>RHKH01000003.1:389629-452856 GCA_009829795.1 Lasiodiplodia gonubiensis
GTGTCACGGTTAGGGGACACGGACGTTGTGCTTCAACAGGCAAGTATAGCAAACGATGATGACATGAGGTTGTGGCTCAAAAGGCACGGCAAAGGAGAGACTCGTGTAGTTATATTGCCGTGGAAACGCAGGAGTTTGTAGAGTTCTCAACTCCAGTGTCGAATCGACCATCGGTCCAACGGCCGTTTCTACAAAGCAACTGATTTCCTATCCAAAGTCTCAACCAACACCTCCGCAACCCAGAACATTAATCTTTGATACATATTCCGCCGTCATCTCTGTAAGGGTGACTGGATCAAGGAATGCAGTAAGCCCAATACGTAACCAGAGCGAATAGCTGAAGAGCATATTTTTCTGGGTTGATGCATTGATTATATAATTCTACTCAAGCTATGTAAAGTGGCTCATATTCGTGACTAAGCACTCAACAAAGCGTTGGGTGAGGAAGGGTTTCATTGAGTTTATTGGGTTCCGGTCAATGGGTTTGAGGTGACCCGTGACAATCTCACTCTCCTACCCCGCAATTCCCATCAGTGCAGGAAGCCGGTGTAGTACAAACGTGAGACACACGCTGTATCAAACAAACGCCCTGCTAGGGGCCAATGCACAGATGTTTGCTATTTGGTCGGGGCTCTGTGATAAAAGATTTCGCTCTTGCCTTTGTGTTCTTGGACAACCTTTCTCCTCGCAGCACAGAATCGTCGCCAGCCATGGCGTACCTCACAGTGCCCTACAATGACTCTATGCAATTGGGTAAGTCCACTTAAGATCCTAATATGACGTATCTGATTTTTCTGTTGCACGTAGGTCAAGGGTTCGTCACTCTCCCGTTAGCTCCTCAAACCCGTACTCACGTCAGGAAGATTCAACTCCTTGACTCATGAGATCCACGATGAGAACGCTGTTTCCATTGAACGCATCCATGCAGACGCCGGCTCGACCCCCACACAAGCCCCCGAGGGCAATTGGCCAGTCGCTGAGGGTGACGCATACGAATGCGTTTCCGAAGCGAGTGCGTTCACGAACGCTACACCAACTTCGTCGCAATGGGACGGGACAAAGTCGTTGCCGAGCGTTACTCGTAATGACAGTGGACTTGTCCCGGTCGCCAGGAAAGACCGCAAATCGCCCATTGTGACTTTCACGTCTCGCTCAGTCGACAGCCTAAGGTAGGTGTATGCTCGAATAACATTGCGGAAAATTGCTTACAAGTTCATACTGTAGTGAGGTCACTGCAGAGATGAACATATCTGCAGCTGTTCCCATCATCCACCAGAGCCGTAGCGGGTCAAGTGCCGGCCTTCCTTTCGACGTCCGTCAGTTCTGTGAAGCCGATCTCAACTATTATCTTGGCGTCCGAGTAGTGACTCGTCAGGACCGCCCTGCTACTGCATTCTCAATTCCTCAGGGCATCCTTAACTCCGACGATCTCAACGGAAGACTTGGTGATTGCTTCATCTCAGGTCGCTCCTCCCTCTGACTTATCACACGTTACCACTAACAGATGTGCAGGTTTCTTAGAGGGAGGGCAGCTCAATGCTCTCATTTCAGTGCAGTTAGTTGACAAGAAGAAGAGTGCAGAGGTCTCAGCAGCGTTTGTTTACCACACTCTCCCCAATTATCTATACAAAACGCTGATCCGTGTTTGTTTCAGGCTCGAAGCTATCCTTCAAGTCAGCAACAGAAGGTTCTGGCCGTTCATGGGCACGGTCGAAACCGCGATCCACACGGTGATGGAACACTCCAGGATAACCGTGGACTATTCAAATGTCGGTGGCGGTACGATCACCCTTGATGATCAATCCTCTATTCTGCAGTCGCTCCGTGACGTAGCAAGCAACTTCCCGGGCCTGGCCGCCGATCGACCGGAGAGAATTTTCGCCATCCTCACGAAGTATGAGGCGCCCGTGCCTACACTGTGCTACGATCGTTGCACCTTTTTCGCCAACATGCTTCTTGATTCCTTCATGGAATACAAAAGCATTGAGCGGAGGCTTTCGGCGCAGATTGCGCAGATCAAATCCGGAACCATGCAATTCCAGCCGGGAGATCATCCGACTGCTGACGTCCACCACAAGCGGAGGTTTGATGCTTCATGGAGAGGAATCACCAGGGCCAAGCGAGAGTGCACGAGCCAGATGCTCAAAATCTTGAAGGAGGTGGGTGAAATGAAGATGTGTCCGGACATTGCCACCGACGAGACCCGGGATGCGCAGTTTGAAGACCCCTTAGTCTTCAATGAGTACCTTCCACAAATCATTCCAACAGCTGAATCAGCTCTCGAAGACGGCTCTGAAGCCCCGCAAGCGCAGCTCTACGACGGTGACAAGGATAGGTTGTTTCCAGCTGAGCGCGGGAAGGTGAAGGCGCTCAACGCAGAACATCCAGACTTCGCATCGCAGTTCCGCATTGCCACCCCATGCGGCTCAGAGGATGTTGGAGAAGCTTTCTGCAGCTTGGACTATCTCAAACCCCACTGGGCGCTCGTCGAAGTCAGTGCGTACTTGGCGAGAGGCGTGGTTTCTGCCCTCAGCCTCAAATACACGAACGGCCTCGTCACAATCTTCGGAACCGTCGGCCGAAAAGACAAGCTGTTCACCCTCAAGCTAGACTTGGGTGCGAATTAACATGTCGTAGGTTGTTCAATTGAGACAGGACAGCCAGCCGCCGAGAACCAGAGGGTTTTTGTTACCGCTTTTCGCCTCTCTACAAATCGAGGCTCTTCCCTCGTCGCACAGCCGCTCGATTGGAGCGAGACGACTCCAGGCAGCAATGGAAACTTTTCGCGCGATGGTATTCCTTTTCATAATCTGAAGATGACCCATTACGACCCTCTGCTCGCCAGCGGATACATCCAAGGTTTCTGGGGCCGAGCCTCGTTGGGTAAGGTGTCCGAGCGTGGATTCCTCCGACTTGCTCCCATCTGGAGCAACGCAACGTCCCCTGCTGCTTTGAGCGGCATGAATATGGGTGAACATTTGGAGACTGAGGAGGCATTCGAGCTGCCTCCAAGTGGTTTATGGGACACATACACCATTCATGACTGGGCTTCCCCAGCGGCACGGACTTCAGCCATCTTGCCCTACGAGAACTCCTCTCCAGACAAGCCGCTACCAGTTATACTACTTGGTTTCCGAAAGATGGACACCTGGAGTAGGGCAAACATGCGCTTCTGGGCTACAGTTGACTTCGTCACCAATGATAGGTTTGGTGTTGGGGTGGATCAGTGGTCGGATTCTATTTTCTATGGGTAAGTAAATGCTCCTCACTCGTTCCGCGGCTTTTTTGCCTCCATACAAAACTGGTACTAATCATGAATAGTGGCGAATTCTCGTGGATTGGCATACGTCCGGACGCACCTGGAATCCAGGGAGGGAAAATTGAGGTCCACAGCTCGGCCACAAGGGACATTAAATTCGCAAGGCCATTCGCGAAGCCACCGCAGGTGCTGACTTGGGCATCCGGTATGGATTTGGATATCTTCACTGGAAAAAGGGTTGACATCGTTGCAACCGACATCAGCACAGATGGATTCAAGATAAACGTCGGGTCGGCAGATTCAGCCTTGGCCCGGGCATCCATTTCCTGGATTGCGATAAGCGAGGACTCCGGTTGTGTCATAGGTAGTTACGGTTGCGTGGTGAGTCTGGAGAATCACGCAGGCGAGGCAAGTTCGTGCAGCTTTCCGGCAGGGAAGTTCTCGAAGCCACCCAAGCTCCTTGCTGGATTTAGTTCCTTCGACATAAGTGGATCCTCCGATAATCCCCGTTTTGGTACGAACACGTGGGACATCACCACCGACGGGTTTGACTGGTGCATCTACACTTGGGGTGAGAGTGCGATAAGCACTGCGAGAGTCGAGTGGATCGCTATCCCTTCTGAGTAGTCTTTCAGATGCATGTATGGGATCAATGGCGGGTTTGTGAAAAGAGTAAGATGCAACGATCCCCAAAGCGCTTATTCACATGGAACATCGAGCTTTTGCAGATTGAAAGCTAGCTTGAATTTTGAGGCAAATTTTCATTGGGATTCATGCGTTGATTTGTGTCTCGTGTGCACCATTTTCGCGTACATTTTGGGTTGTGTTGAGTGGAATAAGGTTCTGTTGGTCCCATTGAGTGATGAGAGGTGGTATCAATGTACTACGCCTCTTTTCAAGGAGCCCAGAATCCAAGATTTCGCATACCAGCCTCATGAAAGACCTGTCCCGTGTAGTCCTGCCAGAGAACAATATCTGACTAGCAATCAACTATTGGATTGTCCTCTCAGTTTGACAACCGGTTTATTTGTTACAAAAGAATACATTGAATTTGGTGAGAATACAATTGTTGAGGAGACGCAAGCCGTATCCTCATCAAACCATGGTTCAAAGGATATAACGAGTCCTATTTGAGGTGGAAACATGCGCATAAGTTTCGCGCTATATTATATACATAAACTACTCAGTTCTTGCCATTTCCCAAGCATCTGTTGCTTCATCTCAACTGTGAAGCACTCATCAAATTCGGTCTGTCGACGGCACCAATCCTCCGTTTCAGATGGCATACCGTCTCGCCCCTTACAATGAGTCCATGCAACTCGGTAAGCTTCTTGCATGGTATCTTACAAAACTGTTGGATCTAATAAAGTCTTAGGGCAGGGAGTGGACTCGTTCACTCAACAAATACGGACGAAAGAACCTGTTGCCATCCCAACCACGATCACACTAAAACACCTTCTCAACAACCTCTCAATCGATGAAGAGGGCGAAACCTCACATGCAAATGATAGAAGTATCTCGACGCCCACGTCCTCGAGATGGGAGCATCTGAGTGATGCAGTCGATCAAGAGAGCGCGCAAGGGAGCCTCCCAAGCTACGAAGGCAGCAAGCCAACGGTCACACGCGTGGCTTATTTCGTCAACAATGCGAGGTAAACTTTTATCACCAGGATCTTGTAGTAGCTTTACTAACGATGAGTGCTATGCAGTGAAGTTACTGCACTAATGGGCCTCTCCGGAGCAGCTGCTACCTTAGCGTACACCCAAACGCCCGAAGCTCATGGCAGACTGTTCAACTTCCAGCAATTCTTCGATGCCGACCTCAACTACCTCATCAGCGTTAGAGCCGTTAAGCGTGAAGTTAAACCCTTTACACACTTCTGCGTCAAACCACCATTGGATCGGCTCAATGAGAGAGACAGGTTTGGCGACACCTTCATCTCAGGATTTCTTGAGGGAGGCCAACTAGACGCTCTTGTTAGCTTGAAACTCCGCGATAACCAGTTTCGTGGCCAGGACAAGCAGGCAGAAATTATCGCAGCAATGGAGGCTATTTTTCAGCTTGACCAAGACGATCTGGACGAGCCGACAAGCCTTGATGCTGCGTTTCAAACGCTTGCAGAGACATCCAAAATAACGATTCAGACACGACGCGCGGGGCAGATGACGAACACGGGCCGAGACCAGGCTCGGTCGTTGTCCTCTCTCCGCAACATGCTTCTAGAATTTCCGGCCAGTGCCGCTGCACAACCGACACAAATTTCTGCTATCTTGTCAACTTACGACTCGATACGCCATTCCGAAGGTCCAACGCCCCCAAGTGCCTCATTAGTACGCTTCGATGAAGCTTTTCTTCATGCGAACACGCTATTCGATGCTTACATGGAATTTCGCGACATCAAGCAAGCGCTCTCAGCACAAATCTGGGGAATCAGAGCTGGCACCGTCGAATTCGAGCCGATGGCCGTTACTGCGCCTCCAGACGAATATCATTTTGAGGCTACCTCGAGTGGATTGGCGAGAGCAAAGCGCAGGTGTGTGAGTAACATGGTCGATATCATAAGGGCAGTTGAAGGTATGAGTATATCATTTGCGCAGACAGTCAAGAAATTTGCCGAGATGTCCTATGAGGAAGCCATAGAGTTCAGGGAACGCCTTCCAAAAATGCGCAGCATAGCGCCCAGCAACAATAACCCCGACACCTGCGGTCACGAGCAACTCTTCGTCGATAGTGCGTCCTTACTGTTGCCAGTGGAGAAACAGAAAATCCAAGATCTGGTTTCCGAACAACCAAACATTGGGGACCATACTCGTCTCTCTCTCCCTTGTGGCGAAGGGTCCTGTGGGAGTACCTTTTGTAGTATGGACTTCTTTAAGTCGGACTGGGTAGTCGGACTGGGTAGTCGGCAAGGTGGTTGTACAGGTCCTGTGGGGATACATTGCAACCATCACGATGCATTATACAAACGGCCTGTGTACTGTATTTGGACCACGCAGACCAGGCGGAAAACTGTTCGAGCTTGAACTGAACACCGCGCAAGAGGAGAAAATCATCTCTTGCTCTCTTGAGACTGGAAGAGTTATGGGCGTCGACGGCGACTGCCCGCCCCGCGTTACAGCAATGCGATTGTCAACTAATCGATGCTCCGTCCTCGTGGCACAGGCGGGTAATTGGAAATCGTCGGTCAATGGTCAGTCTGATCGTGCTTCCATGCCATACAAGGACCTTCAGATGACCTGCTACGACCAACCAATGGCGAATGGGCATATTGTGGGCTTCTGGGGTCAGGCTGATTCTACTGAGGATTTCGGACTATGTCGGCTTGCACCAATCTGGGGCAATATGTACGCGAAGCCAAACGGACCCACTGCTATCGAACCCATCAACAAGGACCAGCCTGAGCATGAACATTTTCCGTCTGGTGTGTGGGACACGCTCGAGATACACGACTGGCAAACCCCTGTGCAACGTACACAAGGTGTCATTGAGTACAATGCCCGCATCTCTGGAAATCTCTTGCCGAATATCTTAGTGGGGGTTAGGAAGTTGCAGACTTGGGGCAATGCCTCGATGCGATTTGATGCCGTTACAGAGTCAGTAACCAGTTCAGGATTCGCTATTGGAGTTGAACAATGGTCCAATTCCTTGTTTTACGAGTCAGTACCAATCCCAGTCCCAAAATTCAATTCTACTAACAAAGATCAGAGGTGAGTTCACCTGGATTGGTATTCCTCCAGGCCTTCACGATATACAGGCTGGCAACTTCAAGTGCCACAGTTCCTCAGCACAGCGAATAATTAGCTTCTCGAAGCCTTTTCACACTCCTCCCTGGGTACTCACATGGATCTCTGGGTTAGATTTGAGACTCAAGGAGGGTCAGACTGTTGACGTTGAGGCTGAGCCGGACACTTCCAACACTGACTTCGTGATGAGGGTCACTGGCATGGGCACTAGTATCAAGTATGCGACTGTCTCGTGGATCGCAGTTCACCATTATTCCCCATGTCTCATCGGCAACATATGCGCCAGCATCGGAGAAGATGAATACACGTGCGGCTACTGTAATTTTCCAGAAGGAAAATTCACAGCTCCCCCAACTGTTCTGGCCGCATTCAGCGCCTTCGATCTCGGTGGGCCAGCGGGAACCAATCCCCGTTTTGGCACATGCACATGGAACGAGACTGAGAATGGTTTCAACTGGAAGGTCTACAGATGGGGTGATAGCGTTATCCGAAGTGCGACGATCAGTTATCTTGCAATCCCGGCGCAGTAAGGTCGGGTGTAGTAGAGAACTGTTTCCTTTCTCTTATCCAAATTGTCTTTGCGTCATTGATCATGTACGTAGTTACTACCATAGAACATCTCTAGAAGCTTCTCTTCAAAGACAGGTATGGTTCAAAGTCTTGTGAACTCAGCAAATCAATCTCACAACGACGGACCATTGACAAGCATTTTTCCAAATTTTGAATTCATATTGCTACATACAAGCTTCCCCCAAGCGAGCTCCGCCGACCCCATTGATGAAATCATCCCGTGTTGTGAAGACTCCATCCTTGCAATCAGAGAGTTCAATTGCTGAGGAAAACGGAGTTTGCGATCTGGACGGTTGAGTCGACGAGAGAAAGGATTGCGAGCCGATCGAACTGGGGCATGGTCAGCGAAGGCTCGGGCAGGGCTGTCAAGTGCGCTGGAGCGTAGCTCGCGGGTGGGATGGTCCTACTTTTGCTGGGCATTCTTGTCACCTTTGAGCCTCTGAACGAGCTTCCAAAAGAGCATTGTAGCGGTATTGGTGGAGGTTTCGGGACAGGCAGTTGCGACGGAATGTTGGAACATTGATGAAGAGGTAGCTTTCGAATTGAAGTGGTTGTGGAGTGCAGAAGCAAGCTGAGCGGCCGGGGTGTGGTATATGTAGAGGAGTAGGATCTCCGGGTAAGACGCCGCGGTCCGAGTTGCGCCCCCAATGTTGCTTAGCGCTGAGCCGGGCTGATCCTGCACCGCTCGCCTATTTTGCGTGCTGACCGCCTCCACTCTGCGGTCACAAAGGGTAAGCAGTGCGTGCGAGCTGAGGCGCAACCGTACCGCGAGGCTGAAAGCTGGGGTAACAGTGCCCTGAGACCAGTCTAGGCAGACGGAAGAGGGCTGCCTTGGACGGTATGAAACGCGACGCATCTTGCCAGGATTTCTTCGGCTGCGGCTCGTGCTGCGCCACTACTATTTTGGGGGCTCACTATCAATAACCAGCCCACTCTTGTTGTCGGTGAAGCCTCCGTCGTGCACCGCTGTTTGCGGCGTGGAGGGTGCGCGTTCATGCAGTCAGAGACAGTTGATTATAGGGGCTGAATTTGTATTTCCTTGCAGAGGCAGGCAGGACTCACCAGAAACGCCAGGATTGCATTGCGCCACATGCTCAATCCTTTGCTGCTCAGTTTTGGGTTGTGCAGCGCGACCTTCTCTGATATTACCTAGCGTCAGGGCGTATGGTACGCCATCCGCCTGGGCCTTCACGCCGCCCAACGGTTGCCCCTCTTCCGTCTACCCCCCATTGAAGCTAGCTTCGGCGAGACGCCACTCCGCGTGCGCGGGTCGCCTGAACTGCTTCGCTGTTCTTGTCGATCGAGTGGAGGGGAAGGATGAGGTCCCGCACGGAGAACTTCAAATTCCGACCGCTTGTAGCTCCGAGAACGTCTTCTTGACCGACGTCACCAGAGCCATGCCCGAATGATTCTACAGATTGAAGTGACGCGGCACTGGGGGCTTGTATCATGGTCTTGAGGCTGGTCTAGAATTCTTTGACGTGGCCGGCAAAGTCACGATGTGGAATTGTGGTGTCGCAATGGCCTGCTGGGTCGAGGCCTGAACAGAGACATCCTCCTTGCGTCTGTGCCAATTTACACAGTGCAATTCACGGCATCGCAACAGTGCAGGTCCAATTAAAAGATTGCATGAAACCCTGGACCATGTTGAATGCTCTTTAAAAGTACGTCACCGGCCATCCCGATGCCCTAGAATACTGTGTAATATGGGCAAAGCATTATGTGCATGCACGAGTAGTGCATCCAAATGATGTGAGCCTTCGCTTTGTAAGCTTTACTTGACACGGGCCAGGTGCGGCCTCTCGAGCCTTTTGGCCCCCCCTCCAATCGTGCCGCACGGTTTTCAGCCCCCAAGTATAGTACCCAGGCTCGGATCGCTGCCTGGGGTCTATTCCTGTCTAGGCAGATACCTCGTTTGCCAACAGCTGCCGCCTGTTGTGGGTCTTTCAAATATAACAACAACCCGCGATGCAAAGGGAAAATGCATCGCCGGGTGGCGCAAAAGTGACGCCGCAATCCCATAGTATATCTTCCTCGAGACCACCACGCAACCTCTCACCCCAGAATCCAATGGAGCCCGATGCCACCCGCGGAGAAAAGCGCCCTGCCTCGCCTGTCAGGCCAGCAGAGGCAAACAAAGAAAGAAGGCTGAGGAGCCGCTCTGGCCAATCATGCGTAAGTGGCTTGTCTCTTTGAGAAGGCCTCTCGTTGAATGAAATAAAAGCAGGCCAACCTAGCCCTCTCGACGCCCAACGAACGACTCAGGGTCGTCACCACCTCAGATCATAACTCTGTATCCCGTCAAAATTCCGGTCCCATCACCTTCGACATGCGACAAGAAAGGCCTTTGGATCGTCCCCTTGACACCAGCAACATAGTCTCAGTCAAGAAGATTCCTACAGAGGTATCCAACTCGATCGCAGAGTACTGCAAGTACTTGGAGAGGGTCGAAATGTTTGCCAAAGCACAAGCGGGTCAGGTTGAGGACGGCTAGTAATGACGGAATACCCCGATTCGATTTCTTTGGGTTTTAGAGGTTGGGTTCACAGCACGGCGAAGAATCAGATCTGGCTTAAATGGGAAATAATCGCTGAATTTAGAGCACCGAGAAGATTAAATCATGCGTCATCGAGCCGCCAGGGTGGTCGGCATTGAGATCTCTCGTAACGAATGCTGTGTCCAAGCTTAGTGTCCAAATTGAACATGAGCATTTATCCTACTACCACGCCTCATCAAACAAACTTTGACCAAACACTCGATTCGCACTCTTGCTTCTCCCATTTGCTAAGCTATTGTCGCTCGGAGAATTCGAGGGAGATGTACAGGGTGAGCCTGTGCGTCTGATCTGCAAAGCTCCTCGGCCCCGCTGCTCGATGTCGATCTTTTCGATAAGAAGCTGACAAGCCGACCCAGCAATGCTAAGCATGCCATGGATGTCTACACACCTATGTGGCGCTTGGAATCGTCGTAATTGTCTGTCCACGTGGCTATGTCCGTCGGCTTTGAGGGGCTGTGAATGGTGAATACGCGCCCGTCCTCGCCACATGGAGGCCCACAATCTCGGAGACTCATTGCATCTTCTCCACAGACAGACAGGGATACGAATACGAGCTGGGTCCACTTCGGTATGCCCGTGGCCCAGTGTGTATCGCCCGGCTGCACGACATGTATGAGCACGCCGACATGATCTGCAACCTTGACTCCCAAACCGAGTCACGCACCATCACCGATATGGAGTAGGAGCTTACCTATTACGATTATGTTCTTAATTTCGACCGTAGCCCCTCTTCTCCAGTTACGCAACAAACTCACTATATGCACAGAACCTACACCAGCCAGCTACAGCAGCCCCTTGGTCATCGCCTGTGGCTGCTTCGGCATCAAATGCCAGATATTCACACCCTACAAAGCCACGTCAAAAACTTTACTCAATTGAAATATTTCTGTACAAAGACGGTATTTGAACAACATTTTAGCAAATCTACCGTCTATTAGCGGGGTTCTGGGAGGTCTTGATATCCGTTCGGCGTTATTATGCGGAGAGGTTGGATGCGTAGTCTACATCATACCTAACAAATCAATGCGAAAGGCTTATTAGCAGTTATTTTCTCTGTTTAAGGCGCTGTGCTCGAAATAAAAGACTTCCGGCCAAGCGGCAGTTATTTTGCGTCGGGGGTTTCCTACAGCTATCATGCATCCAGCGCAACAGGATTACAGCCACTGCACAAACAAGACGTCCCTAAAAGCCATACGATCATTGCTACAAGCTAGCCCTACATTCTTCATGGTTCGCGGTATAGTCAAGTCAATTCGACGCCGGAATATTACAGTTTTGGGTCTGCCACACTCGCCGAGAACAAGGCCCATCACTAAACAAAAATCAAAAACATCAGGGCTTAATCCATGCCTAATTAACAACAAAAAGTTTACATGTGATTTAGCCTTTCGCCTTCTCCACATCGATGGGCCCATGCTGTGCGGAGAGGCCCTTGGCACCCTGTCGGCTTCGGTAGTGGTCGGGCGCTGGAGGATTACTGAACGCCACCTCTGAACCGAGGACTGCATCGACACAGGACAGCCTAGCCGCAGTATATACAGATGAAAGTACGCATTCGTGCCAAAGCGAGTTTCTTGCTGCGTCAATTCCATTCATACGTCATCGCATTCACACCACAATGATTCCCGCTCCCGATCCCGTTGTCGTCCCCACGTCCTACGAGACAGTGCCGACGAAGGACATCAAAGTGTCCCACTACCCGGAGGGAGCCGAGACGGCAACCCCTGTCGTCGTCGTCACGCTGAACAGGCCCAAGAAGCAGAATGCATTCACCTTGCAGATGATGCATGATTTCGAGAAGGTGTTTCCCATGTTCGACGTCGACGAGCGGGTCAAGGTCGTCGTCATCACCGGCGCCGGCAAGACGTTCTGTGCCGGAGCGGATCTCGAGATTGGATTCTCTTCCGGTGCTGGCAAAGAGCGGATCATGGATCACCGCGACTCGTAGGCATTGTTCTTTCAATTGAGGCGGCCGGTCACTAATCTGGACACTGCGCAGCGGCGGTCGCCTGGCGCTCGCAATCTATCGGTGCCGCAAACCCACCATAGTGGCCATGCAGGGCTCTGCAGTCGGTCTCGGAATGACCATGACGCTTCCGGCAGCCATCAGGTAATCGCATCCCCAACTCGCACCTTGCTATGTTTACCAGCGCGGAAACAGAATTGCGTATGAGGGTGCCAAGTACGGCTTTGTTTTCGCCCGCCGAGGCATCACGATGGAGTCTTCATCTTCCTTCTTCCTGCCGCGCCTGATCGGCTTCTCCCGAGCATCCTACTTGCTTACGACCGGCGAGGTCTTCCCGCCCAATTCGCCACACTTCGGGTCGCTCTTCCAGGAGACGCTGCCTGATGCGTCGAAAGTGCTTCCGCGAGCACTGGAGCTGGCGACGAACATTGCCGAGAACACCAGTCCTTTAGCGTCGTATCTGAACCGTGCCCTGATGTGGCACAACCCTGGTACCGCCGAGGGTACTCATCTCGTGGATTCGGCTGTGCTGTATCACATGTTTAGTGCGAGGTATGTTTTCACGAAGCAGAGGAGAACGTCGAGATTGACCAAATACAGGGACCAGGAAGAAGGTGTCTCTTCTTTCTTCCAGAAGCGGAAGCCGAAATTTCAGGCCACGCTCGAAGAGGATGCACCACCAAACTTCCCATGGTGGACTGAAGTTGACACAGGCAGCCGGCCGAAGGCTGCCAAGCCACAGTCCAAGCTTTGAAGAGGCGAAAAGGCGGAAAAATAGTGCTGTGAAATTGTTGCTTATTATTACAAGGTTGTCGAGTATTAAAGCGCTCACACGGGGTTTCAAGCACAATTGCATCTTGATGTCTCTGTCAACGTCTTGACTGCCAAGTCTGTACCCATTTCACTACTCACTACCAATAGTCACTCTCGTAGCAATGTACGAATTTCAGTGATCATCACGGAACTATCAAAAGCTTCGAAGATGTGTCCTTCTTCCCTGAATTACTCACTCCTTCTGTCCAGGAAGCTTCGGGAGCCCGGAATCTCCCAGCTCGACCCCGTTGACAACCAGTGGCTTCGCCGCCAACAGAACAAAGATGACCCTCGCCGGCTTGTCCGTCGGATTGTTCCACTGGTGCATAGTCTACTGACGTCAGAAAACGCCGGTGCATCAAGCCGTCCAGGCAAGCACTTACCCCGCGCTGCACGACCACATCTCCGGCGTTGCAAATCGTCTTCGAGCCGTCCTCGAGCACCAGCTCGACAGAACCTTGCATGACGATGCCGTAATCCAGCGAGGCGGTCCGGTGATTGAATCCGACCGCGTTCGGCTCGACGTCCAGGACTCTGAGCAGCGAGCCCTTGGCGTAGAAACCCTGGCTCTCGTCCGCCATGTCGCGCTCTTCTTCGAGCAGAGCTGGGTGCTCGTGGCTCTGCCAGAGGGTACGGAGGCCAACGTTGGCGTAGGGAATGGTTTCGACCGTCTCGTCGATCATGATGGCGGATTTGGTGCCCTTGTGTGTGGTCACGATGCGGCGTTGAGGCTTGAGAGACATTTTGCTGTAGTTTGCCTTGAACAAGTTTATTGATTGATGGCTGGGTTGAAATGTGAGGGTCGATATCGGGGGACTGGCACGTTTATCATGAGATCAAGGCGGACACCGATGCCATGGTAGAGTTCATTCGGAACGCCACGGCAACTTGTGGTTGGTGTAGCGTGGCGATAGTAACCTTATCACCACAGCCGATTTTATTGCCGTCTCAGGAAAGCCAGTGTGGATTTAGGTTTGCTTCGGAGAACGAGTATATGAGACGAGATCGGTTAGCGGAATAGGCGGATACCTCCCATACCCCGCATTCGGATTGAAAGTGCAGAGGTGCATTGCAGCCCAAAGCTAGCGAGAGGGATAGTAGGGCAGATTGTTTCTACGGTGTTCGTGAATAGTTATTCAACTTATGGGCATTCATGGCTGTCATCCGGATGTAAATGTGGAATTAATGATTGTGCATACATGTCCAGACGATGGCTTCGACTGCCCACGGCGTGAGCGGAACCTAAACTACTTCTGGCCTCACTTGCTCTTACATGGGATCAATCCATTCAATCTGAAGACTTCTCGCTTATGTACTCACTTCACTTACGTCGCATCTTCCGGTAAGTTTGGCCTTCGGATTGAGCTCTGCGCAGGCGCAGCTATGTTCGATTCCAGGAAAGACCAAGTTTAGTGTTGGTCGTGCGTTTTTGCAAGCGAGAAAACGCACAACCGCCAGGACCTGAAATTTCTTCACCACCCACACCCACCCTGGGACAACTCGACAACGAACAGCCTGATGGCTTAGCGCTTTGGTAGGATTAAAGTGCATGCTTTATATATCATTGTGGCAATACTACTTTCAACAACAGCCCCAACAGGAGCTACAAGTGCTTAATAAGCGATGGTGGTGTAGTTGGTTATCACGTCAGTCTAACACGGTTTCTGCCTCTTCAGGCGAATCCTGTCCACTGAAGGTCCTGGGTTCAAGTCCCGGCCGTCGTAATACGCACTCCTTTTTGTCCGGGGAGGTCTAGAAGGGGTGCAATTAGTGGCGGAGGGTAGGTTGGTGTAGTTGCGTATCACGCCAGCCTAACACGATTCCTGGCCCGCATTTCTTTTTGCCCGGGGTGGAGCCGGGTGGAACTGCAACGCAACCGTGCAGTAGCGCGCGCTGCACGATCGCCTCTCTTTTTCCTCGACAGTCTAGCGCTCGGAAAGTGTGTACCACGCGCGCGGCTAGGTTTGTTTGGCTGTGGGCTGTTGCGCATCACGTCAGTTGCCGTGGATTCCCCCATCTCTGTTAGCTTCCATGACCTTATCGCTCTTGTTCAATGTCACAAACTCCACAAGGCGTGGACTCGTTGCCGTGGGTGGATGCCGTTGCGAAGCCGGAAGAGAGTCCGCCCGTCCCCCAACAACTTTGATACACGCATTGTAGCAAAGCATTTCCTTTTTAAGACATAGCAGGACATTTTAACGCAGAAGTTCATCAAGCAGAAGCCTGGTAGAGCAACGAAAGAAAGGGGGCTGTCAATCAGTGGTCAATTCGACATCTATCGTCCAACGGCCCTTTCTACAGCGTTGACCGAAACCATATCATTTCGAAAGGGTCCAAGACCATTATCGATAAGCTCGGCGATCAGTCCTGTTGGTCGGCGACGTCATGGATACAGTTCAGGCGCGCCGTGAAGCAGAGATGGGGAATCACGACCTTCTTTCTACCATTCTTTCAAGCAAGAGCGAGTTCGGTCGGCCGCGCCTCGGTCTCGGAATGCCGATGCATCTGTCCAATATTTGTGCCAAGCGGTGAAGCTGGCAAAGGGTTTGATCTTCTATCACGTACAGTGACCCACTTGTGGCGGCCTAGTCAATTTAGCAAAACAAGCCACAGCACAGCGTCAGACAGCCGCGGACAGCACTCTTATCTACATGGAGCCTAGCCTCACCACGTATGTCCGAAAAGTCAAGGTAAGTAGACCGAGCATGATCAACATAAAAACGAACGTGGCCCATCGCACCACCACCTCCCTGCCCTCCTCCGTGCCTCCGGGAAAGCTCAATCGCCGCCATGGGCTTCAAGAAGTTCTTCAAGATCTCCCGCCGGGGCATGCGGCCCTACGCCTCCGAGTTCCTGGGCACCGCTCTGCTGATAGTCATCGGCGAGGGCGTCATCGCGCAGTGCCTGCTGTCGGATCTGCACAACGGCACCTGGGTCTCGATCAACCTGGCGTGGGCGGCCGCCGTGGCGCTGACCTCGTTCCTGTCCGACCCCAGCCCGTCGGTCAACCCGGCCGTCACCCTGGCCATGGCCCTCGTGCGCCCCTCGCACCAGCACTGGCGCGAGGTGCCCGGCAAGCTGCTGGCCCAGTTCCTGGGCGCCTTCGTCGGCGCCGCCCTGGTTTACATCAACTACCGCTCCGCCATCCTCGAGTGGGACCCCGAGTACACCATCCCCGGCGGCTCCATCATCAGCCCCATGGGCCACCACTCGGCCGGCATCTTCGCCACCTATCCCTCCGCCTGGCTCAAGTCCAATTGGGAGGCCGTGTTCCAGGAGGTCCTGGCTTCTGCCGTTCTGATGTTCTGCGTCTTGAGCATCGCCGAGGGGCCCAACACCCGCTTCGGCGCCCCCCAGGTTTCCATTTTCATTCTGATGATTGCCATCGGCGCTGCTCTCGGTTGGCAGACCGGCTACGTATGTCATCCTTTTTCTCCTTCTCTTCAGCTTTGTTGATTGCTCCTGAATCACCGCTAATGTTTCCCGTGTAGGCCATCAACCCGGCACGAGACTTCGGCCCCAGATTGTTCTCCGCCATCATGTACGGCAAGGAGGTTTTCACTGCCGCCAACTACTACTGCTTTGTGCCTCTGTTCGCGCCCATCTTCGGATGCCTTGTTGGCGCTACCGTTTACGATGCCGTGCTGTACGACGGCGAGGGCTCTATCATTGCCGATGCCGCTGACAAGGCTTCCTCGGACCACCACGGCCCTCTGAGATTGCTCGATTAAGCACGCTACTGTATCAACAAGTGAATATGGTTTTCTACACAGTGTATGGAATATTTGACCTGCCTTTCTTCCTTTACGGCACGAGGTGCTTTAATGCACGCTTCCAGCTGTGCTGTACTGGACCCGATGGAGAAGTATCAAGAAGATCGGTTGGATATTTCATCAGGATCGTACACAGATTGCCTGCCCAGCATAATGGTAGGAACCTTCATTTGAGCATGTAGGTTATTACCAAAAGCCTTAGAGCAAGGGGCAACGCTGGGTGGGGGCTGGATGATGGAGCGGTTGCATCGAAGTGGTGTTTAGTCACTCACGTATGAGAGGCGCCAAGTGTAACTTCGAGTATTCTTTCCTCGGTTTCTTCGTTGGTTCTGAAATTAGGAATGGCGTCATTTCCAAGTCGCGTCAATGGCAGAGGTCTCAAGGCGTAGAAAATTGGAGGAACGCATCCCTCAATAATGTAACACTCACATGCAACCCCCAAGCGGTTATGCACCTCAGCCCGTAGGCACCCAGCTACCAATCTAATTCCGCCTTGTCCATGCTTGCCCTCCAGGCAGCGGCGTATGAAGTTTGTGCGCTCTTCAGGTTACGTCATGTGTAACCTTCAGCCTTGTACATACATACCACCTTCTGTATGCGGCCTTGCAGCTAGACATTTTCGGAGGCTGCTCTATTAAGTTATATATAGCTGCTGCATCATTACGCAAATAGCCTATTCTTCTTCAGCCTTCAGCTTGCAGTGGGCGAGTCGAATCCTGGCGCAGAAGGCTGGTTGGCATTCAAACCTGGCAAAGCATGTTTCAGCCTTACCACATAGCGCTTTGAAATACCGCCGAATGTGCATTGATAAGGTAACGTTGCATAGAATCGCCCTTGACCGGTCGACTATGGGGACTTAAAAAGACTTATTCCCACCAAGGCACGTGCTGTTTCTAAAGCATCATGACTGATCAATGCCTCAGTAGCTTCGAGATGGATTCCCGCAGCGTCTCTGACCAAGCTACAACACACGATAGCGATATTCTCTCCCTCAACGACTTGTCTCTTCACCGAGATACTCGTGGTGGTGGCCAATCAATCCACTCCACTGAACCCGAAGATGGAGATGAGTCAGACATCCATGAGGCAGCGTCGAGCACCCACTTGGAGACGCCCACCACACCATTAGCCTCATACAGAAGAACTTCGCAAGGCTCATCCCAAGGAACTCCCCCCAGATCCAGTGTGACACTTCTCTCTGAGGAACACGAAGTGGACCACGATCCCAATGGTATGCCAACATGTTTCTTCGCCTTCAGATACGAAGCACTAACGCGTCTTGTAGAACTCCATGAGACAGAAAATGCAAAACATATGAACCCTGTCACATGGCGTCCGTATGTTCTCCAGCCGGGCTTCTTCATCCTTTTAAGCGCCTCAACCTTGACGTTGCTCTTTGCCGTTGCTTTGCTCTGCGGGATTTCCAGCAGCCGATATGGACTGGGAGCTGACAATGGCTCTTCTGTTCTCCTTTTTGGCTGGAGATTTGTTCCCTCTCTCGTGGCGGTACTGTACGTCCAGTTGACATCTATGCTCCTCGATGGCATAAAGAACTCAGAACCGTTTGCTCGCCTGGCACGACCCGAAGGAGCACCGGCCGCATACTCCGTTTTCCAAACCCCCGGTGCATGGTGGGATGCCTTGATTGATGGATTTTCTAGGAAAAAGAACGGCGGTGGTCGTAGAAGTTGGCCACTGATTTTGTCCGCATGCCTAAATATCATCGGTTTCCTGGCAATATCTCCTCTGTCATCATCTTTACTACTCTCCAAAGATGTTCCCATTACGCAGGACGTCGGATTTTCGCGCGTTGTACTAAAGAACGATTCTTCGCTACAAATTCGGACTGGAAGGGATACGTATCTACGAACAATCGGTCACATCTTACAAGATGTTTCCACCTCGGCATGGGTTTCCGACGAATATACAATCCTACCTTTCTGGCCCTCTCGCTTGAAGGACCCCCCGCTTGGCCCTTTTCTTTCAACATCACCTGAAACCTGGGAAGCTGAAACTCAAGTGCTGAAAAGCGACCTGGAATGTAGCTCGATGGCCCTGGTAGCAACTGGGCACAATGCATCCTCAAATGCGTCGATTATTCTAGAAGCTGGCGATGGATGCACCTACGGCTTGACGCTTCCGACAGATATTGAATTTGTCAAACGAGGCGGATCGTCCTGGTCCGATGTCTCGACTTTCATTGATCGTGATCATGACCAACCAATTCCTAACTGGACCAACCACTCCGAAAAATGCGGACAGCGGGAGATTATTTTCGCAACAACATCGTGGAATTCGTCCGCCGAAGACTTCAGCTTCTCCCCAGATTTCAATGTCTCGGCAAAGATCTGTGAAGCGAGATACTTCATGGCTGATATAACTGTCAAGGCTTCCCTATCAAATTCACTCTCCACAATAAGCTTTGATGAGGACGAATTCCGACGAAAACGTGCTTCCATTCCGATCAACCTCTTGAATATCACTCAGCTGCGTGATCTCACTCTTAGTCCAGATTGGACCAAATACATGGCCTTGCCAGACGGGCAAGTCCGCGCTGCAGCTGGGGGACTATCATGTCTCCTTGCAGCCTTATACGATTTCGACATGCCGGCTTTGCTGGCTGCGGATGCCGATATTCAACATCACGCCTCAAGCATCAAGCAAAGGTTTTTCGGCGAAGCGCTTCAATTCTCCATTGTCCAGGACGATTTGCCAAGCGAACCGCTTGAAGGGCAGATCACAGTGATTCAGAGGCGAGTGGTGGTCACAGTAGGTACCGCAATTGCTCTATCTGTGCTTTCGTTTGTCTCATTCGCCATATCGATCCTGCTCTGGTGGCTATGCAATCCACAGCGAAGGCCCCTTAACTTGAGCTCAAATCCAGCAACAAGCCTTGGTGCCGCCTCCCTAATCACTGCCGACTCTCGAGTACGACTTGGTCTACAAAGATACAGCCCATCCGCAATACAGCATGAGAAGAAGTATCGGGATGGGGTACGATACGCTGTGGTTAATAATGCGCTACGTGAGAAGACTGAGAATACAGATCATATCCTTGGTAGGCTTTTAATTCTATTTACACGTGTCAAATATTTGGTTAACCTATTAATAGAAGCTGCTGTCCAAGAAGAGTCTGTGGCGAAAAAGAACTGGGTACCAATAGCATTTCGCCTAAGGATGCTGGCATCTTTGATTCTAGCACTCATCGTTATCATAGCCGCGGTCCTGGTCTTGTTCATCTTCGCTCAGCGTTCCCTCCTCTATGACACTGCTTTTGTCTACCAAAATAGTGTCCCGGGGATGGACAAAACCATCCCAGCAGTTTCTCTCTACTCCTTCTTATCTACTCTTATTGCTGTTGGAGTTGGTCTTTGGTGGGGCTCGATCGATGCGACACTCCGGTCGCTGCAGCCTTACTTTGCTATGGCTGAAAAGCCGATACAGCTTCCGAATGGGGCCTCATTGTCGTACCAGTCGACGTACTGGGTTTGGACAGCCTGGCATGCGGCGACTAAGAGACACTGGATTCTCTGTCTAGTTGCACTGGGGACATCCCTCTGTCCAATTCGTAAGTTTCTTTCAGAATACTGCGTCGAATTTTCCACACTAATCTAGACTTTTAGTGACCATAGCCATGTCTGCACTATTCCAACAGGGTCGCGGTGAGCTCTTACAAAACAAGACCGTTGCTAAAGGGCTTGAACTACGCGGAATTCCATTGCTCTTTGAAGTGGATTTTTATATGAATCCTCATCATGGAGACGTGTCTACAAGCGGCGTTCTCTCGAACCTGTTCACAAAGCTTTCTACGAATTGGATGTACAGTGCCATCATTCAACTAGCGCTCAATGGCTCGCAGCCAGCTTGGAGTCTGGACGGCTGGAGTTTTGTCCCGCTCAACTTATCCAACATAAGTACTAGGGCGCACATCCAGGACCTCGGTCGAGTATCACAGCAAGAACACTTGGGTTTAATGGAAAAGAACGTTTCCGCATTAACACAAGCTCTCAGGGGCAGCATCAAATGCACACTCTATGATGCGCTTGAGTTGAGAAATTACTCGAATTGGTTGGAGAAATCCGGTACCAAGGATTGGAATGGCCAATACATTCCCGAGGGGCCATTTAATAGCACTGTTTACCAGTTAAGTGCTGACAACTTCCTGGACACTGAGGCCCTATCAGCCAATGGATACGTCACGTGCTGCGTTAACACAACTAACCAGACAGGAGGCGTCGGGATTGGGTACTGGTCACCAATCAAGCCAGCTCTCTCAGACGGAGAAGACCACGTCTGACCCGTCAGCTTCGCAACAAAATGGATTCACGGTGATGTTTCGACGCAGAATTACAAAGCCGGGGAATCAGTATACAATTACCTAAACGGAACATCGCCGTTGCTCTTCACGAAAGTTCCCTCGATTCAAGCTCTTCGATGTAAGCCAATTGTCGAGTCAGCTACAGCCAGTATTACAGTCAATGCCAACAATGGGGCTGTGAGGTCTTTCAATATAATAGATGAACCAAGAGAGTTGTCTAGCTCATGGACTTTTCACTTCAACAGCCATGACTTCTTTGGGGGGATCGACCCTATGGATTCAGGTGACTTCAACGTCTACGACGATACCTACCGGCTCAATCTCACTGTCAGGTAAATACAACCTACATAATATGACTAGCAGCTTGAGTAATGTTAACACTCCAGTAATAACCCACAGCTACGGCGTATTATTCGCTGACGCTCTCCTCCGGTCTGCCTCTATACGCAACCTCCAAGGCACTAGCGCTAGCTGGACGGATGGAGACCCTGGAGACCAAACGTTTAACATCCGCGACCCGCCACAAGGACTCAACACCGACTTCGTGACGTATTCCATGTACAGCATGGCCAATAAAGATCCGCAGAAGCTGCTCGACATGAATGTACTACAGAATCTATCGCAGCACACCTTCTCGACTTTCTTCCAACACTTCGTCAGCAGCGAAGTGTCGCTCGATACGGGCGGCTGGGCCTACCAGCCCATCAATGCGAGCCTGCCGCCCGACTTGGGATTTGTAAGGTTGTTCCCCGCTGACGACCCCGCCCGCATGAACGCATCATTCGAGCGCGCCATGCACCCGAACTCTACAACTCCCCGGACGACCGTCGTGCGCGTCTCGACGCCCGTCGAGCTGCTCCAGGTCAATACGGCCGCCATGGCACTCAGTGTCGGCATTCTGGCCTGGCTAATCGCCACCACCGTTGTCGTGTCGAGCGTGCAGCGGCGCTACACGAAGCTGCTGACCGGAAACGTCGAGTGCGTGGGCGACGTGCTGCTGCTGGTGTGCGGGAGCGAAAAACTGCTGCAACTGGTGCGGGAAAGAGGCGTTGCCGCCGACCGCGGTGAGGACGGCAGTCAGGGTGTGATGACGAGGCTGGGGTGGTTCAATGGTGGCGGTGGCAGCGGCGGTGATGGAGAGTGGAGGTGGGGCGTAGAGGTGGTGGAGGAGGACGAGGACGAGGACGAGGAAGATGAGGACGCAGAGCACGAGGACGCAGATCACGAGGGCGAAGAGCGAGATGATAGAGATGGAGCGTATGATGTCCGATCCTCGAGATGATGGCCTTATCAAGGCAGATTTGACTATGCCTTTGAACCCCCAGACGTATCAGCTTCGTCCAGCATTTGGATACAGACATTTTCATTTCGGTTTCGTCATGTCTCTTGATGCGAAAATTGCTTTCATCTTGAATTGTTCGCTGTTGTTCAGCGAGAGCTCATCGGACGTGAAGGCATTGATACTTCTCAATCATACCTGTACAATTCCTTTAACTGATAATATGCCTGCACAACATATCAACTCCGATTTCAAGCGCAATACTCCGCTGTACACTATACAACATGCACCGGCTTTCAGACAAGGCATTGAAGCACCTCGAAGAATGGAATCATCACGCATCACATTTCCTAATCCAAGCACTAACACATACCGGCGGCTCATTGCCTTTTTCCTGTCTTTCCAATCTCTCATCTTTCTCCTGCCATGTCGAGAGACGAGCACTCAACGACGACAGCGCCGTCCCTGTTCTTTCCCATTCGACGGCCTATTTATCTTCTTTTCTAAGTTGCAGCAGCTACTCTACAACTCGCTCTTCTCCTCATCCGTCTTGCCGAACAGCTTCAAAATGTTGGTCCTGCTCGTAAGGTCATCCACCTTCTCAGGCGCCAAACCGCCCTTCTTCAGCATGCCCTCGAGACGAGCAATCTCCTTCTCGGCGTAGCCCTCGTTGGCGGCGAGCTTCTCGAAGACCTTGGCGTAGTAGTCCTTGTACTTGCCGTCGGCCTTGGCCGCGACCTCCTTCGCCTTCTTGGCGCCCTTGTCCCACTTGCCCTGGAACTCCTCAACGACCTCGTTGAGCGCCTCGATGGTGCCACCGAGGGCGTCGAGACCGCCGCCGACGGCGCGGTGGGTGCCGGCCTTCTCGTTCAGGAAGGAAATGAAGGCCTCCTCGGAGCGGCCACCGCCGTACTCGATCGGGGCGCTGCCCTTGGAGAAGAACTTGATGGTGGGGTATGACTTCACGCCCTGCTCCTGAGCAGTGGCTTTAGCGTTGGGGGCTTCGGCGTCGACCTTGGCGATGACGACGTTCGGCTCGAGCTTGAAGTCCTGGGCGAGGGTCTCCCAGATGGGGGCGAGGCTCTTGCAGTCTATCATGCATCGCGAATCGTTAGCAAATTGGTCTCTTCACACTGTGTTCCAGATCTGTCGCAATTGGAGGAGAGGAAAAAGAAAGTCGGCAAACTCACGTCCGCACCACGGCGCGGTGAACGCCACGAGCACATCCTTCTCAGCGCTTCCCACGACCTCGCCGAACGACTTGTCATCCAGCATCACCACCTCACTCGGCGCCTTGGCCTTCGTCTTGGGCTTGACGCCGCTCTTCTCCTGCACGAATGCCTGCAAGCTCTCCAGGTCGCGGCCGCCCTTGTAATCCTCGGGCGTCTCGCTCTTGCCATCGAACCACTTCAGCGTCGGGAATCCGGTGACGCCGAACCGTTGGCCGAGCGAGCGGTGCGCATCCGCGTCGACCTTGGCGATCGACACCTTCTTGTCGGCCCAGGCAAACGTGGAAGCGAGCTCCTCGTACACGGGCGCCAGGTTCTTGCAGTGTCCGCACCACGGCGCGAAGAACTCGACCAACGCCGGCTTGCCGGCCTGTAGCACCACGCTGTCGAAGTTGTCGGGCGTGAGGTCGGCCACGGCTGATGCTGCCGCAGCGCCCAGCAGCGCCAGGCCGCTGAGGACAGTGTTGAGGCGGACCATGGCTTTCGATGTTTCAATTGGAGTAGAAGGATGGTCTGGTAAACGGTGGGAAACGTGAGGTTTCTGTGGTTTTAGAAGAGTGGTTTGGCCAAAGAGTCAAACCTGGGGGAGAATGACAGTCGGGGACAGGTAGCTTCGTTCCAGGTGGCACATCAGCAGCAACAGGCGCGCCGCAGCTCCGGCCGGAATTTGGTTGGTCCGGCCACGTTGCTCTTCCCAAAGAGGTAATGAGCTCTCCAGCTTATCAATCAATTCGTCGCATGTCTTTGCCCTTCTCACTAGCGAGGGAGTCATTGGTTAGGTCTCAAATGTGGTCTCAAATGTATTATCTCGATTAATTCGCGTCCAGCTTTGATTTCTTCCAAGCTGAGTCTCAATATCTAGGCATCGTACCATCCAAGCATCAACTAAAAAGCTTAGCCAATAAATCCCTTCGTCCAAAAAAGTAGCATGCGTCGGAATCTCAAACCAAATCCAGGTGTGTTGTGAATAAAATCCAGAATGATCAAGATGATGCCGTCTTCCCACAATTCGCGCATGTCAAGACGCGGTTCTTGCCTGAAACCGTATTGAATTTCCTGCACCCGCACTTCTTGCATTCCATCCCTTCTTCCGCCTCATCCACGCTGCTCTCCTCGCTGCTCAGTTTACTCACGTAGCTGGAAGCCTTCGTCAGCTGCGGCTGTAATCTTGTGTTCTCCAATTGGTGGCGCCAAGCGTCCTGGTTGTAATATGCGTACGACTGGTCCCCGTGGACCCACATCGGGTTGTTACTGTTCGATGGTAATGGCGGCTGCGACTGAGATGCCAGGGCCCCGCCGGACGTCTTCGGCCTTGGTGGCGAATCCAATGGTGCGTTTATCGATGGGGTGCTGTCTCTCATCCGATTCGGTAATGGAGGCATTTCGGGAAGCTGTGCCTTTGATGATTTAGCTGATGAGGCCTTGGAAGATTTGCTCGGAGAGACGCCACGGTCAACACCACCCTTGCCTGCTTTCCCGTCCTTGATACTGTTACTGGAGCCAGAAATGTTCTGTCGCCACGACAAGATGCGATCCGTGCCCGTCGTTGCCGTTGTGGCCGTTGAATCGCGTCGCTTCCTGCTGCTTGCCCGTGTTTTGGTCGAATTGCTCCTCCGGACTCCAGATCCAGCAGTCCTCCTTGAGAATACCGACGAGGCGTCCCAGTTATCGGGTACATTCTTACGCTTACTGAACGCACAATCTTGGCGGAACACCTTGATGTTGCCCTGGTAGTCGGCTGTCACAATAATCTGTCCATCATGATGCGCCGAGCGCGCCAAGTAAGCTGGGGTACCCTCCGCCTTCTTTGCGCTTCTAGGAGTTCCTTGCATACTGCCGGCCTCGGAAGCGTGTTTTGACGATAGCGATTCGGTCCTGCTCACGAGCGTCACTGGTGGTGGGTTGCAAAGATCGTATACGGGATCCTCGGAATTGCTGAGCAGTTGGCGCGTCTTTGTCGGGGCCATGATCGCGCATGTCGTTATAGAGTTGTGCGCATCAAACATTTCGACTGGCCGCTGGTTCCTGTTCTCGCCCTCGATTGGTCCAGAAGACCAGATGTAAGCTCTGCGATCTTCGCTGCCACAAATGACGTATTTCGCGTCGTCGCTAAAGGTCGCTCGTATCTGGCTGAAGTTGTTCTCCTGGCCTCGGAATTTAATCTCAAGTCCCTTATCCCGGAAGCTGTAGAGTCGGATCCGAGAATCATTGCTTGAAATCAGCAGCTTAACGTCGCCATGAGTCGCTCCGGCACCCACGTGCATCGCCTGGATCCCTGTAATTTTGCTGCCCTTGGCGTTTTTGCCGCGCGATGACTTTACATGAATCTGTGTTTGGTACTTGAGACCTTCCGTATCGTAGAACATGCAGAGGCCGCTGAGCGTTCCTGCGATCGCGGTTTTACCATCCGGTGTGAAGGCGACGGCGGTGATCATCTCTGGCAGTTGGTTCCAGAAGGCGACGGTCTTGTCCGGAATGCTCCATAGGCGCAGCTTGCTGTCGAGGGATCCGGCCAAAAAGAAACGGTCATCTTTCGGGTGGAATTGAATTGACGGGACAAAGTCTGCATGCTTGAAGGTGCACAGACATTCGGAACGGCTGATGTGCCACAGGCGGACGGTCTTGTCCATAGAAGACGATAAAAGGAAGTTGTTCTGCTTATGTCAGATGCAATCCTGCAAAAGCTGACAGCGCCGACCTACCTTGCTCCAACTCAGGTCCAGAATAGTTGACTCATGGCCCACGTACTCCCGAAACGGCTTGTTCTGGAACACGGGTGCATTCACGTGCAGCGTCTGTCCATCCTTCTGGGTCCCTGCCTCGGATATCTCGTGTGCGGTCCGCTCGTCTGGGTTGGAGATAACCGACCACACGCGGAGGACGCCGTCCTGACCGCCTGCGGCCATGTACTTGCCATCCTTGCTGAACTCCAAAGCCCAGACGGGGCGCTCGTTGACACTGCTGGTCCTCGGATTCGGGGTCGTCGGCGTTGTCGTCGTGTTGTTGCTCACACTGGCGCCGGAGCTGCTCGCGGGGCGCTGCTGCTCATCTTGGGCGGGCAGTTGATCGGCACGCAGCTCCTGGGCCAGAAAGACGCGGTCGAATTCGCGCTCCTTCTTGAACTTGGTGCGAATCTTGATGTAGCCCGGCGGCTGGGGGTGGCGCGGCTGGTAGCCGATGCTACTGTCGATGGGCTGGGAGAAGAGTTCGGCGTCCATGCCTTCGGGTCGGGGGTCACTCGCGGCATCATCAGGGAAGGATTCGTCCTCGTGCTTCTTTTTATTTCCAATTATGCGGCTCAGGAACGAGACTCCCTTCCTGTTTAAAATGGGGTGTCAGCCTTGACCTCAGCCCTGCGCTTACGTCTGACATGACTAGCGGGGAACGGTGCAATACAACCCGCGCCAAGGCATGTATACAGGCGCGGAGAATATGCGTGTTGTGGAATTGAACGAATACGACTGGCGCACGGGGTGGACGGTGCAGAAGGGCTCGGCTCACTTCTTCGACGGGGCCAGCGAGACCGCATCGCTGCGGTCCCTGGCTTGCGCGCCCTCGGCGGTCAAGGGGCGCGGGGTGGACGAGGCATCGTCGGCCGTGGGGCGGAGCTTCTGGAGCACGTCTTGCGACGTCTGAGTGCGCTTGAGGATTTGCTGGACGTGTGGCAGAGTGTCAGCTGCTACTTCGCGTGCAGATCTCAATTGGCCTGGGGACAACCTGCGAAAGGGGGTCGATAGGCGCTCGGTCGATGTCGCCGTTATTATTATTATTGCCGCTGCCGCCATTCCCTTCAGAGGTGGGCTTGCTAAGGCTGATATTGGAGCCGGCAGGCGACGCGGATGCCGCGGCTGCGCGCTGTGGTCGCGTCGGCGACGCCTTGCCGCTCGACTTGGATCGCACTGCACTCAATTCCCCCGCGGTCAGCTCTTTGCGCTGGCTCACCCTCGGTGGGGACGGTGTCTCGAATGTACCTGATGCAGGCGTCACGCTGCGCTCCTCCTCGCTCACGTCGTGCGGCTGTGGCGATGGCTGGCTTTCTGCGGGCGACGCGCTCAGCGGTACCGAGTCGCGGCTGTGCGGGTCTGTAACGCGAATCTTGGGCAGTGCGTCGTGCATGGTGGTGTTGGCCTGTGTCCCGGTCTACCGAACAGTGGATGCGACGCTCGAGCTCAGGCCTGCGACCTCCAGGCTCATAATGGGTGTTTCAGGGTGGCGAATGCCGTTGCTGGCTGCGGTGAGTGGCCGTGAGCATGTCCTGCGGGGCGGCGCTGGTGATTGTGAGTTGTTGGCGTCTAATACGTTGCAAATGAGCGCAATTCCGCGTTACATTGCGGCCGGTTGTTTGGGGGCTGGAGCCTGCCGGTCGACAAACAAGTGTGACGTATGTAGGTCGCCAGCGCCCGGCTTTCTCGCCTCTCCACCATTCGCTCGTCAGCCAGAAACATCTCGGATCCACACCTCGCGTCGCCCCCAACACCAACACCCCCCAGGCACCCAACTCCACTCCTCGCATGCGCCGTGCTGCACCTCCGCGCCTGGCGTTGGCCCCGTCTCTCCTCGCTGTCTCCGACTTGTCTCTACATCCCTTCGCTTGTGAATTGAATCGTCACGAGTGCACAACTGTTTCCGATCACTGCGTCAATTGTGGTATCTACGTTATTTCGGCGATCGACCGCTCGAATCATTATCCTAAATAAAGCAAACTCCAAGCAGGCTTGTTCCGCTGCTTCCCGTGAACGCCAGAATATTTCCTCCCGAATTTCGTGAACAAGTTGAGATGAATGCACGCGCTGCCAAGCACATGCCCGGCTCTAGTACCCCAAATGCTACCCGCGCCCTCCGGTCAAGAAGGTAGGTAAATGCTAACAGCGAAGCGAACCCGTAGAGATACAGGGGATATAAAGCAACAAGAAAGAGAGATATCGAGCGACACGCTCAGAAGTCCTCATCAAAGGCGAAGTCGCCGGACATGGTAGCCGGTGCGCCGGTGGGCGTCTCGGCCTTCTTGTTGGTCTTCTCCATGACACCTGCCTTCTGGTAGTCACCAACACGCTTCTCGAAGAAGTTGGTCTTGCCGTTGAGCGAGATGTTCTCCATGAAGTCGAAGGGGTTGGTCGCGTTGTAGAACTTCTTGTTGCCGAGGGCCACCAGCAGACGGTCTGCGACGAACTCGATGTATTGGCACATGAGCGTGGCGTTCATGCCCAGCAGGGCGACGGGCAGCGCATCCGTGAGGAACTCCTTCTCGATATCCACAGCCTCGGTAATGATCTTCTCGACGTCCTCAGGGCTGGGCTTCGACTTGATGTGCGAGAACAGCAGGCAGGCAAAGTCGGTGTGCATTCCCTCGTCACGGGAGATGAGCTCGTTGGAGAAGGTAAGGCCGGGCATGAGACCACGCTTCTTGAGCCAGAAAATGGAGGCGAAAGACCCGCTGAAGAAGATACCCTCGACGGCGGCGAATGCAATCAGGCGCGACGCGAAGGTAGAGTTCTTGTCGCAGATCCAGCGCAGAGCCCAGTCGGCCTTCTTCTTGATGCAGGGAACTGTGAAGCGTTAGTGATCCAAGCTCTGCATCATCATGTGTGGTACAACGTACTGTTGTCGATGGCGTTAAACAGGTAGCTGCGCTGCTTGGGCTCGCTGATGTACGTGTCGATCAGGAGCGAGTAGGTCTCGGAGTGGATGTTTTCCATCATGATCTGGAAGCCGTAGAAGCAACGAGCCTCGGGAATCTGAACCTCAGAGCTGAAGCGCTCGACCAGGTTCTCGTTCACGATGCCATCAGACGCGGCGAAGAAAGCGAGGACGTGCGAGATGAAGAAGCGCTCATCGTCGTTGAGACGCTTGTTCCAGTCGTGAAGGTCCTTGGAAAGATCAATCTCCTCAGCAGTCCAGAAAGAAGCCTCGGCCTTCTTGTACATCTGCCAGATCTGTGGTGTTGTTAGTGGCGGGAGAAAAAAAAAACCACTTTACGCGAGACGCGTCTTGACGCGTCGGGGTATACACGTACCTCGTGGTACTTGATGGGGAAGAGCACGAAGCGGTGGGGGTTCTCCTGGAGCAGCGGCTCGTGGGCCTCCTCCTTCCTGATCGTAGGCGCGGTCGAGGGGTGGTTGCCTTCCTCCGCGGGCTCGTCGTCGAGGTCGGGAATGCCCTTGATGGGACGGGCAACGGTGTCATCGGTCCACTCGCTGGAGAAGTCCAGCTTCTTAGCGGGCGAGTCAGTCATGCTCAAGTCGGCAATGGCAGAAGCAGCCTAGGGCGCGAGTGTTAGCTCGAGGAACATGGTACATCCTATGACGCGCTCAAAGCAGTGGCGATGAGACGAACCTGCTTGGATGGGGTGGCCTGGGCGGACATGGCGAATGCTCTGCAGAGGAAACAATTGAGAAGCTAAGCAGCAGCGATTTGGCACGCGGAGGCAAAAGATGCAGAGTTGAGGATGCGTTGGTGTGGGTTACAGACAAAGCGCGCGCGGCGGCTTTTGAATGCTTTCGCGCCAAGCGACGCGCTAAGCGTCATGAACGCGACGCGCCGCACAACACAAGCGCGCTCACCACTCACACACGCTCAACGTGACCACAGCCTGCCCCAAGCCCCGGTCCTGAGCTGGGACCACCGCGTTTTTCCTGCCATAGGACGCAAGCTCCCCGCGCGATATCGGGTCTCGGCCGCCCGCAACCCTTGCAATGGCTTGAGAAAAGCCTGCGCAGTGGAGCTCTTCACGGACAATCTCCTACAGCTCCTCTCCCGATCCGGCCATTCCTGCCTTCACTGCTCCGAGGTTCAGCTGTCCGACGGCGGAGCTTTCTGTCAGCTCTGACAACAACCCTACGTGACCGGCGCGTCGTCCCACATGCTACCGCTCTTCAGGAATGCATTAGTCCCGGTCATGTCCTCCGAAGCTACACCTTGTCCGATCCGGTCACCAAAGCCAAGCCGTATCCGATATGTCCGAGTGTATCAGACGCGTCTCGACGCGTCTTCCTGCATCCATCGACTGTCCACCCTGCTGATCTGTGGTCCACCATGGTACCACCCTTGTTCTTAGCCCGTTCATATGCAGCTCCACGCCGTATAAATCATCTGTCCTCACCAGACGCGTCACCATTGCCATCGAATAATGTCAGATCACAGCAGTTGTCAACCATCCATGTCTCTATACAATTGGTGCAAGAGGCTTCCAGCTCCCTTTCCCAGAATGCTTGTGAGCAGGTGCATAGATCCGCGGCAAGCACACATCTTCTCATTGACTAAAAGCTCGCCAAATGCTCTGATGGGGCACAGCGATACTCATATGTAGGCCGTCGCGTATGCTCTCCTCATTAACTAAAGGCAGAAATTGAGGGGGGGAAATTTGCCCCATCAGAAGTATGAGGCCATTGTCGAATGCTAATGGAAATTTTTTGGCGGCTACAGATTCCATCATCCACTCTCCTCATGATCACGACGACTAGCCGACATTCACCAATCACGCACATGGATATTCCTGCCACATCACCGCGCCAGCAGACATGAGTCTACGCTTGAGTGCTTGCCGTCTACCTCGGAATGCGGGACGAACGCACCCCCAACCAGCATTCCAACGAGCCTCTAGCCCCCACGATACTCCTACAGATGCCGTTCTCCGAATACTAGCACTCTTCACAACGCAATGGCAACATAGAGCTTGGTCTCTCCCGGGGTCAAGCAGGGTGTGGAATGCTATGCGCAATAGCTCCACGTCGCCCCTCCCCGAACAATGCAGCCACAAGGTTGAGAAGTGTGCAGATGCGGTGTTGCCATGGAGGTGACATGCATTGTCGTTGGAAAGTTTAATCAAAACTCTTTCAACGTGCTACAGTCTATGCCAGCGTGCCGCCATGTACGGTACGTGGCGGGAGAAGATGGCAAGATGAAGACTGGATATCGTGACAATTGCTCTTTCAGTCTGGCATGCGCAACATGATGAAGTCACCCTTTCGATCAGTTTCAAACTCTCTAATATGGTATGATTCATCACTACATGTCTATAGGCATTCATCCGAGACACCGCCTCTCCACGGGATATCCTGAACGCATCTAGAACCCCCCACAAACGCACGAAGAGAAGTGGGAAAAAGAGACAATTCTCACACGACAACGCCTTACCACGTAATCACTGCCTTGACAGTATGGCCATGATGCATATCATCTACCGCCTTCTCCCACTCATCTGCCTTGTAGAACTTGACCAGCCTATCCACCGGGAACTTGCCCGCGCGATACCACTCAATCATCTGCGGCACATACTTCGCCGGCACGACGTCACCCTCGACCGCGCCGATATACTGCTTGCCGCCAACCATAAACTGGAAAATGTGGATGTCGAGCTTCGCGTCGAATGGAGTAGAGCCGACCTGGATGAGCTTGCCCTTGATGCGAGTGAAGTCCATTGCGCGCTGGATCAGCGGCAGGAAGCCGGTCGTATCGACGGTGACGGAGGTGCCGTAGCCTTCGGTCACGTCCTGCACGGCGGTCACGACGTCGGTGATATCGGCGAGCAAGGACGTGTTGATGAAGTGCGTCGCGCCGAGTTCTCGTGCAATGGTCTCGCGGTCGGCCATCTTGTCGATGCCTATAATGGTCTTGCAGCCACGGAGCTTAGCAGCCTGGGGTTCATGTCGTCAGTGGCTGCAGTCTTTGTACTCCTCGCTCGCTATCCAAAAGAAAGGGTCTGCTCAGTCGCTCCCTTACCATGATGGCGCTCAGCCCGACACCACCCAGCCCCAGTACCGCAACCGTGTCTTGCGGCCCTGCTTGGGCAATGTTCACGATCGTCCCGCTGCCCGTCTGGATGCCGCAGCCTAGCGGCGAGAAGAGTTGGAGCTCCTCATCGTCTCGTACCAGTCCCTTGACATTTACGACCGACGTTGACCTGACGACCGTGCGGCTGGCAAAGCTAGATTGGCCGAAGAAGCTGCCCTGGAGGTCTGGGGTGGTAGGAGCCGAAGAGGACGAAGACGATGACGAGTGGAAGCAAGGGCAACCTCCGAAATTGAGCTCGCCGAAGCGCACACAGTGAGCCGGGTGGCCGGCCTGGCAGATCTGACAGCTGTCGCAGAAAGTGAAGGAGAGCAGGACAGGGTCGCCGGGCGCAGCGACGGAGACGTTCTTGCCGACTTTCTCGACGTATCCGGCGCCTGGTTAATCCAATTTCCATCAACGTCAGCTTGGAATTGACTCTTTTTCTTGGAGGGAGGAAAAGCAGAACGTTACCTTCGTGTCCTTTCACCGATGGATAAATAACACCCGGCCCCTCTTTCAATCCGGCGAACAAGAGGTCGGTATGGCAGATGCCCGACCCGACGATGCGCACCAGCAGCTCGTCATCGCCCACGTCCCGCACCTTGACATCTTCGATCTTCCAACCACCGTCGTTCAACGGCGCTCTCGAGACAATGGCCCGTGCCGTAGTCATGACTGGCGCAGTTTCGTAGGCGTGGTATGTATAGTGGCAGTTCCTTTTCTCTCTTTCTTTGGGACAGCGCAATGATCAGACAAGAGCGAGGTAGAGAGAACAGATTCAGTTCGCGTCAATTGTAAAATGGCTGAAGCTGTAACATTGTTGCGGAACACAGCTTTATAGCTGTACCCCGGATCCGAAGATCGACCAAAGATGGCGACGCGGGGCTCCATTGGTTGATGGTGGGGGAAGGCGGGGGATCTGCAGCGGGGCCTATCCGTGCTTCTGGGACTGGTGACACAACAGCGCAGCTTCAGCCAAGAAAAAGGAGGAGCATCGGGTAGCTCGCTGCAAGATAACTATAAAACGTAAAACTATCTGAGGCTTACGGTCGACCAGGTTCCGCTGCTTCTTCTGTTTGCATCGTTGAACGGGTTGCGGAACTTTTCAACTCCTGTTTTTCGCGCTTGGCGTTTTTCCCCTTCCCTGCCAACGAAGGAAATATCTGACAGTACTTGCGCGATCCTTCATGCTTCCGAGAATCCCCACATTCTGCCCCATCCTCGCGTAGCGGCCGCCTGGGCCCCCTGGCTAATCATCATCGAGCAAATTGCGTGGAGTATTATTGGCTTGGCGAGGCTTGCGCTCCATTGTCGGCTGCGCAACTACCGCGTATCAGCCGGGAAGGGCCGAGGGTAACAGCGATCGGCTGGCGAACACGGGTCGGGAAGCATTCCAGTGTGGCGGCAGCTCCTACCACTACCCGCGCCTAATGCAGGATATGAAAGACAGAAAAAGAGATGTAGCTAGTAATTTCATAATCTATTTGATAACGTCGTATAGTAAGTCTCCTGGCTATTTTGCCATCGCATGTGCAAGGTAAGGCTCACGTTTTATTTGTTACACAGTGGCTTACAGAACACTTACCAACTGCAGTCTTGTATCCATCAGAGAACGTATCCGGAAGTAGATGCAGATTATCGGTTAGCTGCCTACAAAGACAAGTCTCATGGCCTAGAAAGCTTCTTGTAATTCAGTCCATACTGCCATCTGCTTTTAGCTCCACCTGAGGGAACAATTTGTCCATCCGTAGTGAACCTGCCTTCAGATTGTTTTTTGCATCCGCACATGTGAACCATATACGGCTATTCAATGCTATCCCCCATCAACCCCCCTTGTATGCCATCACTTCTCTCCCGTCTTCTGTCCATCTCCCTCATGTCCTTCCTCACCCATCATCTTACTCCTCTTCGCAGGAGGCTCCGGGATTCCATCCCTCAGGAAGATATCCCTGTACCTCTCCGCCTTCGCCCACAACTCTTCGGCGACGTCCTGGTCGTACTTCTCCAGGCGGGCAAACATCCTGCCCAGGGTAATGGCCATCAACTCCTTGTCGGCCACCTCTTTGCTGTCTTTGGCCAGCTCCACGAGCTCTTCTTCGGCCGTAGCTTCCGTCTCGGCCTCCTCGGCCACGCGCTGGTAGCCTACCGCACGCTCTTCGAGGACTTGCGATTGCAGGAACAGGCTTGAGATCTGCGTATGAGCGGCGCGCTCGGCGGAGCGGGCGCGGGTGGCAGTCGTGAGAGCGCTGTCAAGCAGCGGCTTGTGTTCGTTCAGGGCGGCGCTGGTGGCCTTGTGGGTGTCGAGGTTCTGCTGCTCCATGGCGACAAGACCGGCAGCTGTCGTGGGTTCTTTGTTGTCTTTGCCGTTGTCGGCGGTTTCGCGCTTGCGCTTGAGTGAGCTGTTGCTGGCCGTCTGCGTGGTCATGGAAGACTTGTCGCCACCAGTTAATGGTTTAGGTGCTGGGCTGTTGCTGGGGGAGCTCTCGGTCTTGATCTTAACTCCTTGCTGCTGCTGGCCCCGGCGGATGTTGGAACCAGGCGATGGAGCAGTGAGCTGAGAGGCTGTCAGATTCGAACTTCAAGTCCACAGATAGCCATCGTAGGGGGAGCAAGATGCTGTTCACTTACGCGCCTGGGTGATGCGGTGGTGACGGGCACACTGAAACGAGAAGGCGCACGCGTGGGATGTCCGCTGGCTCGTCCAGTGTTGCGACCGGGTGGGATGTTCACTGTGCGCTGCGCTAGTAAGCAGTCAAACGGCAACTGTTTGGCGGCTGAAAGACTCACGCGTCTGGGATCACTCATGATGCGCGTAGTATCTGAGGACGTGGAGGATGTGTGGTGGAAGCGTTGACGCGTTGTGGCGTGGGCGCGAAGAGGCGCGGTGGGTGTTGGAAGATCTTGGATGAGGAGGTTTGGGTTGAAGAGGAAGATTAAGTGAGAGGCTTTATATAGACAGCCGTTCTCGCCCATAGACGCGCGAACGAGTGACTGGAGAATACTAAAGAGGCAGCCTCCACGTGAGCAAGACAAAACAGGAAGCCACTCCCTTTCACAATCTTTAATCGACGAATCAGGCTCTGCGCTTTTCACCTGGATAATTTGGCATTCACATGCACTAATGGCCATAGATTTTTAGGTGTAGCCGCTTACTACAGCTACAAAACTTCTAAGTATCTAGTAGGTTCTTCGTTTCGATCAGTCCAAAGCATACGGATGGTCATTGCGTGCAAGACATTGAAGCCGGGCTATCGTAGGCGGAGAACCGGCAGTCATTGCCTCATCAATATCCTCCCGTGGGTGGAAGAGGGCAAACCTCACGTAGATTACCCAGTCCTGTTTGAGCTCATCGATGCCCTCTCGTGCACGCTCAAGCTCGTCCACCCGCCTCTCGTACAGTTCAATCTCCTGGTCGCGGAGCTTTTGCTCATGCTTGAGGTGCTCTTTCTCTGCTTCCTGGAGATTCTGCTCAGCTGCTTGCTCCATGTTCCGCGCCGCTTCGACCATGCGCGTGGCATCGTGCAGAAGGAAAGCGGCGGCGTGCGCGCTACGAAGCTCGTCCTTTACCCGTGCCAGGTTCTCCCTCATGCATAACGCCTCGCCATGCTCCTGTCTGGCTTTCTTGATGGCATTCAAGCGCCGCTCTTGTTCTCCTACTACCTTCAACTTCATCTTGTGGAAGCTTCTGCATGCTTCCGTGTGCATCTTCCGCATCTTCTCTAATTTTTCCTGCTTCGCCATCCAGCACCATGGATAAGTGTCTTCCGGGATTTGCGTATCTTTGCCAGCAGTTGAGTTTACCTCGGTGATGGCCTTCCTGATCTGCAATTCTGCAAAGCTGTACGTGCGCTACGTTTTATTAATGAGGTAACTTGTTGGACGCGCGAGATGAAAGGACAGGAGCCAACTCACGAATGCGTCAGTCAAAAGCTCCTGCTTCGTCAATCCCAGCTTCTCCAAGTATGCGTCCACATCCTCTTCCGGACATGCAAGTCTTCTTGCGCGTTTGTCTTCGCCGATCTCGATCTAGAAAATCATGTATTAGATGTGTCGCGGATACAAGTGAGCTTGGGGGGTCGGCGTACGCGGATGCCGGTGAGGCGGCGCATCAAACCCTTTAAATCGTTTCCCATGACTTTGATTTGGCGTGGTCTTGCATCAACGGTGGGTCTGCGGTGGTGAGAGGTAATCGGATGTGACCTTCAGGGTCATTATGAGGAAGCTGATGAGGATGTAGAGGACAGGGTCGGCCTGGACGCTAAGAGTCGGCTTTACCACCAGGCAAGATCAGTGAATGCTTGCATGCAGGGTGAGTGTTACTTCTGGTGATCATGCGGCATCGACGGTCGGCATGGCGCCCCTCACCTTACGTCAACTTCCGTCATTCCACCCGGCCCGCGTAGATACCTAGAAGAATGCGGCCCTATATAAGAGCTTACAACTCTAAATCCTTCTTCTTGACTCAATTTCCTACGGTCATAGCCGGCTCCGCGCATCGCAAGCCGTCAAGGTAAGTCTGCGAGAATCGCATTCTGCAACATCACTCAAAAAAAAAGAGTGCAACTATTTTAAGAGCTTCCTTGGGCTGTCGTTCTTCGTATCTCTGACCAAGTCGAGACTGGTGGTCTTCCTATTTTAGACCCGATTTATCTATAAATCGTACCCGGAATCCGATCACGACGCCGGCCACGTGTCTCCAATCGGATTTTTGCATCGCTTCAAACCCCTCCAGTATGTTTTTTTCCACCATGAAATACACGATAGAGATCCCTTTCCGGTAGTGTTTCACTTCCAAACTAGAGTTCAGGAATGTGATCCCAGCCACCAGCTCCAATGCTCCGTCAGCTCAAGCGGAGGCAACCTTTGCCACCGAAGAACCTGCAGACCCAACATCCGCATCTTCATCAGCCGTACTCGCCTCCGAGGCCTCTTTTGCTCCGCTATTCAGCTCGCGTTTCACAGTCTCATCCGGCACCTCAGAATTGGCCTTCAACTCGGCAGCACCACCTTCGGTCGCCTCCTTCTCTCCACCATCCTGCTCCAATTTGACCCCTTCCACATTTTCTCCTCCTTCACTCTTGACTCCCGCCTCCACCGCCTCCACCGCCGCTTCTCCAGCACCGCCTTCCCGCTCTCCATCCACCACCGGCACCACAGGCACCAAAGTCCTCCCAAACCTCCCCACAACCTCCTCCAGCACCCCCTCCGGCTCCTTCTGCTCCACCAGCACCGCAACCACCTTCGTCACCACCACATCCCTCCGCGCCTCCTCCGCCTCCCGCTCCAGCACGACGATTTTCGCCTTCGCCGGGCCGATCTCGTCGTCGAGCTGGCGTTCGCGCTTGCGCAGCTTCTTGAGCTCAGCGGCGACGTCCACACGCTCCTTCTCCATGGCCGCGGCGCGGCGCGTCGTGTCGCGCAGGCGTACGCCGACTAGTTGCAGCGCGCGCTGGTCGGACTCTTTGCGGGCGGCGGTAGAGCGCTTGAGGGCGGGGATGTCGGCTGTCGTGGTGGAGGGCGCAGAGGGTGGTCAGGTTGGGTCGCGATGATGATGGAAAGATGGTTAGTGTTTTTTTAATGCGCCTCGGCGTGGGCTTTCGGGAAGTGAGGAGGGGTGGGTGTGCGAGTACCTGGAACTTGTAACGCGGGCTGCTTCTCCCGTGCTGCTGCTGACCCGATCGCTGTGACTGGAGCGCCGGCTGGTCTTCGTGTCACTTCTGCCACCGTTGTTGCTGCTGGTCGCGGTCATCGTCTTGGTTCTTGTCTCGGGCTGTTGCGAGATACTGAGCGGGTGCTCCATCTCGCTGTTGGTAGATGCAAACTTACAGTCTGGCGCGCGGACCTTGGTAATGGTGAAGGACCGTTGTTTGTCGTTCTGGCAAAGCTGTCCGGGATGAACCAACTGTTATTTGAGTCTTAGCTTGCGCCCGCCGGAGAAGTAGCCTGGAGTCGCGTGCAGGTAAGAACAGCCGTAGCTTCTGTGCTCGCTTACGCTGAATTTTTAGCTGTCTGCGTGCAGGAAAATATGAGAGATCAAGGACGGTGAAGGAAATCACCAGCACGCTCGTGGCGTGCGTTGCAGAGGAAGGCTGTAGCCGCGGCCCTTCGGTCTCACAGTGTGCCTCAAGGTATGTGATGATGCCGGAAGATTCAAGTGAGCATCCGGGACCGTATAGGCTGCTGAGTTGGAGTTGGAAGGCTAAATATGACAGAGTGGTGGTGCATGAGAATGCGGCCTCACGACGCAACTGGTACTTTCAACCCGTTGGGAAGTCGCACAGGCAGAGAATTCGACACAACCACCCCCGGAGAAAAACGAGTGGCCGCGGGATTATGATATGAGCGGAAAGACTGATGGTAAGAACCGGCAACGTGATGTTCATGCAGCATCGGGAAGTCTCCATGACCAGTGCGTAGCGGTATCTCAGCATCAGATCGCGACACCAGCCTCAATCAGGACCAACTCTTCACCTACGCAGGACACATCGAAACGCTTGTGCAGACGATGGCTCGCACAGCTGCTCTAGGCCGAGCCCCTCGGCCGACGCGAAGCAGCTTCATTAAGCGTAATGCTCATTTGAAGACAAGAGACGCGGCGTCCCTCGCGGTGGGCTTGAAAAAGCCAACCAGAATTACCTCTTTAACTCCAGCAAGAAAACTCAAAACTGGAGCCCACGTCATCTATCGAGCCTTCAACGTGACGACTCCAGGAATATCTTGAACCAGAGGCGGATATTGTTCAACTGCTTAAAAGGGTGGATGACGATGGTCAAGAGTTTGGACAAGAAAATGGGTCTGGAGTCTACAGGTCGAGCTAAACCCTGTATTTGAGCATCTGATTGGCAAATATCCATAGCTGAGCGAGACCGATACCGAAGTTCTATGGTCGTTCTTAGTACCTGCGCTATCAGGATGGGTTCGAGAAGTGAAGACGAAGCTTAAACAGCCTGACTTCTTTGGATGTTATTAGGGCGAGGGAGGTCAGAAAATGGCGTAATATACGGCACCTTGAGAACCCCAAGAAGTAGCCGAAAATCCCGCTGCTCAACATTACCATCACAATCACCCGCGAGAAGGATGATTACGGCGAGGCAGTGTTCGGAGCGAGCTGCCTTATAGAGTCGTTGTCAAAGCCTGAAAACAAAAGTCAGGAAGACGAGCAAGCGAAGCAAAAAGTGTCCTACACAGCGCTTCCACGCTGCTTGGAGTTGTGTCTTGACCGAGCATGAATGCTGTCATCTCATTGTCTGCGGATATGGTCTCCGTCCCATTACAGCAAGAAGATAGAAACCCTTCGAAATGCGCACCAAGGCAAGGGCATACGGCTTAGGCGGGGGATTGCAAGTGTCCACTCTGTCCTTTTGCTGTGCTGTGTTCAACGACGCGTATACTTACTTGGCCACCTTGCCCGCCTGACGCTAGATACCAAACTTGTACGCCAGCGAAGCTATTGATCGGCCTTCGTATCTTCAAGGAATGACTCGGGATGACCGGGGCAATAGCTAGGTGACGTTGAGAAGGCAAAACAATGGTGGCTTTCCCTCGTCCACCTGCCATGGAAGGCTGAGGCTGGAACGGGAAGAAGGTACGCAATGTAGAAGGCTGTGCCTTTAGTGTTTCGAGTTTCACAGCTTATCCGGGCAACACGGTGCATGGGTATCCGGGCCGACGGGAGCGCGATGGTAAAGTATTTGGTTTAGTGTATGCAAAAGGTGCAGGGTGACGTACCTCGGTCCCTCGCAAACTAGATGCTGCATGATGTCGATCGCGCGTTTTTTGCGTTACAAGTCATGTCTTTGGCTCAATAGGTAGGTGAGTACCAAGAATGGGGCGCAGGCAGACAAGGCGAAAAGATGAGACCTTGGGGGCTGCGCCTCCAGAAGGCGAACTCAGGCAGCGGTACAGCTAGCCAAGGGGATTGGACAAGAGCCAAGACAGGTCGCACGCAGTGGGCTGTGTAGGTACCTGCAGCATCAGGCTCTCTGGCGGCCAGGTGCCAAAACGGCGCTTTGCACCTATCACAGGCCGATTAGCCCTGACCGGTGTGCCTCAGGCTCTATCAGCCTGCACCTCGCCCCAGTCGAGCTGGCAGCTCTTCGACGAGGCTGAGGTTGCGCTCAGCTTAAGATGGGCCGCCTCGCCACTATCGACGCGCATCCTCGCATCCACAGCGATCCTCGCGGCGTTCCCGCCGGTTGTTTTTGCTTCTATTAATATCCGCCCAGCAATGGGACAGGGCTCATTGCCAAGCCTCGCCGACGCTGTCCGAACAGTGGTGACGGTCAATCGCCTGCGCCTGCAACGCTCCGCGCGTCACTGCGACAAGCGCATCGCCAAGCGCTTCTGGTCGTGCGCATCCGAGCATGCCGACCTCCAGGCCCATCGGTAAGCTGCAATCCTCGCTCCGCCGGACGCTCGACCGCCTGACCTGCCAGCGCAGCCGCAGCCATGAGGTCGAGGTAGAGTTTAGCCCCAGCGCTCCGCATGAGGTCATGCCTGTCTTGGCCCAGGTCCACGGCACCATCGCGCGTCTGCAGGCGCAGCTGAGACGCGACGACGGGCGCGAGACACCGGCCGCCCCGTTGCTGCTTCAGCCCGGCCGGGTGCTGGAGCGGTGGCAGCGGCGCCAGCGGCGACTGGAGGCGAACTGTGCGAGCTGGTTCTCGGTCTTCCCCGGCTGCGTGCGGCCGGTGAGCACGACCTGGCCGTGGACGATCAAGCCGGCGCTGGCAGTGCTCTGGGGCGTGTGCTGGCAGTACTACCCGCCCTCTTCTGGCAGCTTCGATGCACGCACGCGGGTGCCGGCGGCGCTGATGGAGAGCCACCTGCGCGACGCAGGTTGGGGGTGGTGGCAATCGCCGGACGCGGGAGCGTGTGAGTTGGTCGTTCCTCGATTCTGCGTGCCTGAGGCTTCCGGGGCTGCCGGCGGTGCGAGCGCGGCCAACCGTGCTGGGCCAGCGTGCGCTGTGCTGGCAAACCGGCGCGGGGCGGTGCCTGCTTGCTTTCTTGCTGACGAGACTCCTTGGCAGATCTGCAGTTCGGTCGCGAGGCGCTTGCGAATTCCCTGGCACCGGCGGGCGAGGCGGGCGAGAGGGTGCCGGCCCCAGAGCCAGGCGCAGGCGGAGCGGAAGCGCCGGCCTTGGATTTCAGGAATCCGCGCGCCCCCGCTCAGCCACATCTTCGACGCAATCCTCGCGCCCAAGGCTCCAACGCCGACGCTGGTGAGTCATCCGGCCGCCTGAGTGGCCCGCTGCGCTGAGCTTGTTTCTGACTCCGACCGTGCAGATCCGCGGCCGCCGTCGGCTGCCGGCCATTTATATGCCAACGCGTTGTCGCCCAACGCGTCGCCCTGCGAAGCTCAAGCCTGCGTCTGGCCTTACCAATCAGGCATCGCCACCTTCGAGCCCACTTCCCATCAGCTCCCGCATGCCCGCACCACAACCACTTCGCTCCACGATTCCCTCCACTGGTTTCCCCAGCACCAGACCCGCCAACAACCGCTTCAGCGCTGCCTGAACCACTCCATCCCCGAGCTCCGCGTCGAGGATTTCACCACGCAGCCTGCGCTGCAGCCTACGCCTGCATCGCCCGCCAACGACTATATATCCCGCCAGGCCCTCTCGCCACGCCGCGCCACTTCCGCATTTGCATCCTTCTACGACTCCCCCATGGACGCTGCTGTCGCCCACGTTCCGCAGGTGATGCCCGACTTTTCCAAGGCTTCTGGCCCCGTTAGTCCCGTCTCCATGAACGAGGAGGTCGTCGCCCAGATGTCTCCCGCCGCAACCTCGACCGCCGCCAATCCCCGGAAGCGGAAGCTTTCCGACGCCTCTCTCACTGCCCACCCCGTGCAGTCCGCCAACCTTCAGCTCCCCGTCCGCGAGTCTTCCGAGGAGCAGGACCGCTACGACGGCTATACGCCGCGTGGCAAGTACTCTCACAAACGCACCGAGGACCCGCCCCGGAACACCGAGGGCAAGATGATCTGCAACTTCTCCCCCGACTGTCACGGTATCATCTTTGAACGAAAGTGCGAGTGGAGGTTAGTCGTTCCCCCGTCCCCTTCCCCACCTGTTTCCCACGGCATCAAACTGCCTCACGTGTGTTTGAAATGCAAAACCAACGCTAACGTTCCCTGCAGTAAGCACATGGACAAGCACGACCGCCCGTACGTCTGCCGCCACAAGGGTTGCGAGAAGCTCCAGGGCTTCACCTACTCCGGTGGCCTGCTACGGCACGAGCGCGAGGTGCACAAGATGCACGGCGGCACCAAGAAGGCCCTCTTTTGCCCCCACCAGGACTGCAAGCGCAGCATGGGCCAGGGCTTTACCCGCAAGGAGAACCTGGCCGAGCACATCCGCCGTGTCCATCGCCGCGCCAGTAATTCCGATGCCGCTTCCTCGCCTACCGCTCAGCCGGGTGGTGGCCAGTCGAAGCCCGAGGATGAGGGCGCTAGCGAGGCTGGCCTCAGCCCCGATGCCGATGCTGATGATGTTTACGGTGGTGCCGTCGGCGAGAGACGCGTCGGCCCATCGAGTAAGAAGAGGAGGACGTCTGGTACGGACGGTGGAGGTAGTGTCGGTGGGGGCGGTGGTGAGACGGATGAGGATGACCTGAGAGAGGAGATCAGGCGACTTCGTCGCGAGAATGAGGAGAAGGACCAGAGGCTTAAGAATTTGGAAGCGGCGGTAGAAGTCCTCCGCAGAGGACAAGGCGCTCCGACCATGGTTTGATTTTTCATTTTATCCATACTTTTGGTTTCTCTGTTCTGGTTTCGGTGTTCTGCGTTTAACGTCATCTGGGACTGGATATCATTTTACGGGGGGCCATTTACGGAACAGAAGATTGCATAGCACGGCGTTGTTTATGGCGAGCGGGTGGACTGTCAACCCCCGATGGATCAATCTCTGTGGGAAAGGGGAATTACGCTTCTTTACGCCATCTTACCTCGTCGAATTCTTTTTAACTTCCCCTTTCATCTCCCCTCTTGTACGATGGTTCATGAAATCCCCTTCTTTCCTTTCACCCCTTCTCATGACCACGATACGAAAGAACGAATTAGCTTGATTGATGCTAGATCGCTCCTCTGTTGCTTAGACTGCTGTACTAAATTCCTATTCATCTCATACCATCGTACCATATCTGCCCTTCAACATCAGAGTATGCAGGCTTTACTCTCAAATGGAATAATACCCCTCACCACTGTAACGAATCAGCGCCCAACACCCCAGTGATCCTTGAACCAAAACCAAACACGCGATCGCAAGGCGCATCAACGTGTTCACAGACGACCGGCGGATGAAGCCATTCCATCTCATCACACCAGTTGTCATCCCACCTCTCACGCAAAGCCCGTACGGCCTCAGGCCACGACGTAGCCGCAAAAGGAAACAACTCCCAAAGAGGCCTGTCTCATGATGATCGGCAAGAGCCGCGGCATGATCCACACCCTCCAGAGAAGAGGACACAACATACACCAGGCTGTCGAGTGGAGTCCCCGCTAACTGCACCGGAGGCCAGGCCGAGGCTGATGGTCCAGACATCCTCACTCTGCTGCCTAAGTGCGTACGGGCCCGCAGACGCCGTTTGCACGGATGCCGGTGCGGTGCGGTGTCACCACCGCCGTCGGCTGTTCTGCTCTACTCCCCGGTGTCGACCAAAGGAGAAGCGGGCAGCCACCAGGTTTCTTTCGGTTGCAATAACAATGACTCATTCACGGAGGCTCACGGCACACGGCAGGTAAGAAAAACTGGGACCCAGTGCATGCACCTGCAGCAAGTTCCATCGCCACACGAAGCGTTTGGAGTCTGGGTATGGGTGGACGAAATGTTGATGCCTGCGCAGCCCCCGCGTCGACTAAACCCGAAGCGGCAGTCTAATTGCCCCAACTGTCGCACCGCGCATGTGACCGCGCGTTGCTAGCGCGTTTGACATCTCTTAGCATCCCGAAGGCAGCACACTAGCGGAGACGTGAGTGGTGGTGGCTGATATTGACTGGGGTGCGCTACATGGCTCATGTGCCAGTGCGGGTGTGTGTCTCCATCCATGACACACACGCTAGGCATTGCGGAACCAGAGAAAAGTGGCTGAGGCGCTTATGAGAGAAGAGGAGTTTCCTGATCGGCGACCACCTAATGAGTGATGATGAATCTTTTCTTGCCGCCCGGACCGGGCGGCTTCTTTGGGGCCTCGCGGCCTCGCGGCCTCCTGGTTTTTTTTGTGTCGCAAGCGGGGAAGGGCGGAAAAGAGCGGGCAGGATGTGAGATGCGAAACCGTGAGACCAGCCGAGACACTGGTTGATGACGAATGCCCAACAAATGACGGATTTCCAAATTATATCCGCTTGGCCGGGAGGCCAATCAGAATAAATCCCAGAAAAAACAAAGGAGGGGTTCGCTGAGCGATAAGGCTCTCGTCGAGGCAACAAGGATTTCTATTTTTCCCTTTTATTTTTCAGCCTTGCATGCGGCGATCGTCCAGGGTGGGGGTGGAGAGGGTGGAGACTTGTTGGCAATCCGACCTCTTTTTGGGGGCCGATTTCGCAGCGGAAATTCGATGCCCACTCCGCTCCGCTCCGGGATACATCACCTATGTATGAACCCTATCACTTTCAAGTACTTACGATCATGCCTTCTTTGCCTTCAAAGCTGTCGCCTTGCTGCATTTGGCAATGGTAAGCTGAGAGCTAGATAGAATCAGCGCAGCAGTCACGATGAGGCCTTGGCGGATGGTAGATACCGTTCTGCCTGCATGCTTGCCTACGGCAAAGTATCCTTGGTCCGTGCCTTACAACATCACGGCACGTACAAGGCAGAGAAGCGGTCACCTGTTGGATTCTGCGCTAGAGTTGAGGCTCTAGGCAACAGGAACACTAAGAGCCGCGGCTTGTGGATACGCCAGAAGGAACAAAATATTGCTTGGCAGTGCGTCGCTGCCTTGGAATTGAGTGTGAGATTAGATGATGGCTTGCGGCGATAGTCATCCTTAGCTCGTACTGATGATGGATGACCGATCCCTTGTCAATCAGCCGGTGACCTACTACAGTCACCGATGAAATAGATGATCACGCAAGACAACCAGGCTGCCGAGCAAGGCCTACTGAGACGAGCTGGTAACTGTTCGGAAAAAGGATCCGCATAGATTACTCTAAGGCAGAGCTTTTGTATCGACGCCCAAACGAAATGTACATGATTAAAAACTTCCCATACCTGCCGCTTTGATCGCAATATAAACATCGCGACCCGCTGAGTAATTCAACGCATGAAAGGAACAATGCAAATGCTGCAATGCTTTAAGAGCTTTCGCTCTTCTCGCTCTCGTCGTCCTTGAGGTTGGCAGTCATGTCAGCACATCGTCTTTCCGTAACATGCGGGTAGCCAGGGTGGGAACAAAATCCAGAAAACTCATACAGCAGGCCTGTTGGGAGAGATGGTGCCCTTGGACTTGGCGGTGTCGACACCGCCCTCGGACTTCTTGCTCTTGGTAGGATCGTTGTCGACATCAGTGCTGTGCCTGGTGTCGGTGTTAGAGACACCCTGCTGCTTGCCGGAGGTCTGGTTCTGGCTCAGAGGCTCCTTGTTAGGCGCGGGCTAGTAGAGGTTAGCGTGCGTATTCAGTCATTAGGAATATTTTGACGTCATCATACCTTGTCCTTAGCAGAACCCTCGGCATCAGCTTTCGAGTCGCCAGCACCGATCTCCTTGCGGTTGTCACTATCAATGCGCTTCTTGGAGGCACCCTCCTTGGCATCATCCTGCGAAGAGCGCGTGTTCTTGTCCTCGCCGGAATCCGCCTTGGGAGCCTCTTCCTTAGACTGCTCCTTGGACTCGTCCTTGGATTGTTCCTTGGACTCTTCCTTGGACTCGTCCTTGGACTCCTCCTTGGACTCCTCCTTGGACTCCTCCTTGGGCTCTTCCTGCTTGGGCTCTTCCTTGGGCTCCTCCTTGGGAGCCTCCTCCTTGGGTTCCTCGTGCTTCTCCTCGTGCTTCTCGTGGTGCTCTTCGTGGTGGGCGTCGTGGTGAGCCTCACCAGGTTGGAGCATCCACCAGGTCCCAGGGATGCCAACGGCAACGGAGCCAATCAACCTACGGAATAATTAGCAAGATATGAGCTCGACTGAGGCCGAAAGGTCCGAGGTATTGAAGTGCAATGGCTGTTATGCGCAAACAAATTGCCGATGCGGCGCAAAATTCTTCAGCGCGATCAGCCTCCGATTCCGCAATACGTACCAGGGGAGGTCGCTCTTGGCCTGAGAGTGGCCGGAGCCGCCGTGCGAGCTGCTGTAGGCGCGGCGCGACACAGATTGCGAGATGCGCTGCCATGGCTGTTGGCGGCCGGCGCTGCGGAAGCTGGCGCGGGCGACGGGCCGGGCGAGCTGCTGAGCAGCGGTGCGGAGGACGATGGAGCTAGCAAGAACCATTGTGAAGCTGCGCAAAGATCAATTGAACGAGATGAAGACGGATGGAAGTTGGGGAAGAGCTCAATGGACTGGTGGAAGCTTGAAGAAGGCTGGGCTGGCGAGGCGAGGCGAGGGCGCGCGAACCTAGGTAATGACAGCCGATGACGAACGAATTGTTAGCCGGGGCCTGCAAGTAGCGCCTGAGCTACGGGCACCCGCCCGCGCCAAGCACGCCTCCAGGCCCCTCCACCTGAGTCTTCCTTCGCATCGTGTCGAATCGCCTGTGCTGGCTCTCAGTGCTGCGCCGTCGACTGCTGCCTCGCCTCACACGTCCTTTCCTCTCCGCACCCTCGACTCCTCTCCACCGCTGCCCTCGACGTCCCGCAGCATCTTCTTTGTGGCACCCCCGCGCCAGCAACAGCACAGCACACGCCGCTATGTAAACGCGTCTCACCCGACCTCTAGGCCATTTGAACTTCGACGGGAAGAACTGACGCACGATCTACTTTAGACGCTGTGCTCACGCACGCTTGCATTCCTTCGACGCGGCGCGCCCCAACTCCAACGTCTAGACACCACACTCACACCCCGCTGTCAAAGCCACACCTCTCAGCATGAGCTCGGCATACGACGGCCGGATTCCGTCCTCTCAGGATGTGAACCGCCTGCTCAATAAGCTTTACGACAGCGACCCGGACCTGCGGTACATGGCGTTGAACGATCTGCAGGCCATGATGCAGTCCGGCCACCCAAACTTCTTGCAACACGATTACACCACCGCCGCCAAGCTTATCGACGGCTTCCTCCACACTCTGAATGACAGCAGCGCCGAGGTGCAGAACCAGACCGTCAAGTGCCTGGGGCCCTTTGTGGCAAAGGTACCCGAGACCATCATCTCGCCACTGATCGACCGCGTTTCTCAGGTCTCCACCACAAACACCGTCGACAACTCCATCCCCGCCCTTGCCCTCCGTAACATCGTCGTTTCGCTTCCCAAGCCCGTCGCCGGCATTCCGCGCAACCAATCCGTTGTTGGCGCCTACACCTCTGTTAGCAAAGTGCTTATTCCGCGCCTGGTCGGATTCAATGTGGTCCCCACCGGGAAGTCGGGCTTGCCGTCTGTGCCCAAGAGCATGCTGGAGGATGATATTGCGAAGGGTTCAGACAGCACCGCTATTGATGTGCTCATTGAGGTCGCCCGCTGCTTCGGCCCCATGCTGCAGGAGCCTGAGCTTGTTGCGCTGCAACACACAGTCATGAAGATCATCCAGAGCGACCGCGCTGGCCCAGTTTTGAAGAAGAAGGCCGTCACCGCGATCTCGACTTTGGCAATCTACTTTTCTGAACAGACCCTCAGCAACCTCGTTTCCAGCCTCATTGAGAGCATGAAGGACGCACATATTACCCGGGCGAAGAGGAAGGTCTACATCAATGTCCTCGGCGCAATGGCGCGGTCAATCCCCAAGAAATTCGGCCCATATCTGAAGACGCTGGCATCGTTCGTGTTGAGCGCAGTGAGCCAGAGCGAGCTGGATGAGGAACTGGAGGCTTGGGATGGCGAGGAGGAACGCGACCCAGAAGCCGACGAGGTGCGTGAGGCTGCTCTGGTGGCGCTCGAGAGCTTCTTGGGCTCTTGTTCGCAGGAGATGCGCGTTTTTACCGACGAGAGCATCGAGGCTGGTACTCGCTTCCTGAAGTACGATCCCAACCTGGCAACGGACGACGACGAGGACATGGATGATGAGGATGAGGAGGACGCAGAAGGCCTTGAGGACGAAGATTTCGAAGAGGAGGCCCAGTTTGATGACGAGGACGACGCGAGCTGGAAGGTTCGCCGTTGCGCCGCGAAGGTACTTCATACTGTAATTGTCACACGTAGCCAGGGCGATCTGCTGGAGGATGGTACTCTCTATGACCGCGTGGCACCGGCTCTCATTCCCCGATTCAAGGAGCGAGAGGAGAGTGTACGCCTGGAAGTTCTCGCTACGCTTTCGAGTCTGGTTCAGCAGTCCAAGCCTGAAGTCCTGTCTACCGCTCGTGCAAACCGGGAAGCTTCGAACCTAGGTCTCATGGGACCCCCGCCATCACGTAAGAGGAGGAGGGTTGGCAGTGACGCTAGCATGTTCGATTTGCACACTAACGCTTCTCTGTACGCTGGAATTGCTTCTGCCAACGCCGACAGCCAGCCGCTGTCTGGTCCCCAAGAGAAGCTTGCCGCGCTGGTACCTGACATTGTCAAGGGAGCGCTTCCCCTGCTCAAGACCGGAACCCTGCCAACGAAGCAAGCCTCCATCAGTCTTTTGAAGGAAGTTGTCATCACAGAGGGTGGTGGGCTCTCGGATTACCTTGACCAGATAGTGGATCCTGTTGTCGACGCCTCCAAGGCCACTAGCTCCTCGACCGGCGGCTCATCCGCATCGTCAGCCACGGCGAACACCCTGCGCATCGAAGCTCTCTTGTTGCTCCATGCCATCGCTGAAACGCACGCTCCTACGTTGCTACAGACTTATCTCCCAAAGATTGTGCCGGCTCTCGACGCGGCGGCCAAGGAACGCTACAGCAAAGTTTCTGCGGAGGCTTTGGCAAGCGTTGAAGGCTTCATCAAGGCATTCACCCCGCCGCGTGCTTCGGCTGGCTCTACAGAGAACAAGCCCTACTTGGAGCAGCTATTTGATATCCTAGTTAACCGCATCTCCGCTAGCGATGCCGATGTTGAAGCCCGTCGCCGTGCCATCCATGTCTTGGGTCTCTTCATCGGCCGCAGCTCCGGTACCGATGACTTCCTCTCGCAAGACAAGAAGCTAGCAGGCATCGAGCTTCTTGGCCAACGTCTCAAGCAGGAGACGACCCGTCTTGCTTCGGTCCGTGCCATTGAGGTCGCGGCTGGCCTCGCACAGAATAGCGCGGAATTCTCACCTCAATGGATCCAAGACGTCGCGCTCGAGCTTGGTGCGCAACTGCGTAAGGCCAGTCGCTCTCTGCGTGGCTCTAGCTTGATCGCTCTCCGGACTATTGTTATAAACCCTGTCACCCGTGCTCATCTGGATGCCAAGACCACCAAGGAGATTGAGGAGATGCTTCTACCTCCGATCAAGAACAGTGATTTGCACCTCATGGGACCAGCCCTTATTATCCTGGCGACGTTCGTCTCCAATGATCCCAGCAACGTTGTCAATGAGCAGCTCGTCGATGCCCTCAAGGAGGTCGTCACCTCGACGATGAGCGGTAGCGCTCTCGATGCTCTTCTGGCTTTGGTCAGGGCTGTGGCTGAGAAAAATGCCGGCGGTCCTCTGATGAAGTCATTGCTCCGTGATGTTGGTATCGCAGGCAACCCTGATCTCATCGGTAAGGTGATAGGCACTCTGCTTGTGTACAGCAAGGCAGGTATCGATGTAAAGTTGGAGGACTTTGTGCAGGAGCTGCAAACTGCCGTGGACGAGAAGCGAAAGTGCTTGGCTTTGGCTGTTCTGGGCGAAGGGGGTCTCCGTCTTGGACAGGAATCGCCCCTCGACCCGAAGCTGTTTGTTGCTCGCTTCAGCGATGGTGGACAAGTACCACTGGCAGCAGCAGTCGCGCTTGGAAGGGCAGGCTCTTCAAATGTGAAGACGTACCTCCCCTTCATCATCTCAACACTCAGCCAGCCGGACGCAAAGACGTATCTCTTGCTGCATTCTATCAGGGAGATTCTTCAGTACCGCAGTGCGGATGCTGATCTGCTCCCGTTCGCGCAAGATCTCTGGCAGCACATCCTTAAGGCATCGCAACAGGAAGACAACAGGGCTGTTGGTGCTGAGTGCATCGGAAGGCTGACTATTATCGATCCTCAGACATTCCTTCCCCAGCTTCAGGTAATTACTCACCATGACAACACTGTTAAGCATGCTGACGACACCCCGAAGAAATTCTTGGGAGAAGCAGATCCCAGCGCTAGAGCTATGGTCATCTCAGCGCTGCGGTACACATTCGCCGACACGGACGAGGCGTACGACGACTTCTTGCGGCCGATTGTCATCCCGATGCTAGCAGCGATGCTCCAGGAGACGGACCTGGATAACCAGCGGCTTGCGTTGACTACTATGAGCTCGGCTGTGCACAACAAGCCTGAACTGGTGCTGCCGCACCTGACGGAGCTCCTACCTCTCGTGATGGGCCAGACCCAGGTCAAGCCGGAGCTGATCCGCGAGGTGCAGATGGGACCTTTCAAGCACAAGGTAGATGACGGTCTGGAAGTGCGCAAGAGCGCGTACGAGACGCTGTACACGCTGCTCGAGACGGCAGTTGCGCGCCTCAACCTTGCGGACTTCTTCGAACGCATCATCGCAGGCATTACGGACGAGCATGATGTGCGCACGCTGTGCAACCTCATGCTCACCAAGCTGGTTCACCTGGCACCAGACGAGACGAAGCAGCGGCTGACGACCATCTCGGAGCACTTCAAGGCTGTCATCTCGACCAAGGCAAAGGAGAACGCGGTGAAGCAGGAGATCGAGAAGATTGAGAAGAGCGCCAAGGGCGTGATCAAGGTTTCGATCGACATCAACAAGAGCCTCAACGTTGGCAGCGTCGAGGGCGGCAGCGTCGAGGACCCTAACCACAAGGCTTGGCAGAACTACTGGGAGTGGGTCAAGAAGGAGCATGCTGGACCGCTCAAGACGGTAGAGGAGGAGAGCCGCGCCGAGAGAGACCGGTAAAGGGATGGGCGACTTGTGGGATAAGTGTGGATACCAGATCTGGGGATTACGAGTTCGGTGGTGGTCATTCAAGCATCAGCGGCATAGCCTTTCCTCTAAAAGAAAGTGGATAGGAGAATTGACAAGTGGATCTTCATTTTCTTAATGCCGGTTCCTGGCGAAGCGATGCAAGCAAGATGAGCGCCTGCAGGCGGCCTGACTCGGTGGCAGAAGTCTCGGCCGGCGGCGGTGGAGCTGGCACAGGCGGCGGTTTGAGAAGGAGTGTATGATCGCGTCAGGCTATGGTAGCCCCATCGTGCTGAGATGCGGCTTGTGGATCACGACAAATTCCCGTGGTGCCTTACATGGCGGAGGCGGCGAGTCGACTGCGGCGCAGCAGGAATCTGCCCGGCCGGGAAAGGATCGGCCAGCCTGGCGCTTATAGCCTTGCCAGTCAACCAACCATTCGAGTCCGCAGTGGTGACCCGAAGCCTACCAGCCCCACACAGCCCATTTTGTGGAGGCCAATCGCGGCTCCAGAATGGCTCTGCACGTCCGCGACGGGTCGCACGGCTCGGCGGGCTCGATGGCAAGGAGCAGCCTGATGTCTGCCCGTCACCCAGAGCTTGCCCGAGCTATTCTTGCGCGCTTGCGACACCTGCTATATTTCTCAAATCTGCTTGCTGATCTAGCGCTGATGTGCTGACGGAATGGTAGCTGCCGGCCAGCTCCAGGACTCGTGTGCGCTCACGTCATTGCCTACGGCCTGTCACCTCTCCAACATAACCCTCGTCTGTACGATCTGAGTTCCGCTGCGACGACTGCAGTCTACCTCGCGCGTCGCCATGGACCCTCGCCGCCAGTATGCGCAACCACATGCGCAGGCGCAGGCCTCGCAGCAGCAACCCGCTCAGCCCTACTATCACCACCCGCAGCACCCGCCGCAGCACCACCAGCAACATCAGCACTACCAGCACCCGCAACCCCCCCAGCACCTTGCGGAACCTCAGCCGCCTTCGAATCCGCGCTTCTCCTGGCAGATCCCCTTGACCGATGCCGAAAGACTCCCCATCCACCAAGTCGATCCCGGGCCCCCATCTCCGCCACCGCAGTCGCAAGCCCAACCTCGCGCGCGCGTCCAATCGCCACCCCAGTCCAATCGCTTCTCCTTCGCACAAACACCCATCGAGGTCCAACAACCCCATTTCCAGCAATATGCCCAACCCCGCCGTCAGACCGAACCCACAATGCCATACTCTCCGGACTCGATACACGCTTCGAACTTGAACTCGCCGGCGACCGAGTTCGACGACCTGTCAGCCATCAGTACCGTTGCTCCACAACTGCCAGCGCCCCACATGTCGCGGCCGCTGTCCAAGGAGTTTGGGGAAGATATGGCTCCGGGAGGAAGAGTGCCTGAGGAATATGCAAGGCCGATGCCGCAGGAACCGCATCCCGCCTTCTTCGCCCCGGTTGTTGACACTTCGCCGAGAGGAAGTATAGCGGCCCCGAGGCAGCGGCAGCAAAGTCTTGCCCAGAGCGTCGCACAGTCGGACCATTCCCAGCAGCAGCTCCACCACAACTATGACGCACAGCCGCCGCCGGCGTCGCCCGGTCCCGTCCCCATCAAGACCGAGAGGGACGACAGTGCGCCTGTCGACAATATTCCTATATCACCCATCTCTCCTACACAACCCTACAGTCCGCATTCAAATGTGGCCTCGTCGCGACCGCCCATATTCGCACCAGATAATCCCAGCGGTCCGAATGGCATGCTGACAGCGGAGCATAAACCGGGCCAGATCGCCCATCCGAATATGGACCTGCATGCGACTGGATCGAAGCATCAGTGGAAGCACTCAATCTGCGAATGTAGCGGGGACGTTGGAACCTGCATGACCGGAGTCTTCTGCCCGTGCGTGCTTTACGGCAAGACGGGCTATCGGCTTGGCTTGAAGGGCGAGAAGAAGGATCCGACGGATATGCTGGGCTGGAGCTGGGCCAACACTCAGTGCAGTCTCATGGCCATGGCCACGTTTTGCGGCCTGTGCGGTATGCATCCCTCTCCCTTCGCTCCGGATCGGTTTAGCTTTCTTTCATTCCGGGCACTTGCATTAGCCAAGACATAGAGCGAATGTGCTAACGTGGTTCCACGACAGGTATTTTCCCCCTCATTCAGCGAACGAGGATCCGACACCATTACCAGTTGGAAGGCTCGCTGCCGTCCGACATTGTTAAGTCTTGCTGCTGTTGCTGCTGTTCCACCATCCAGAACGAGCGTGAGATGCGAGACAGAGAAGAACAGGCCAATCGATGGGCCGGACCCTCCAGTGGTGCGACATACGAACGGCCAAGCCCGATGGTATATGAACCCCCGCCGCGGGGCTAAAGAGGCGTCCCTTTTGAAGAGAAATGGCGCAGAAGCGCTTGCGTAACGCAGAAGTGGGGGAGGAAAGACGTGTTCTCCCAGAGATTCCAGCTTGAGATGCATCAGCCTTTGCGGCATTTTTTCCTTTCTGTTCCATTTCTCATTACTGGGAAGCGGCAGGCATTGGCGTTTTCGAGACATATACCCTTTTTTTTGTGGCAAATAGCGAGCTGTTCTTTGCATCATTTCTACTTTTGTATTACGTCTAAACAAGACGGAATCCTTTTTCTGCCAATGAATACCATTCCCTTCCTCCCATCTCTCTCCTCCAGCGGGACGATGACTGTTGCCAACCGTTCCCCGCATTGCCTCCTCTCTTTTGCCAAGAGAAGTGGCTTGCGTTTTCGCCCGCAGCCGACCCGCATGGTTCAGTTGTGCGTTCTCGTTTAACGTTTAGGTCTCTGTGCCGCTAACTGCAATCCTTTGTACCGCCCTACTTCATCAACCAAATCAAACTTCACATGTTCCCCACATCTAAACGCATCTGTCGACACGAGCTGCAGGTCGGCCTCTGCCCTCGGTTCCCGGTCCTTCCGACAGCATTGATTGGGCCGCTGCTGCATATTCCGCCCTCCGGAGTCGCGTGGTTTTGGTCAGGACCGTTGGTAGTGCTGGCTGTCGCTCCACTGCATGCCGTGCACGGTTCGGGAGAGAATGTCTTGATAATACCTTGGTCAGCTATTTGATATGGCGAGAGGCGTGTCCGAAGGATTATTCCCCTTTTCCCTCTGAATCACGCACGATGAGGCGGCTCGCTTGCAAATTGGCGGTGGAGATGCAGGGTGTAAGGATACTTCCGGTGCGGAAAGAAGAGTGGGCAAGATGGGAGCAGGGAGAGTATAAAGACAGGAGGAGCAGAACGCAGAATCAGAGGAGACCACCCATCCAAGCAGCTTCGGACAAGAACTCTGGTTAGGACTCTGGGACTGCAGCTCCTGCTCGACCTTTCTCCTCCTCTTTGACAAAGACCTCGACCCCGACGAAAAGAAGTATCAACGACGCTTCTAAATTCTTTGCCCTTGGTTCAAGATGAAGTTCGCTACTGTTCTTTCGCTGCTTGCTGCGCCGTTGTTGGCGCTGGCGGATTGTGAGTTGAGCCGACGATAATGATAGTGTGAGGATAATTGACTGACATTGTGGCTACCTATTTTTCAGCCGTTCCGTTCGAGCGCCTCAATGCTAGCGATGCTGTACGTCTTCTCTCCACTCGTTACCATTTCTCTTACCCTCTCCGGCAACGCTGCCACTTTCTCTCTTTCGGAACCAACTCACAACACTCATGCCTTGACAACACACTAACAAGACCACTCCCCCCTCCTCCAGGTCCTCCTCATCCTCGACCTCCAAGTCGGCCTCTACACCGTGGCCCGCGACTTCGACCCGACGCTGTACCGGGAGAACCTGATCGCGCACGCGGCGCTGGGCCAGCTGTTCCCGGAGCTGCCGGTCATCATGACGACGTCGGCCGAGACGGGGCCCAACGGGCCGCTGCCCAAGGAGATCCTCGAGATGTACCCGGACGCGCCGCTGATCAAGCGGCAGGGCGAGGTGGACGCGTGGGACAACGCCGACTTCCGCGCCGCCGTCGAGGCGACGGGCCGGCGCCAGGTCATCGTGGCCGGCGTGACGACGGACGTGTGCACGGCGTTCCTCGCGCTGTCGCTGCGCGCCGAGGGGTACAGCGTCTGGGCCAACGTCGAGGCGTCGGGCACCACCAGCGCCCTCGTCCGCGACGTGAGTAACGATCGCATGCGCGACGCCGGCGTCCAGCTCGTCTCGCTCTTCAGCATCGTCTGCGACCTCATGCGCGACTGGCGCAACACGCCTGGCGCAAAGGAGGCCATTCCGTGGCTCGATCGCTACTTCCCTGTCTACGGCTACCTGGCGAGGGGGCATGGCGCGGCGGTCGAGAATGGCACGCTGATCCCGGGCGAGGAGGAGCTGTTGGCTTGATGGAGGATTGGTGGATGGGCGGAGCAGGAGGTTAGAAGAAATGGCTCAAGCGACGTAGTGATGGCTGTGTGAAGGTGCAGCCGTGGGTTTTCTTGGAAATTGGCTGCTACGGAGGAAGTTGGGAGGAGGGAGTGCCTGATCCTTTGCTGATTGCTCGCCGTGAATCTCTGGCGGTTTCTCGAGAGGCAAAAGTAAATACAATCCAGAAGGTTCCTTCACAACGGTTCTTGCAAAGCTCGCCACTTGACGAAATGAAAGTATTGAGGACGCCCTCGTAGCCGGTTACAGAAGGCTCCATTCTTCTCATACAAGGCTCGAAAGACATTGCACCGCAATTACAAGATACTTCAGGTTATCTATTTCGATTATTTCATAGTACACAATGATAGAGCCCCGGACCGCATTGTGAACAGAGCAGTCTGACACCTACTGCATTTTGCGGCAGTGTATGATTCGTCAAAGCACGAGAAGGGTTGAGGCATTCAAGCATGTTTTCACCAACCGAGAAGAATAAGAAAGAATAAACTACCAATTGAACTCAGCACGCTCTCAACCCAGTCACTCCTCATTGATTTAAGCATTTCCCCGGGCTGCAGATCCAATCCAGAGCTTAGTGGATTTTGGATCGCCGTCATGCTCCGAAGCTGAAACACGCAGAAAATCATTGCCAGTTCAGACGACGTGCGACACGGTCTGACGTGGCTTTCCGGCGTATCCTGAGGCTTGCTGAACAGATGCACATAAGCTTACCGTGGCGATCCTTGCATACCGCTGGGGCGTGGTCCAGAACGTTGGGAATGCCGTCGGCCCACATGCGCGGTTGACTTTGTGGGGGAGACAAGGGTGTCAATCCAGCTGGGACAGCGCAATACCTATGCATGCAAACAGGCGGAAGGAGCGACCAAGTTCTACACGACAGGACAAGAATCACATGTGGCAAGTCACAAGCTGACGTTTGCTTGGTCATTATTATATTTTTTCTTTTTCGGTCTCCACATCTGTTGGGCGGACCGGGCCGTTCGCAGTGCAGCCACGAATCCTTTAGCCTTTTACTAGTTTAAGAAGTTACGGTTGGTCGTTAGCTGCCACTAACACGTCCGCTACCGCACGGATCGTATGTGACACATTTGGTATTACAAGATAAAAAGAAAACAAAGCGGTCGTATCGTCTTGCACTGCAGGAAGAGCCGAAACTCGGTGCTCGCTGCAGGATAACATCATATCCAAATCAACACCCAATCCCTTTCTTCTATTTTCTAGCCGTTCAGTCGTCATTATTAGCGTTTTAGTTTTGGTGTGTCCGGGACCATGGCAGTGTCGACTCTCGTCCGGTCGAAATGCGCCGGATTCTCCTGCACCATTGGCGAGTCGCTCGCCGGCCCGTCGCTGAGCTCGATGACTGTCGCCGGCGCCGGCGGCTGGCCTCGCGCATTTCTCCTTCTCAGGGTATATAGCACCGGGGCGTTGACGGCCAAGGCGGCGACGAAAAGCTCGATGCTTGCCCATGTCGTTCGGTTGACTTGGCTGACGGCTTGGTTGTGGTTCTGCGGGAGGCGGATGGCGGTGATGATGACGATGAAGAAGCCGAGGCAGAAGAGCGAGGCGATGTGTATGCGCTGCAGAAGGGGTCGCTTCCAGTAGTAGAAAAAGATGGGGATTGGGAGGGCCATCAGCATGATATCGGTAAGGATATTGAGGATTCCGAGCGTGACGAGTTGGGTTTGTGCTTGCGAGCAGATGCCTTTGCTTGGTCAGCTCACATGCGTTGGAGTTGTGTCTCCTCAAATGCAACTCCAAGTTCCACAAATGTAACTGGACTCTGCTGCACGTACCTGGATAAGGAAGCACTTGCCAGTACAAGTGGAAAGGGTTACATTCGGAAAAGGTGACGACTTGCACAGCAATGTAGGTACCCGCCAATACGACGTAGAATGACCGGAGAACAATATATTCCCAGTGCAAGCCCTTAATGAGCTGCCGTGTGATGTCTAGCAGGACGAGCTTTTGCAGCCACAGACTATTTGATTGTATGAGATTCTGCGGCAGAGAAGTGGAGGTGCGGCTTACTATGAATTGTAAAAGACGCGGTTCGCCACGGCGAACTTGCTCCCAATCTCCCGCCGATATATCTTCTCTGCCGTCCACTGTGTCTTCTCGCGGACCGTGGGCGACATGTTGTTCGTCCCCCAGGTAATGACAACGTGTATCAGCGGGAGGCGGACCAAGGCACAAAGGATTGCACCCATAGTGAGATAGTCGCCTATAGTGAAGTCTTGACCTCTGACTTTACGCAGCACCAGCCTGGTGACCATGATGGCCACGGCCAGGCAGCTAAGCAGCCATAAGATCAGCAGAGTAGGATCATCCATCGGGCCCGGCCCGAAACGGCGGAAAACAACGGTGGAAGTGGGGAGAGGGATTCACAGCAGGAGGAAAATAGTGATCATTGATTGCATGATATATGGCATCGGTACCGGCCGGTTGTCTTACGAGGGCAACCTCGGTGCCAGCCCAAGATGGGCACTCGGCCTAGCGTTTGGGTGACACCAAGCGTGGGTTGAGTGACGCCAATCTCCGTTGGTGGCACGCCAGGACGTAACGGCGAACGCCATAGTGCGTTCTGGCTAGGCGGCATCAGTATTAAATGAGCTCTTGGGAGCCCACAACCCCACAAAACTGCAGCCCTGTGCGCAGCCACCTCGTGCCGGAGAGCCCCTTACCCGGACCTCGACCACGGATCGGCTATTCGCCAATCTATATATCTGATGCCGAACAACTACGCGGCAGTCCCGGTCCTCTCCTGAGCATTAAAAGCACCCAATCCCCTGGACAGCAGTCTGCAAAGCCTCGACGGACACAGCTCCGGCCTAAGACAGATTGAGCGAGCAGGGATGCGTTCGGCACTTTTCTTTTTCCTGTCCCTCACGGGAGCAGCGATCGCCGGCAATACCACCAGCACCGACACGCCTCACACTCGCAAGTACTTCTACACTGGCGGTCAGTACGTGACCGACAGCGATGGCGATCATACCTGGACCGATCAGCTCTATGTTGAGCAGCTGACTCCCGTCGGCGGCGCTACCAAGGCGAACCCCATCGTTTTCATTCATGGTCAGGCCCAAACAGGCACGGTAAGACAGCCATCACCCCATTCGCGTCCTCAGGTGCCCGGTTCGCCAAGATACTTTCCTGACTCGCCCGCCGCCGAAGTGCGGACGAGCCCATGACCCCAAAGCACGAAGATCGCAAAAAGTTAAATACCTCGTTTCCACGCAACCGGCACGCTGATCAGTTGCTAGAACTGGCTGAACAAGGCCGATGGCAGCCCCGGCTGGTCGTCATACTTCCTGGGCCAGGGCTATCAGGTGTACATCGTCGACCAGACCTACCGCGGCCGCTCGCCGACGACGCCGGGCTTAAGCACGTCGGCCTACTCGGCCGAAGTGCTGCAGCAGCGCTTCACGGCGCCCGAGCTGTACATGCTGTGGCCGCAGGCCGACAAGCACACGCAGTGGCCCGGCAACGGCACCCAGGGCGACGCCTACTTCGACGACTACTACATCTCGACCGTGCCCTTCATGAGCGGCGACGCCGTGGCGCAGCAGACGTCGTTCCAGCGCGCCGGCGCCGCGCTGCTCGACCGCATCGGCTCGCCCGCCGTGCTGGTCGCCCACTCGCAGGGCGGCCTGATGCCGTGGCTGCTGGCCGACGCCCGCCCCGACCTCGTCAAGAGCATCGTCTCGCTCGAGCCCACGGGCCCGCCCTTCCGCGAGGCCGTCTTCTCGACGTCGGCCTCGCGCCCCTACGGCCTGACCGACGCGCCGCTGACCTACGACCCTCCCGTCTCCGACCCGGCCGCCGACTTCGTCCAGCAGCTCTACCCGGGCAACGCGACCGCCGGCGTCGCCGACTGCGTGCTGCAGTCGTCGAACAGCACCGTCCGCAAGCTGGTCAACCTGGAGAAGATCCCCACCGTCCTCGTGACGTCCGAGTCGAGCTACCACGTTCCGTACGACTGGTGCACCGTCAAGTTCCTCCAGCAGGCCGGCGTCCCGACCGAGCATCTTTTCCTGCCCGACGTTGGCATCGAGGGAAATGCTCACATGTTTTTCCTGGAACAGAACTCTGATGACGTTGCCGCGAAGATTGACGAGTGGATCGTGAGCAACTGAGGTGGAGGTGGTTTTTGGATCCCAAAAAGTTTATCTAATCAACTTTACCATGTATATACTTCAGCTACACATCTTTCCGGAGCTCTCGGTTATAGCATATGAGACTGTGGATGCGGTGGTGAGTGTGGGGTTGCGGTCAGAGTGCCTTTCCCCACCCGCCCTCAAGCCACTCGCAGCTTCCCAATCGGGCCTAGTCACTCGTTTATGGCTTACAGCCGCATAGCTTAATTCTACGCCATTGCGCGCCTCTTTTTCAGGGTCTTCTTGATGGCTTTTTGGCTTTGTTTTGCGCCTGGGCGCTTTTCTTGACAACTTTCTACACAACTTTGCGCCCGTCATCTCCAGTCGCACGGATCCTCCTACACATTCTGCCCCATCGGACAATTTGTGATGCGGAGTGTCCCATGGGGTCCGCGCGGGGGCTGCCCCACAGGCAGTCGCGCCTCCTTCGTTGGCCGCTGTGAGTCAGTCCCCCGATGAGCTTCAAAAAATCGTAACATATTTAAGTCCGGACGATAGCCTCAACGCCCACATAAGTCGAATATCGTTTTTCACAAACATCGAATCATCGAGACATCCCATACAAAATTCTCTCATTTCCATTACGTGTCAAGTAAGATGCCTTAACCATGAAAGCAATAGTCAGCTTACGAATGATGTCGTGGGTGGAGCATATTGCGTCCCAATTACATCCACCGCTGTGCGTTAGAGTTTTGAAGTAGTATAAGAGGAAACGCTCGACCTCAGGTTCCCCAGAACGCCCTTCTTCAACTTGTGCGCAATCTGCGTCCCGGCAAGGCGTCCGAAAGTGAGGGATCTCAGCACTGAGGTGGCTGGTGGATACTCTGTAAACAGTCAGTACTGCACAACGCCGCATTGACCGCTCATCTTACCATTGTAGAAAAGGCCAGTCATTTCTCCAGCTGCCCAAAGCCCTGGAATTGGGACGTCGTTGGTGCCGAGCACCTGCGCGTTGGTGTTCGTCTTCACACCGCCGTACGTGAAAGTCAAGTGCGCCTCGAGCGGGTACCTGCCCCGTTGTCAGCATATGTATGTACTTGCTCATGCCTTCTCCTTGCTCACCCGTAGAACGGTGCATTGACGATGGGATTTGCCCAGTTCGTCTTCTCTGGACTCAGTCCATGGGTCCCCTTCCCATCCAGCTTCATCAGGTCGAATGGCGTTTCCTTGTCACAGGCTTCGTTGAACTCGTCCACTGTCTTTTGCAGTTCATCAGGGTCGCAGCCGAGTTTCACAGCAAGCTCTCTGATGGTGTCGGCTTTCTCCGGTTCTTGGTCGGTTGTATCGTACACCCAACCGGGGCGGAAGCGCTTCATGATGGTTTCATCCGTGATGAAGAAGCCTTTTTGGTTCTGATCGCGCCAAAGCTCAAGCGCAATCCTCTCGAAGGTGGCAAAGAGATGTCTCTTCCCCTCGTCGTAGAAGCGCTTGCAGTGCTCGTTGACAACGATACCATAGTTGTGGCCCCACTGGACGAAGTAAGTAAGCTGACAGTATGAAGTCCTAAGGAAATCACTTACAATGACCGCATCCGGCTTCTTTGCTCGAGTGTCCACAAGCTCGCAGTGCATGCCGTCGAAGGATCCGCTCGTCGCTGCACCGAGTTCCAGCGCCATGTTCAGGCCCGCGCCCTTGTTGTGGGTCAATCCTGGGGCGATCAAGGGCAGTTCGTGGGTCCGATTCCCGACGTATTTTGCCAGCATCTCCCGGTTGCCTTCGAACCCACCGCACGCAAGGACGACATCTGGTGCGTGTCTGGGAAAATGCTCAGAGAAGAAGAAATCACAGGTTATACAGAGCAATACTCACAGCTCGTAGAGCAGCCCGTCCTTCTTGCGGACCTGCAGGCCCCTGACGGCACCGTGCGGGTTGGTCAAGACATGCCTGGCCTCCGTCTCCCACAGCACGTCGGCATTGGCGTAGCCCTCGATATGCTCCATCAACTTCGCAATGACCGCCTGCCCGCCTCCCTCGGGATACACGAAATGCTGGGCCGTCTTGAACTCCAACAACACGTTCTCCTCGTCGTGGTGCACGAACCTGACGCCGTGGGCCTCGAGGAACTTGGCGGAGCGCTGGGCCTCGGCGGCGAGTTGGTCGCAGTAGGCCTGGTCGGCCTGGCCGTTGCTGACGGCGCGCATCTCGTGGCGCCAGTCCTCGTCGAAGCACATGTTGCGGTCCAGCCGCAGGTACGCCATGGTCCACCGCGACGCGCCGCACCGCTCGTCCGCCCGCCCCGTCTCCACCAGCGCCACCCGCGCCCCCCATTGGCCCTCGGCCTTGCACGTCTCGAGGAAGTTGAGCGTCGCCATGCACCCGGCGAACCCGGAGCCGACGACGATGAGGTCGTATTCTGGGGGCGACATTGTTTTGGTGTGTCTGGGGGCCGTTAATGCGGTGGCTGATCACTGCTTCGCCTTCCTGTTAGTCGTGTTCTTGGTGTGGTTGGAGTTATACGATCTACCGTGGGACGGAATTTTAGATCAATGGCTCTATGTTTAAATCTTCAGCTCGTGCGACTATGGCAATGGTTCGTGGTCTGGCTGGGTGTGGCGTGGCCGTGTGCGGGGAAGCATTGCGGGGAATGCTCCATGAGACGGCTCCATGATTGGCCAGCCGTGAAGCCGTTGAAGTCGGCGCTTATATTCAGGTCCGGATCATCAACAAATCTTGACAAGCTTCGGCTGCGTGTCCTGTCATTTGACAGATGGCGCCCTTGAGGGCGGGGAACTCCATGCAGCTTACATGGCATTTGAAGCTTTCTGAGGGAAGGATCCTGGGTGACTTCGGTGCCATACCGTAATAGCAAGTGTATTAGTTGCAGTAGTGCAAGCTTTCTAACGGGGTGGGGCAACCGGATCAACGGAAACTTCGAACAAGACTATCGGGAGCCAAGATGGTTCTACAAAGGACATGCTTCATCCTCGCCGAGAAGATTGGAAGAGTAAGGCTACTATTCCGTTACGATGAGGGCAAAGGGTTTGTGATTCTGCTTTTTCTTTTATGGATAGTCTCAACACTTGAATCTTTTTTGTGAGGAACGCTATTCGACTTGTGGGGGTAATTGAGGTTATTTTCCAGACGTGAGAAATTGGACGGATCCGAGAATTATGAAGAGAGAGGGCGGAATGCATGAGCTGAGAATAGTTATGCCTGGGGCCTTACTATATTCATGCTAGCCTCCGGCTGCGAGAGGGGACTGTAATTGAAGATTCTGATATCACCAAACTTGCTGAAGAAGTGTAGTGATATGTAAAGCCGCTCACGAGTTATCATGCGGAGGGAAAAAAAAAAAAAAAAAAAAGAAA
>RHKH01000003.1:471896-563617 GCA_009829795.1 Lasiodiplodia gonubiensis
CAGCGGCAGTCCAGCTCGGCACTCGATTATGCTGGGAAGGGGCGCCGCCATCGTGGGTGGCTGTATGAGATCTGTCTGAGGAGTGCAAAATGCCAAGATTAGTTTCGGTAGTATAACTTGTCATCCACTTCCAGTTTGGGAGGTCATGTGGGGTTACGGTGGGTAAAGGTAGACAGAATCGCAGGAGAGGTATGTAGTATTTTGCGCCTGAAGCTCTAGCGCAAGTCTCCGTGCCTATACATAGCGGCTGGTGGAAACGTCCGGCTCATCGCTAGAAAGATTTGGCGCCGCGAAACCTTTGGACAAATCGAGCGTGGCGATCCGGAGGAATGCCCTCCTTCAGCAGGAGTAGGGCTATAAAGGTGGCGAAGGAGGCTTGCTACACCCTTCCTTCGCGTGTGGCTGACGGACGGCACAGATGCCGGTTTCCCTGCATGCACTAGGGACTCAACGGCTAGCCCAACATGGAAAACGCGACTTGCCATCATTCTGCATCGCTGGAGGCAAATGATCTGCAGCGTCTTGCGGTAAGAGGCTGTTATACAGACGCCATCACTGCTCCACAAGAGCCATTTCCTTGGTTAGAAAGTGCATGACGCTGTTGATCCAGGTTCCTTCCGCCTAGCGTACCCCATCACACCATCATAACATCTCGGAGCTCTTCGGCTTGAGATGGATGCCGAGAAGAATATCAAACACCAAGAAAACCCAAGTATGGCGGTCTGAAAGAGTATCAAACGCCGATCCGCCTAGAAAAGAAAAGCAAAACGTGTTCATACAGATGGATGTTGCAGCCGGAGGCTTGCACGAAGAATGACATATGCTGAGTGGAACCGACATTTACGCCCAGACAATTGCTTCAACTACCCATGGAAAAAGAAAATTCACGCTAGCCTTCGGCTGCGATACCCCTCTATCCCAGGCTGTAACAAAGCTCAAACGCTGCCCCTCAGAGAACCAATGCAAACTCCAACCGAAAAAAGAAAATCAAACACCTCTCAGCGGTTTCAACCGCACGTGCATGGTATAACCGTAAAAAGCAAATTGAGCCGCCCAAGGAAAAAGCAAACAACAAGAAAAATGTGATTCAACACCTGATGATAGAACGAGGCAATCGGGGGAGGAGCCCGATAAGGGAAAGATGCCAATCTCACTTCTTCTCTGCATCACTCCTTAAAAGCAAACATGGTCCCGCACTCGAACGCTGTGCCGTAATCCCAGCATTCACGCACGATCTCCGGATCATCCCACCACCAGATAACGTCGCGGCCCATGGTCGACCCCCTGGCGACTAGCGAGCCCCAGCAGTCTTCCCACAATCCGCGAGCTACGAGTGCTGCTAGTTCTCCGTCCAAGGCCGCCAGGTCTCCGTGTTCTTCCTTGGAGGGTTCCTTGGACAGGGCTGCAAAATCCACAGCGTCGGTGCCACTCCTGGCCATGGCATTTTGTATGTTGAACTCGAGCGTGTTGCGCTTGCTGCTGCGTTGCGACCGTGAAGAATAATAAGACGTGTGCTTGGATTCACTCCCCGTGGGACGAGCGCACGCGGGTAATCGTAGCCGCTGGACTACGAGGTCGTCTCCTTTGCTGCCGCCCTCAAGGACGCGTAAGCCACAGTCTCTCACCCAGCTTGGGAATAGCGCCAATGGTCGTGAGCAAAGGAATTCCTTCTCCAGGTTCAACATTAGGTGGTCTTCAAACCAAACGCGCAGTCTTGGGCCCATAGTGGCGCGCACCGGTGTGCTGTCGATGAGACGCAGCTCCAAGATGCCTCCGGGAGCAAGCATCCGGTGTAGATCGCGCAGCACGGGTTGCATCTTCGACGACGGAACATGCGATGGGAGCGTGGCGCATCGGATATGATTGAACGAGTCTGTGGGGTAAGGGAAGGGTAGGACGGCAGCCAAGGGCACGGTCAGGGGATGGATATTAGCGGGGATGGGAATGCTGGCTAGCGGTTTGCGCACGGTCAAGTAAGAGATGTGCGACTTGGGGTAGATGGCGGAGAGCTGATAGACTTCGGCTATCCAGGGATCAGCATCATTGTGGCGGGGGAGGAAGGATTCAATGCATCAGTAGCTTACCCATATTGCTGTAAAGCTCCAAGACTCGCTTCGGCTGACGGAAGAGCGTGGGAAGGCCCAGAAGGGGCCCTACTCCTTGGTTAGGGACTAGCGAGTTTTCCATGTTTTGCAGTTGCAATGCAGTGAGGCACCACAAGTGCTTCTCGACAGCAAGCTCTTCCTTGGCGTACGGATCGGTGGCAAGGAAATCCGGAGACGGGTCGTCCTTCAAGCGTGCGAGAATGAGCTTCGGATCAGCATGCTCCATGCGACGGATAGAACGTTGAAACTGTGTCAGCTCTGCAGCATCGGGGTCGCATAGAAAAGAACTCTCAAAGGACTGGCGGTTTTGCGAGAAGGATCGTATCGAGGCAATGTCCCAATCCGAGGGAGCCTCCCAGGTGGACTTGGGGCCGGCACCAGGCGAATTACGGTGGGCGGCATCAGGATCTAAGGCGCATGGACTGGAGAATTCCGGACTTGGTAGGGTCAGAATCGTTGCAGGTGTTGAGCAAACATCGAATACAATGGAGTGGCGGGCGATAGTTGCTCTACATACCGACCATGAGTCGAAGAAGAAGTCTGGCTTGCATCAGCAACAGCACGTGCGGAGCTTATTCTCGATCTCACCTCGGTGCTGCGGGTTGTTGTTCGAGAGACGTAAGAGTCCTCACTTAATTTCTGGACTTCATGGAACTCCAACTCTTCGATGATTTGCTTCCGTTGCACGGTATAGACTGCGACTCGTCTCAGTCAAAGGTAGGCAGCGCAGCAGTGATTGATTTACCGGAAGACTGAGTGGTGGAGCACCGCGGCTCATCAATGGAGGGCAAGAGTGGCACAATGGGATACTGCGAAGGCGGAAGTTGAGCAGGGGTGGACCATCCGGTGGCGGAGTCCAGGCTGTCTTCTCGGGGCCTTCGGTCGTGCAGAGATAACTTGGAGCTCTTGCGGGAGACGGAATGCGTGGCGGGCGACTTGGAGGCATTGTTCTTACGACGGGTGGGCAGCGACCAGAAGCTGGATTTGGAGACGGAGTCGTCGGACTGGAAGCTTTGGGTCGAGTCGGCGTGGTCGCGGTTGCGCAGACGGCGCTCGCGGCGCTGGCCCACGGTCTCGGCGCACTCGTCGGTCCATGAGAGGTCTGCGGAAAACATAGAGACGCCCATCCAGATGCAGGCGCAAGCGACGAGAAAGAGCGGGCGAGGGTGGGCTTGAACGTCGGAGCTGCAGCGCCGGATTTGGAGATGGGAGAGCTCGGCGGATCATCTCAAGTGTCGCGGAGCCGGGGGCCGGTGCAGCAAGAGTCATTTCGGCGCCCATGGCTACTCATGAGCTAGACAGCCATGGTCGCGACAGCGGGAGCCAGTGTCGGCGAGTTGGGCCGGGATGGCAGCCCGGGTCGTCCCTGCCACTTTAAGCTGCCGTCGCCGTTTCACTCGCCCGCTTTCATCCTCCACCCCGATGATCCGCAATCTGTTCCCCAGCACACGCCGATCCCATGCGCTTGAGGCGCTCGCGAACAAAAAGACGTCGACGGAATCGCCGCAGGGCCTTGCCGCCACCCACGCACTAACATGCTCCCGCACGACGCCTACTCTGCGAGATTGCCATTACGACGCGCCAGCCCTATGCTTTAGTTCTTATTTCAATCCGATTAGACTTGACCTCATTCCTCCGCCCGTCTGTGCGCACCAACCTTCCCGCGGCTGTCGCCCGCGTCTGCTAGTCAGTCAAGCGTCTTGCTGATCCCCAGCGACCATACCTATCGTTATGTCCGTCTCGTAAAAGCGTAGCGCCCGCTCCACCATGATCACCATCACTTCCCTTTCTCTTCTCTTCACCCTCGTCCCAAAATGGATGCCCTCCGCCAACAAGGCCGGCGTCTCGATGATTACCTGGCCGACTCCAAGTTCGGCCGCGTCTTCCGCCTGGACGGCTCTGGTCATGTAAGTTGCCTCGCAGTCGTCAGCTTCGTCTCTAACCTCCCCAGGCCGACGAAATCCAGGATTCTCGTTTCTTGACTGAGGTGCGCGCTGGCGTGACCACCTTTTTCACCATGGCCTACATCATTGCCGTCAATGCCACCGTCCTGACCGACTCGGGCGGCACATGCGAGTGCCGCGATGCTACCGATCCAACCTGCGCCAATGACCCGGACTACCAATCTTGCCTCATTGGCCTGAATCGTGACCTCATCACCGCCACCAGTGCCATTTCCGCCTTTGCGTCTTTCTTCTTCGGCCTCATCACCAACTTGCCCGTTGCCTTGGCCCCCGGCATGGGCCTCAATGCCTACTTTACCTATCAGGTAGTCGGCTTCCACGGAACTCGCCGTGTTCCATATGGCTTGGCTCTGACCGCCGTATTCGCCGAGGGCTTCATCTTCATCCTTTTGTCTCTCCTAGGAATGCGACAATGGCTGGTCCGCATGCTCCCGACCTCCCTGAAGGTTGCCGCTGCCTGCGGAATAGGTCTTTTTCTCGCCGAGATTGGACTGTCGTACAGCGCAGGCATTGGCGCCATCTCCGGTGCCAGTGCTACTCCCTTGGATCTTGCCGGATGTCAACCAGAATACAGGGACGAGTTTGGCGAGTGTCAGAGTCACAAGATGCAGAACCCGACGGTAAGTCATCTCTGCACCCGTATCGCGTGCGGAGGGCCTGACAACGAGTAGCTCTGGATCGGCGTATTCTGCGGTGGAATCCTGACTGCGTACCTGATGTCGTATAAGGTGAAAAGCGCCATGATTATTGGAATCTTGGTCGTCTCCATCATCTCTTGGCCGTGAGTCAGCCGGCATACACCAATGCGCCCATCTGAAACAGGCTACTGACTTGTATCCCAGACGCGGCACTTCTGTCAGCTACTTTCCGTATACTCCCGAAGGTGATAACCAATTCGACTTCTTCAAGAAGGTAGTGACTTTCCACCCCATCGAGCGGACTCTCAATGCACTGGACTGGAATATCGCGCGCGCGCCCGGTCAATTCGCACTCGCACTTTTCACTTTTCTGTACGTCGATATCATCGACTGTACTGCAACTCTGTACAGTATGGCTCGGTTTTCCGGGGTGGTGGATGCATCGACAGGTGACTTTCCGCGCTCGACAGCCGCCTATTGCACCGATGCTTTCAGTATTAGTGTCGGCGCCCTTTTCGGTGTAAGTCCCGTAACGGCCTTCATTGAATCAGGCGCTGGCATCGCCGAAGGAGGCAAAACGGGCCTTACCTCCATGACGACTGGTCTCTGTTTCTTCATCTCGCTCTTCTTCGCTCCGATCTTCGCCTCAATCCCGCCGTGGGCCACTGGCTGCACGCTCGTCCTGGTTGGCGCCATGATGGTGCGGCAGGTCGTTGCCATCAACTGGCGCTACATCGGCGACGCCGTACCCGCCTTCGTCACCATTATCTTCGTACCCATGTCATACAGCACCGCGTATGGCCTGATTGCTGGAATCCTGACCTACATCGCCATCAACCTGCCCATCACCTTGACTCGCATCATCTCACGCGGCCGCATCGTCCCCTCCGACGAGGACGCGCGCGAGTACTGGAACTACAAGCCCGGCGGCTCGTCGCCGTGGTTCGTCAACACCATCAGCAACGCCTTCAACCGCTTCGGCCACCACGGCGGCGCGGCAGGGCACAAGTCTCGCGAGCTCGAGTCGAGCGACTCGCACGAGCTGCAGAAGCAACGACCTTCAACTAACAGATCCTTCGGCGACTCCATCGACATCAAGATCGGAGACGTCGCCGGCCACGGGCGCAATCACAGCCACGGCAGCGTCAGCTACCCCATGAAGACGTATCCTGGCGTGGATATGCATCGCGTGCCGGACGACAGGGAGCCGGACGTCGAGGGCTTCGATCTTCGCCAGTTCCGCGTCCCACCGTCGGGCCGCGGTTGAGTCAGCTGTAAGCGCATAGTGAAAGTCCCTGTCTTTTTTTTAAATATCTTATTTTTGGTCTGGCGTTTTGGGAGGAGGCTTATGAATTGAATTTATTTCCTTGTAATCTGGGGATACACCACTCTGAGATGGTAGAAAGGCCGACTGCTCCTCGGCGCGGGCCGCCGCAGGACACTGTAAGAGGGAGGACATGACTCCACTCTAGATTTAAGACGGAGCATGGTGACGAGAGAAGCACACTGTAGGATTTCCACTGAGTCCTGGAAAGAACATCATCAGACGAGAAGGGAGTACGTGGTATCTGGACGTGATTTTTTCCTTGCAAGTCGAAGTAGAACGATGTAGGAATACAGTTACAACCTTTTGTCTCTCTTCTCCATCTTGGGAAAACCAACAACGTGGCGAAGTCTATCTCATCCCTCGCTCGTGCGTAACTCGTTCCAATTATGGAAGCTCACTAGCAACTAAACCCAGTCAGCGAACTTTATAAGAAAAGAACCAAAGGAACAAAGTAATTGTCATAGCGTGATGCCAAATTTGAACGCCGCAAGACGCCTCCCAATGCCTTATTCTGTAGAACAGCTGTTCACAAGGGGTGGGGAATAAAGTAGAAAAAAAAAGAGGCTTTCCCATCAGCCACAAGGAGGAAGAAACCCCCCGTCCGTATCCTTAAACTTTTTGGTTTCGATCCACCTTCCTCCCATACGAACCATAATAACGCCACGCGTGTACAAAAGGACTAAAATTGCCACGTCGCGTCCGCTTTGTCCTCCCGATGATACTACCACCTACTACTCTCCTTGGAGCTATGACGCACCTTACTTCCTCGCCGCTCTCCTGGCCTTGCCCGGCCGCTTCTTGGCTCCGGTGGCACCCGCCTTCATCTTCTTGATCGAGAAGCCCCTCCCGTCGGCGCTGCTCTGCGCGTCGTTGCTCTTGGCGAAGCGCTTCTTACCGCCGAAGCCGTATTTGGCGTCCTTCTTGGCGCGCTTGGGGTTGGAGCTGTGGCCACCGCGACCGCCAGCACCGGCGCGGCGGGCGAGCTTGTCCTTGCGGGCGGTCTCTTCGGCATCTTCGAGGGCGACATCGAAGAGGTCGTCTTCGTTTTCGTTTTCCAGGTCGGCGCCCTGGCGTTCTGTTGAAGGAAAGAGATGTCAGTTTGGGAACCTGGAATAGTAAAGGTGAGAGGGGTTTAGAGGGGGTAATAGACGTACTTCTCTTCAGCAGGTTGATCTTCTCCATGGTGTCCTTCTTCGACTTGGCCTTCTCCTGCTCCCTCGCGATCTGCACGGCCTTGCCGAACTTCTTGAGGTCGCGCTGGCGGCGAGCCTCGGCGGCAGCCTTCTTGCCGGCGGCCTCGTCGATCAGCTTCTGCTTGATCTTGCCCATGTGCTCGTCGCTCTTGACCATCTCGGCGAAGTAGTCGGTGGGGCGCGAGAACGGCACGCCCTCCTTCTTCAGCGCGTTACGGGCGGTGTTAACGGCGGCGAGAGCCTGCTGGTAGAAAGCCAGCTCGCGGTTCAGGTCATCGTTGGTGTCCTGGATCTCAATGGCGGCGTCCGAGGTAACGGACTGGTGGTCGGAAAATGGCTGCTTCTTCGTCTTCCATTCGATGCGATGCATGGCGGCGAGCAGGGCGGAGGTGTTGTTGATGGTGAGGCGTTGGTGGGGGATGATGTCGCCCTTTTCGTCCGAGGCGATCGACTCGAGGTCAGACAGAGCAATGTCTTCCTCCTCGTCGTCATCGTCATCTTCGTTCTCTTCGAGCTCTTCGCCGCTGGAATCGGAGTCGTCATCCTCGAGCCTGGCCAAATCGATCTACGGAGATAAATGTTAGCATTCCTACTGCGATATGTGAGAATATCCTCGTCGCACCTTCAGTGTCTCCTCATCGTCACTGTCGTCGTCATCCTCGCTCTCGTCCTTGTTTGCAGCGGCCTTGCGCGCCTCGGAGCGGATCTGCTTCTCGGCCTCGTCTCCACCAGAGCCAGAGTCTTCCTGCGCCTGGCCGTTCACGGCAACGCCGCCCTCGACCTCGTCATCCTCGGCACTGTCGTCGTCGTCTCCCTGCTTTTCCTGCTTGCGCTTCTCGGCCTGCTTCTGGAGCTTCTTCTGCTTGTCCTTCTTGTAGTCGTAGCCCTTCTCCTTCTGGAGGAGATTGAGCAATTTGCTGCCGCCCTTCTTGACCATGGTGACTAGGCGAGTGGGAAAAACGGGGGTTGGCGAGTGGGTTGGGAGGGCGAGAAATGTTTCGGCGCGCGCTGCGGGTCACTTTGCGCGACTGCTCTCCGAAATTTTTGGGAGCAGCGACGGGCCTCACAGTCTTGGCGCCGCTCACCGCCCGGGGGCTCGATGGCTCGTGCATTGCGGCCTGGGCTCCCCGGCCGAGACTCATCAGCCCTGCGGATCTCCCACGTGCAACCTGCCAAAACAACGACAACAACAATATCCTCCCTGCACTACTTTTCAGAAATCGTGTCTTTTTTGGACTGTGAAGCTGTCGACTCTGCTGGTCTTTCCGCTTCATCGCTCGACCGCCCCACTCCTCCCAAACCATGTCCGAACGCGACGCGCCATCCTCAAGCTCGGTACGGGTGTTCCTCTCCCTCCACCCCCCTGCCGCCCTTGGCTCCCCAATAACCCACCACCCCCGCTCCACTATCTCAGAGCGGTGAATCACGACAGTCTGAGCTAACCGCCAACCGTAGCCTGCGAGCGGTGAGGGCAGCTCCGCCGAACTCGTGGCCGTCGTCGACGACCTAATCAACCAGCTCTCCTCCAAGTTCACCAACATCTCCAAGGAACTGCTAGAGAAGAGTGCGTATCCCATATCATTTCATCTCTTCGTCTGTTTTTCGCATCATTCTTTCTGGCCACCTGTTTATCATGTGCTTTCTCTTGGGCTACTGTTACACCCAAGTCTTCCACAAGACCTTCTCCTCCTCTTGCCATGTCTTGGATCGTCCTACTCAGCTTCACGTTCCTTTATTTTTTATATTTGATCTCTGTTCTACGCTTCAGCATTTTGTTGCTTGGCGTCGCCAACCTGTCCCCTCCGTTTCCCTCTCCGTCACATGCAAAGAAGCAGCTTCGTGTCATATGCAACCTATCAAGCTGACCGAGGGCTTCATAGTGGACGACATGAGCCGCCGTCTCGACGCACTCGAAACCACCATCCAGACAGGAGCCGAGCCAAAGAGCGACGGTGACGACAAATGAGAGGCGCCACTTTTTATCCACGTGCCTGTCACCATCACCCTACCATGGATTGATCCTCAACGCTTGGTATGGCCGTCTACGCAGGCAGCGACTTCTTCCCAAGAACAGTTGTCGCCGGAGTTCTGGAGTCCGAATGTCTCTTTTTGGTATCCTGTGGTTTTCAAGACATTTGTTTAATGCTGCTGTATCATTCTCTACTTTCCGTCGCGGTGTCGGAATAATGCGTCCTTTTGTGAGATGTTGCTCTTCCTTCCTGGGTTGAAATACCCAGAAAAGCTTGAATGACATCGACTTGGATAACTTTGTTCGCGTAACAATCAAAGTCAGTCTTTCCCCTGAGAAGGAGATATAAAGTATGCTAGTTTGCTGAAAATGTGAGTAAGACTAATATTGGAGTAGCTGATACTTCAGTATAGCATAGCATTTTCACGTCAACACTAGCAGACTAAACTGAGCAATGCAGTCATAAACGTGTCGTAACACTAAGAATTTTAAGTCGAGAACGATCTGTCTTTCACTTGAGCAGGTAGCTCGCTTTCTTCTAAACCGCTAATGAATGTATAACCATACCGTTATACACCAGGAAGGAGCCGTCCTTGGTATCATATCTCATCACGCCGAGCTCTACATCGGCTCCCTTTAATCAAACATCCGCCCGATCTAATAAAACAGAAGTGACCGGCTAAAATTTGGACACGAAGAAAGAAGAATAAAATCACAGCTTGAGCCCATCCTTCGCCGGCTCATGCTCTCCGCCGCCACTCGACGACGACACGCCCTTGGCGCCACCCGTCACGACCTCCTCGTCGTAGGCGTCGCTGGCGCGGTCGTCGTAGGCCAGGCGCACGTCGGTGATCTCGTCGCCGACCTCCATCCAGGTGTCGCTGGTGGCGGGGATGGGGGAGAGGCGGCACAGGGCCCAGTACATGGTGCTGCTGACGAGGAAGCCGGCGAAGAAGTTGACGTTGTAGATGTAGGTGGCGCCGACGGGGACCTTGCGGCCGACGGCGCCGGCGAAGCCGACGACGTTGATGAGGATGCCGGCGATGTAGGCGGCGTAGCCGCGCCAGTGGAAGCCGAGGGTGAAGAAATAGACGCCGGAGCGGCGGCCCGAGTAGAGCTGGTGGATGTCGAGGTAGCCGCGGCGCACCCAGTAGTAGTCGCTGACCATGACGCCGGCGATGGACGACAGGAAGACCGAATAGGCCGACAGGTACGTGGTGAAGTTGTTGCTCGACGACAGCAGGTTCCACGGGCACATGCACAGGCCCACCAGGGCGCACACGTAGCCGCCGCGGCGGATGTTGATCCAGCGCGGCAGCAGGGCCGTCATGTCGGTGCCGGCCGAGACCGAGTTTGCGGCGATGTTGGTGCCGAGCTGGGCGAGGGTAAAGGCTGCGGCGATGCAGAAGACGCCGAAGCGGTTGGCCGACGTGTTTTCCTCGTCGAGCACGCGGGTGAGCAGGTCGAGCGGGTTCCAGATGGGCTCTTGGCCCGGGTAGATGACGGTGGCCGACGACGAGACGATGATGCCGATGAAGGAGGTGATGGCGAAGCCGATGGGGATGGTGATCAGCTGCGACCAGAAGGCGCTCTGGGGCGTCTTGGCGAAGCGCGAGAAGTCGGGGTCGTTGACGATGAGGGTGGCGAAGTTGGCGATGGACGACATGATGCCCTTGACAATCTCCCAGGCCAGGGCGCTGCCCTTGAGCTGGGCGGGTTGGTGCACGATGGGGCCGACGCCGCCCGCCTTGACGATGAACCAGATGAAGAAGGCCAGGCCGGCCACCGGGACCACGTAGGCCTTGACGGTGAAGAGATGGCGGATCTTGTGCACCGGGAACCAGATGGCCGGGAGCGAGCCGAGCCAGAAGAGGAAGAAGCTAACGAACATGACCGTGTTGGTACCGGAGTCCTTGATGCCATTCGGAACGACGCCCTGCGGTGACAGATGTTAGTGTCCCGCTGCTTGAGTGCTGCGGTTGTCACTCACCTCTCTCCAGTTGTTCCAGATGGAGCGGATCATCAGCTGCACGCACTGACCGCCGATCCAAGACTGCACGCCGTACCAGACGCAAGCCATGACTGCACGGTTGAAGACGGGCCATAGCGAGCCCCAGATTCCGAACGAGGCTCTGTTAACCACAGGGAAACCAATGTGATACATGGCGCCAATGCGGCCGGTCAAGCAGATGAAGCAGGCGGCGATGGCGTAGCCTATCCAGACGCAGATCCATGCTTGCCACCACGAACACCCATTGGTGATGGTCGAGGAGGCAATCATCCAAGTGTTGATGTTGAATGAGTCGGCTGACGGTCGCGTTAGCGTGGACTGATGAAAATAATAAGACTTCCGACTTACCAACCCAGAACCCAACGAAATTCCATGACCTCCATTGACGGCGTTCGGGCTCTACGGGCTTCAAGTCGTGGTTGGTGAGCAAAAGCTGGGTGTTTGTGAGACCGGGCTCGCTCTCGACGGCCAGCTTGCCGGCATAATGGGCGATCCGCGAGGACTTGACTTTCTCCATGACGGCGACCAAGCCAGGCGTGTCGGGTCGTGAATTAGGCTGGACGTCGTAGTTGTGAGATGGCCGGGGCGCAAGAAGCGGCGTATTGTGCGACGACTGGGATGGCGACGCGGGCTGACGTAGGAGGGAAGCGGCACGAGGAGTCGACGAGGGCTGGATGAGCGGTTGCCGCTCCGACTCGTTGTCGTTGGCTTCTGGGCGGCGTCAGAGGAGAGAAGGGAGGATGGAATTGGAGCCAGGCTGGAGGCGAGGTCGTACCATGGCGGGATCTGGCCAGTTTATAGAAGATGCGGCGGGTGGGCGACATCAGGACTTCCGTGGAGGTGGTCGATCTTTCTTGGGTTCAAGGGCCGCTAGCGCCCGCGATTCTCTACCCACTGTGGGCTGCCCTTATCGCGGCAACTTTGTTTGCAAAAACCTCAACCCGGAAGTCCTGGTTTCGTCTTTTCGCAGGTTTTAAATGCGTTCTCACATGCCAGGAAGCCGGCGCAGCGCTGGCTTAGTAGCTGGCATCCTGCCTCCCCTTAAGACAGCGGACTTCTACGCGTGACGCTTGTCGGGTGCAACTGGCGACTGACATGCTGGTCTTATTACTCCTTATCGCAGCGTCCCTGGAGGTAACGGCGGCGTCTGCATGCGGTGGAGACTAGCGCGGGCTGCACATCCCACAGCAGCTGTGCGCCATTGTCAATCCCGGGGTCCAGCTTTCCGGCATGCGGGTGATGGGCCTTAAACTGCATGTGCACGCCATGGCCGGACCTAGTTAGCTGAGATGCATCCCGTCTCCCTCTGACAGCGCGCCCGGCTCCGATCCTGAGATTTGCCCTTTTTTTCGCCTCAGCAGCTGCTGTGTCGCGTGCGGCTGCTGGGTCTGACGTCGAGGCGCCAAGGGCCGGCTGCCGGGGCTGATAAGCTGATTACCGCCCGCCTCGGCCGGCCGCCAGTCCAAGTTGACTCGATACGATCGAGTAACACCTCGCCCGCCGCTGTGACATATTTACATCGAGTCAACCCATCACCCCATATCAACACCATCAAACGACCATCGTGAACGGCCCACGATAATTTACAGGAACGATGAATCATTGACGCGTTGCCGCCCCACCGCGAAATAATCCTGTGTATAAGCCTTTTCACTGACCTTCCTCATCCGCTTGCCATTGGCCGCTGTCACGTCACGCTTGTGGAGATGGTCTGGAAATCAAGTGAAATGCCTGCTGATGAAATGGTAGACCGCATGCGAAGTACGCAGAAACAAGAAAAAATCCCAGCTCTTTTCACCGCAGTACGTATAACTTGGATCTTCAAATTCATTGATGAACCCCGTGATGCTGCTAACCCGATCTGGTCAATGAGGGGGTGGGGTACGGTGGGGTAGGGGGCGTTGGAACCCTCAAGAGGCTGTTGACGGATCGACATCCTTAATCGGCACCTTGCAGATAAAACAAATAGCCACGCAGACTACAAGCGGACGCAAAGGCAATATTTTTCCTAGGGATCGCATCAGAGCGCTAGCCGAACCCGGTAATCTTTGCAAGGACCGGAAATATTTCGGCTATGGCTGCTTGCTGACATGTAGATGAAAGAAAACGATGCAGTGTATGAGAATCTAAGGGCTAGGTAGAAGGGACCGGGATGGATGAGGTGGGAGGCGCGCAGAGCGATTCCGCGGCGGGCCGGTGAATCATGGCCGGGCTCCGCTGCTGCAATAGTAGTCATGAGTTAAGAGCGCTGGAGCATGAAGAATAGTATACGGAAGTAATTGTGGACAGAATAGTGGGTTGGAAAAGGTGAACCAGGAGCTGAAGTGGGCACAGTGAGCGTTTTAAATCGACGATGCAAGGGGAGAGGTTTGTGGTTCCAGAAGGGTCGCAGATCATAGCACCCTGCTGGTTGCTTTTTACGTCATCTCGGCACTCTAAGTACCTGCAGATTCCGACCGTCTGGAAATACGGAACCCGGGATGCGGATAGAAGAGCCTCAAGCGTTGCGCTACCGCCGCGAGCCAGTCATGGGAAGCGTCTTATTAATACATTGATGTCATCATCGGAATGAGACTGGTAGAAATTGAGGGACTTGACCCAACACAGGCTCAGATTCGATTGCGACATAAGGCGACATTGTCGGCCCCGCAAACTTCTTGAAGCCATAAGCGAGACGCGTTTTCTCCGCCGCTGCTGCATATCGTTCATCACTTGCACTTACCAGCAGCCGCCACACCTCACCACTCCCGATTGCCTAGGTGGTAATGCAGCTGAATACTCCAGAAAAAGAGGGGGGAAATAACACAGCGGCCAGACTCAGCAGGGGCAGCGAGGCGACGTATGAGGCGGGAATGTCTCGGAGGCGACCCGCTGCAGCTGGTGAACTGACAATCAGCCCTTGAAGCCGATACGGACAGGATACTGGATGCGCACCACTTAAAGCTTCAGGTGCGGCGCAGGTCGCAGGCTGGTAAATGGTCTGAGCTGCAGAACAAGAGCATCCGAATTATCCGTAAGTGTAATGCACGCATACTATATCACAAGGGAAGCAGGCGCGTCACCCACGCCACATTGAGGCCTAGTCATAATATCATCTAGGACTTGATCGTCCATCCAAAGGGATATCCAAGCCTATCGTATTTCGTTCGTGTCGAGGAATGGGTAATCCTTGGGTATATGTGCTTTCATTGTATCCTTCTCTAGTTGTGGCACATCTACTTCTCCGACGAGCAGAAAAAACAACATTGCCAGGAATGGTCTGCTGATCTGAAGAACAGCCTCAAGCGCTTGGGAAATGTGGGCTTTGTTGACGATCGCAGGGTCCTGAAGTGTGACGACTGCGGCGGTACGTCTACTGGTGGTCTACTATCCTTGTTGGCACTGCTAACCTGGCCATTGCAGAACTGGGCCACACTCATAACGGCTGTAAAGGATAGTACTGAGAGCCTTTGTGTCTCTCCGAGGTCAAGTGTATAATCCTTACACTTCCCGCAATTGCAAGAAGCACGCTCACAATCTGGCGACTACCCGGGACCGGAGCCTCATCTTTGAATGCCGCAGGTGCAACGAGAGCAATCCACGCCGAATCCTCCTCCTTCATCCAACCCTCGCTAATCATTTGTAGTGAGCTACTTCATCGCTCCTCTAAAAAAATATACTGATGCCTTTAAGATAGAATACCGCAGCTGTGGTGAGGAGCTGGATCACATGTACGACAGGCGGGATTCGTCTACAGCCACTTGCAGCAATTATGGAGAGGTCGGCCATTTCTCCAATGACTGCACGGAGAAGGCCTATGCTCAAGAGTGTTTAATAGCATCCGCCTTCACAGTGCGTCGCCCTTGGACACCTAGCCCGGCTTCGGAGTTCACTACAGCCAGGACCCGCCAAACTCGACTTCCGCTATCTGTCTACGACAACCACAGCATCACCGCCACAGCCGCACTGGACGAACGGCGTCCCGTAATTCATCGCCAGTGTCATCGTGGGGTTCTGCTATTATTACCGCTAGCCTTCTGTTACGAAGCTCATTTGAAGACCCACGTCTGTACAGCGTGTCCATTTGTCGTCAGCTGCAACTGAGCATAAATGGCGGCTTGGCGCGTGTGCTTCTGGCTGACTTCGAGGCTGACTTCTAGGTTGACTGGTATTGGAAGTGGTCAGCCTTGTCTCACACGCATATCGCATTTGCGTAAGTGTGGGGGCTTCTAGCTGCGCATCTGCACATCTGTGCAAACCGACAGGTAATAGAAAAGCCTCAGCCTTCCGCCTCCCACCTTTCGCAGCTCAGTACCATCACTTTACTATCGTTCAGTTTCCGATATCGTCTCTAATACTTCTATATCCCTCATTCGAGCATTAGACGCCCGAGTGGTCCTCCGCGAGATCACTCGGGCGTCTTTACCCGATGGCCTCTACACATGAAGGAGAGAACGGGGCTGTGTCTCGCAACCTAGAACTCAGCCTTATGTGCGCAGCGAAGACGAACCGGGGACTGCAACGGTCCCGGCCGCATCTGCGCATCGCAGATTGGGTGGGTCGCCTGTCGACTCGACTTGACCCCGCACCACCCGAACGCCCTCCCGTCGCACGTCGAGCTATGTACTTGTGCCCGTCCAGCTTGGCCCAATCTGTCGCCGCCTGTCACTGCCTGTCGCTACCTATCGTTGACGAGCTGGCTGCAGAACGAGGGCACGCGCCGTCGGTATCTGCGTCCATGGTATGTTCGGGGAAATTCGAACCCGGATCTGACCGTAGACTTTCGAATCGCCATCCCAATATCCCGAAATCTATCAGACCCGTTCGAACACAAGGAAGATGAACACCTTCTCATTCAAGAGAGCGGCCGAGGAAGCGATTGAGAATCGTCGTGGGGTATTTAAGCGACCAATGATGCGTAGGGGAGTTCATAAAAACGATGATGAAATCTGCGTGTAGGCACTCCAACACCTTTTACGAGTTCTAGACTAATTTGTCTGAGTTCTAGATCGCATCTCACACCTTTTAGCGAACGCACACACGAACGCGAGCACAGATAGGAACACGAAGAGCAACAGGAACAGGAACACTAACGCAAACACGAACACGAACATTGAGTATGGATAAGGTCCAGGGGCTGAAAGCTGCGGCTTCCGAGACCACTGTCAGCTCGAGAAGGTACTTTGTCTGCCCGTATGTTAAGCATGCGGTAATGACTGGCCGGCCACATGATAAGGTTTGCCCAAGTGGACGTGACTTTGAGAGCATGGCCGCCTTGAAGTAAGCAACTCCCTGGATGATCAGTTTTAAACTGAAACTGAATCCCTCCTAGACGTCACCTGAACACCACTCGTGCCCACAACAAGAAATTTCTGATTCAAAATTGTAAGCGTTGCAAGGCTTACTTCATCAACAGCAGTGAACATGCATCGCATGAAGCGCTACTATCATGCCCATCAAACCCCATCTCTAAAGGAGAAGAGAATCTTGCAATGAGGTACCGTCGTCTGTACAAGACGCTATTCCCCGACTCCCCTGTTCCAGTCAGCCCTTTTTTCGACGACTGTATGTCGAAAGAACAGTACAAAGCCGAAATATCTCAAAATTCTCACAGCTCTGGCGCTATACAGCCTACTAAAGCCACAGTTCAACCATCCACAATTCTGCCATCTACCCCGCTACCTTCTCCATCGCCCTGCTTGTCATCAGCCGTATCGTCATCCCACATCAGCCAAGATACCAGTAGTTCAAGCACAGGCCAGCCTTCACTCTCCCAGAGGACTGAACGAACACCGACAAACCTCACTGCTCCCAGCTCGGGCTCGTCCGCAGCCTCTAACATCTCCCGCAACACTCACGGTGCCGAACAACATGATGAAGCTCAAATGACGTTTCTGGAAAGACGGATATTCAAGCGCCTTTCCACCATACAAAGTGCAATGCTCCAGCACAGCTACCCTTCCACTCCGCAGACGATCTTGGTCCTGCGTCAGCTAGACGCCGGACTGTCAGAGCTCGAGGGATTATTGGCCCATACATTGCACGTCTCCTCTGAACCGTCCAGCCCCCAACCACGCTCTAACATCTATCCGGACCCTCCTCTCCCTTGGGAATCCGCTTTCTCAACATCAAATGTCATTCAAGCTGCGGATTATTCCAGTACGCCCACGAACGTCGCTTCCGTGAACCCTCAACAGCAGCCCATTCCCAGAAGAGAACCCGGATCATCAAACGAGAGTGAGGGATCAGCACCTTTGAATCGACAACAGCAGCAGCAAGCATTAGCGATCAGCAGCGCAGAAAGCGCTACTACAGAAGAGGGAACAGGAGTGAGCCCAAAAACCTCTCCTGTCTTCCCTTTGCCCCGCAAACGCAAACGAGAGCGGCGCGAACAGAATGACTGCTACCGTTCAACATCGCCGCTCCTACCATTGTTTTGCGATACGGACTTGACCTCCTTTCCGCCACAACCTCAACCCTTTCACGAAGCTTTGTCGGATCAGTGGATGGATATTGCCGCACTGGGTCCGAACAGCTTTGATCTTCCCAGTAGAAATGACACACATCTGCCGGGCAGGACGACAGACAATCATTTTGATGATTCAGCATGGCAGCAGCTCGACCTGTTTGACATGATGGAACCTCCGCTATTCAGATGGGATGGCGGGCTCGAAGACGGTCAGACAGACCTGTCGGAATCACACTTGCTCGGGTCATGAAACTTTCATGCATTTCTCTGCCGTTTTTCGGTTTTCGGTTTCCTCTCGCGTTGTTGCGTTTTGTTTTCTCTTTTCCTCGGTCTTGCTCTCTCATCTTCTCATTTAACTTTGTTTTTTTAATAGAGACATTGTACTCAACTGGTAGCGTGAATTCATTTTTCTATGCACCCGCCGCCTGCCGACTACTAGAACCAGAACATACTAGTGAATTTGGCCTGCCATACCGTGCGTATTAAAGAAAGCACCAAAAGGTTCTTGAAGCATTCTAGCTCGTTTTGGTCTCATGCTTGGGCAAACACCTCATACCAGTCATGGGACCCATGGCAACAGCATTCGACACCTTGTTTGAGACCCCACGGCGAGTGCTAAGAATATTGTTCCTTTCGCTTACGCATGCCATGGAAGTTCCCGCGTGGTTTCTCTGCAGGCATTCGAAACATAAGTCCGGGCTTGAATGTTACAGAAGCAGGGCGTGGACACAAACTTCAACATCAGAATCCACGCCCGCCGACAGCCGTGGCGTGAGGAACATCCGGGTTATTTTAGCCGGCCATCCGGTCCCGCTTCAAGCACTCTTGGCCATCAGTGCGTTCGTTCTGCGGGTAGGTACGGAATGCCGTTCTTCAGCCCTGCACAGATGTGAAACCGTTGTTGTGTCTCATGATGATGGTGACGCGGTGGTGTGAGGGAAGCGAGTAAGCCCCGAGTCCCTTTTTCTTTTTCAGTTTCTGCTTATTTTATCTCGCTGCCGGAGTGGCCGGTGGAAGGAGGCACGCGGCACGTCTGTGCGGATGAAGCTAAAGACGCCCCCCCGGATCTGCTTACCGGGTGTCTTCCCCTGTGCGCCTGTCGGTTATGGAAAGTACCGAGAAGCACGGATGTCGGGTGGCGGTATGGTAAAAGAGGCTGGGAAAGAAATATCCACAGGAGCATGGACGGAATTTGCTAGAGGGTTGCGTCAATTAGCGTTACGGTCTGTGCCCTTTTTCTTTTCTTGAGGCAGGTGGCTGGGAGTGGAGAGCTGCGCTTAGAGCTATTTTCCTTGGCGTGGATTCTTCAGCCGTGTGCGTCCGTGTGGCGGGCTGAATGGGTGGAGTATCAAAGAGGACATCATTAAAATATCAGCGAATCACCATGAGATTCCAGTTTTCCTCGCCGCACGAGATTTTCTTTTTTGACGCCTTTTCCATTCTTCAGCAGGACCAGAACAAATCAAAGTTCAGTGGCAGTGCAAGCCGCTGAAAGGAGTTCGACGCGAATTTCCTAAACAACCGACGTGAGGCGGCCAGATTCGGGGCCACGAGTCCGTCCGTACACTGGAAAAGTGGGTGGTGTGATAGGTTCGACGCAATTTATTATCCAACCAATCAGATACTTGATCAAACTGGTCAAAGCATAGGCTGCGCGTTTGCCATCAGTCGAAGTCCACATGACAATTGGATATGAAAGTAACTTTGGAGAGATCCAATGACATTGGGTACGCAGCGGAACGTGTCTCAACTGATTAATTGCAGCGTGCGTCATGGGATTCCAGACACACAGGTGAACAAGCTGGGGAGCGTCGAAGATGACGCGGTGGACCACGCGGAAGTAAAGGTGAAGAGAATTCATGCTGAAGAGAACAATACATTTAGTCGGGCAACCTTGTGCATATGTTGGGTGAAACCGTTTCGGGACAGGGTAGAAGGTGTTTCGCCGTAGATCGGCATTCGCGTCGGCTCCAAGATCCGAAGCCGGCTTACCAGGGCCCTTGCTCTGCCGGGTTTGATTAAGTTTTAGCCTTACGGATATTGCGAACGTCACGATCTGTCCTCCACCCTGGTTCAACGTGACATCTTCGAGATTGGGCACGAAGAATACAGGGATCTGGGAAGGTGCTGGAAAGATAAGGGTAGAGAGAAAGGCAAGCGACAGGTGCAAGCGAGGTTGGAAGTAGATGAGATGGATGATAAGAAAGGAGTAGTGCTCCATCGTCGACTACCGAGTACGAAGTAGTGGGGAGATACGAATTGAGATAGTGCAGTAGTAGCAAATCTGGAGGAAGGGGTTGCGTCATCGGCCCCTTTGTGGCAAGGATCCACACCAGGACGCGGTGAAGGTGAGCAGCGGGACAGGCGCAAGCGAGAACGGACGTAGCCGTGGAAGGCGTCCCCTATGGGAGGCCTGAGGTAGACAACACGCAAGCCGCAGCCGCACTCGCTTTACGACTCGCACCACGGAGCCCTTAAGTCTTGGCACCCGGAGCATTCGCCTTTTTGGAAGTGCCTACGAAAAAGAGCGCATGGCAGAAGCGCGCGATCCCATCTCGATGGCAATGAAGAAAGATGAAGAGGTGGGGTACGGTGAGATTGTGAAACAGAGTGCGGGCCGGAAACACTCTGACCACCGGGGCGGAAAGAGGAAGAGGGGAGTCCCGGATGCCTGGTAGATCCCGACAATTAGGCGGCGGGTGGTTGATACCGGATGACTTCAAGCCATGATCCCGCATGTCCAGTGTCCAGTCAAAGGGCCACCAAGCGGCGGAGGGTTCAATATTGCGCCAAGGAAGACGGGCGGGAGAAGGAGCCCGGGCCAGCGGAGAGCTCAGCAAGCAGACAACAGGAAAGCCGTCTGTCATTTGGTTGAGATGAAAGGACGAAGACAAGGGAATCAAAATCAAAGTCGAAGTCGAAGTGAAGGAAAGTGAAGGCATGGAACACACATGTCTTACCTGCAACGACAGCCTGTCGTGGGCTGCAGATGAAGATGAGCGTAGAATTTGGAAGACTGGTAGGGCAATTTCCAATGCTGCTGGACCGTTGGAAGCCGTTCCTCAGGGTTGGATGCAAATTTAGTGAATGCGAGAAACCAAGGAAACTGCCATGGCAATATGCGCGCCCGGCCCCCTTTACATCGTCCCAACGAGCCGGTGACGGGCAGGAAAAGGGATAGTGGCAGGTAGGCTGCGGCTAGGGGTGGCTGGACAAGGCTTGTTTCTCGAAGAACAGACAGGGGACGTTCGAAAGGATTCGGCTACAGGCCCAAACAACTGGAAAGGATGGTAAGTTGTTGAACCGGCGCGGATCTGGTCGGCCGTGGCTGGCGCTAGAAGCTTACGGATTCGATACAGAAGGAATTCAGGGCCAGGCTGGGGACCGGGCGAGGTTCTAGTTGCGCCGCAACGTGGTCAGACAGTTGTTTGATGTCGCGTGCCGTGCAATAGCGTAGGAGCAACAACGACTGACGCAATGCGAAACTGGAAGTATTGGTGGAGATGTGTCTCAGCCCTGCCGGCAATCGCTGGGAGCAAAACGTGGCTTGCCGATGGACCGCAGAGCGCCCCGTCGGCGCGTGAACAGTCAGTCAGGACATACTGGCGCGCTGGCACGATAAACTGGAGATGCGGAGAGATGCGGTGCGCGTCATCGCGGCCACCAGGGAAATGGAGATGTGCATGTCTCCTCAGTGTGCTTTTGTTGATCTCCCGCAGCTAAGCGCGATACGAGGCCCGTGACGGGGCGGAGCAGCAAGGGCAGATCTTACGTAAACAGGTTGAGAGACCCCTCAGACCCTGATTTATCGCGCGGTTGTATCGCGGAGAGGACTCCATGAGCAGGCTACCCCACAGTGAGCACGCAGGCGGCGAGCGGTGTGATGGAAGCGGCAGCAGTGAGGCGAGACATCGACGATGCGGCGATCCCTCAACCCCCACGGCGCACAGCGCGGGCGGCTACCGAGACAACTGGTAGCACAGGCGGTTCGAGTCGAAGCCGGGCTGGAGGCGGCTGCAGGTACGCGGCTGACGTGCAGGAACACCCCGATCTGGCAGCGGGAGGCTGGCGTTTCATGAACAGCAAAGGAAAGGCGCGAGTCAGGGCGAGCGCTTTTGGCAGGCGAGGGAGCCTGAGGCCGGCACATGATGGCCCCGGCTCCGTAAATGACCATCAGCAGAGGCCGATCAGGGGCGCACACTGCACCGCTGATCGCGATGCTCTGCTATCTTTGTCCGAGCCGGCCGCGGGGCCCGGGCTAGTTATCGCCTAGCGCTGCTAGCCGTGGCTGCCTCTGACTACTGCTGTCCAGGTGCCGTCGCCGACGCAGCTTCAACGGAGGCCGGCATTGCGCGTCGCCCAAGTCGCCGCCGCTGTCGGCGCGGCCTCAGGCACAGGAGGCGGGGGCAGGTGGAGCGTGGTTTCAGTGGGTTGATGCGAGGTTGCCGCGGCGCGCTTGCGACGAACGATGCTCGAGCTCTGTGCCTGCGGCAGCCTCGCAACAACGGCCGGCCCTGGGCCAGAGCTCGCAGTCAGGGATCAGCCTGCCCAGCAAATGAGCGCGTTGCTGGGCTGCCTGCACCGCCAGCTGGCCAGCGCGTCCGGCTGCCTGCCCAGAAGCGCCCGCGAGCTGCATGCGTCCTGTTAACTGCCAGGCGCCCGCACACCGCGTCGACGCAGCTGCCAGCATAACCGCCCTCAGCGCAGGAGCCCGCGCTGCCTCTCGTTTGGACTCAATCCAACTTCGCGCGCCTAATCGCCGCCGATACACGCTCTCTTACGCTCCACCGCCCGTTCTGTCTCACGCACCGCGCCAGCAGGGGTACCTCGTGTGTCATTTTACCACCCGGCCATCCACGCCCGTTCCTTCCCTGCAAGACCTCCCACCACCCTAAATAAGTGCTAGCCGCTTTCGCCGCCCGCTCGATTCAGCAGGTCGCCCCAAGTATTGACCTCTGCGTCTTCTGCGCACAGAGAGAAGCGCCCCATAAGGCTGCACGCCGCCCATGCTCCCGCCTCCCAGCCCTCTCCTCCTGTCTGCGCTGCTCGCCCTCACCAAGGCACAACACCAAACAGGGATTCCTTGAGTGCTGCAAGGATCATCCATCATGGCGGACACCGAGAGGCCGATAAGCATACTGCCGTCCATCAAATGTTCCGACTGCGGCATCGAGATTGAGATCTCGAAGATGGCCGACCATGTCTGCGCCCCAACCCCCGAGCCTGAGCCCGTTGCCCCAGCACCAAAGGCCACCAAGAAATTCTTCGACCGCGCCGCCAGCAGCATTCGCTCGTCGACTGCCCATCTCAAGCCTGGTCGCTCAGCACCGCCGCCTAGCATTGACTCCAGCGTCGCCAGTAAGTCTCAAGCTCCTCCACTGCCATGCTAGACTTTAACATTGTCTGAAGACAAGCCCTTTGCCGGACGCGCCCAGGCGACCGCGGATCCTTTGACCCCGAACAGCAACCCAAACTCCAGAAGTCCGTCGCCAGCTTTCTTTAAGTCGTCAACAGCCAGGAACCAATCCGGTCTGGAACCGAAAGCTTACAGTCCCACTTCTCCAGATCAGCCGAACCTCGACCCCGAGAACTCTCTGGAACCAATCAAGAGGCAACTCACCCCAACTCACGACTACCCTGAATCCGACCCGAACTTCGCCCCCCTCAGCCCGCGGCCCAATGCTAGTGAAAGTGTCTTCTCTCGCCTGAATACGCTTGCCTCCGGTCCGTTCAACGTGAGGGAAAGAAAAACATCATTGAGGCCTGAGACGGCCGAGGAAGCCAGACCCGGCTCGTCGCACAGGAGCTCGTCGCACAAGAGGACTCCGACATTGAGCAGCTTGAGGAGCAGATCCAAGTCGCGCACTTCTAGCCGTGGGAGCAATACCTTGGGTCATGAACGCCAGCCGTCGATAGCCAGCACAGAACGATCGCGCTCGTCCATGCGCTCCACCGGACTGCCGGCACCAGTTGAGGCTGGTGGGAAGCGCGCTCCACCTCCCCGACCAGCGCGACCTGATGAGAATGTGGACAGGTTTTTGGAAGCATTGCAGGGGGAGGCCAATCAGCCTTCGCTAGCGGGCTTGGGGTTGCGCTCGCAATTGTCTCCAATCCAGAAAGACACGAATGGCACTGCCAACAAGGCTTCCATCTCACTTCCGAGGCGGCCTTCAGACAAAGTCCCACCTCCCCCGCCGAAGTCTCTTGCACGAAACAATCCGGTGGACGACACCCCAGAATGGTGGGATTCTCCGGACAAGGCACGCCCGTCCAGTCCGGAAAAGCCACCTGCTCAGCATGAGAGGAAACAATCAGTTGCAGACGAAAATGCGAAAAGATATCCTCGCAGGACGTCTAGCCGCAACCTTAGTCTCAAGGATCTGGATCTTGGCCCCAGACCACCTGTTCCTCAGCCTCCGCGCCTAGAGGTTCGTCCTCGTGGTACTTCCCACGCGCCTTCAGATTCTGGCTCGTCTGAGGCCTCTTCCGGGTTTGATCGCAGCAGCCGCTCTACGCCGCCGACCTCTGCAGGAGCCAGCCCCATTGTTGAACCATTCAAGGCATACAGGCCCTTTGACCAGCCTCCTTCGAAACAGCGCCCGGGAACTTCCACCGGACCTCCTCCTGAGGCGCAGAGGAAGCCAAGCATGAGCCGGCCAAACCCGCCGGAGAATCTTCCTTTGAGCCCTCCGCAGCTTCGTGCCGTTCCAGACGCACCCGAGTCGCCGATGGACCCTGCCATTCAGCGTGGTATATTCACGCCAAACAGGCCTTCCGATTCCTCGGCACTTCCGGAAATTCAATCCGTTGTCCGGGACGTTGAGAAGCCTCCTATGCCTCCTGTCCCTGCCGAGGAGGAGCCACCGATGAAGCCTCTTACGCACACCAGGACGGCATCGTTGGGAAAGCGACCCGGCACAGCGGGTAAGGGGAACTGCAGAGGTTGTGGTGAAGTCATTGTAGGGAAGAGCGTCAAAGCGGCGGACGGGAGGCTGACAGGGCGGTGGCACAAGCAATGTAAGTTTCTATACTCGCTCCGTCGCGGAGTCTTCATCTCGCTAACCCGTGTCTGCACAGGCTTCACCTGCAGGACTTGCCACTCCCCCTTCCAGACGGCCGACTTTTACGTCATTGACAACCACCCGTACTGCGCACACCATTACCACCAGATGAATGGTTCCCTCTGCAGACACTGCAACTACGGAATCGAGGGCCAATACCTGGAGACTGAGCGGCGGCAAAAGTTCCACCCGCAATGTTTCGCATGCGACACGTGCAGGATGCCCCTGCGGGACGACTACTTTGAAGTAATGGGGGTCGTGTACTGTGAACGCCATGCGTGGCACGCCGCAAGACAGACAGGCGGTGGTCCGCGCGGCATGCTGGCTCCAGGAGACCCTAGGCGAAACCCTGAAAGGAGGAGGACTAGGCTGATGATGATGTGAGCGACTCCGTATGGAGAGGGCTCGCATTGATCACAGTTATTTTTACGCCGTCTTGGAAAGTATTGCTTCGACGCAAAGCTTGGGCGCCGAAGCGTACGGGTACGAGGCGGCTCTTGGGGTCATCTCCGTGAACGTTCCAGACCCACCCTTTTCTGGAAATCTCCCTGCTTAGGCGATGGGGCTTCTTCGGCATCTCGCATCGCCAGACACTCGCTTATCTTTCTCTCTCGACTCTTGGACCTACAGCATTTCACGGCGCTCGCATCTTTTCTTTTTGTTTGTTGCTCCGACCGATTGTTCACAGGCTCCTCGTTTCCTTGCATGTCGACCAACTGCATCTTCCGGTTTCCACTTGAGTTATATACCCTTCTCGATATACCCTTTTCATCCCGGGTGGGCTCACATTTGGATATACCCTCTTCCTTTTATTTCCAGTTTTGGCCATGGCTGCATGATGTTTTGCGACTTTTGGTCTGTTATCGATCCCAGCATTTGCATGAGCGGGGGAGTTTCTCGTGCAATGAGGAAAGGGTATCGCAGCCGGTGAAAGGCTGGCTTAATGTCTTATCTGTTTGCAGGTGATCTTCGGGTGAATGGACGTCACGGAAAAGTTTTGGGATAAGGCGAAGCGAAGGCGAATCTTCAGCGTAGTAGTAGTAGGATAATTGAACACGAACATTCCAGCAACAATGAGCAATTGTGGTGTCGCAATCAATGAGGTTTATGCACCTTGTCGTCCCGCTCGGCGCCGCTCCGATTCCGTGGCGCAACGCCGGTCCATTATGCTTATGCAACGTCATTCGGAGCTTCGAGTACCGCACATGTCAATCACAGGTGTGCATAGAGTTCCGGGCCTCCCGCAGCCCTTCGGCCTCGCAATTTCAAAATATTTAAAAGCGGTATTACGAAATGCACCATGAGCAAGTTACGTGGATGTTTCGGTCAGTCAGGTACCTGCCAGCTCACACGCAGTCGCAGCTGCAAGGTACAGCACGTCGATGGCCATCAGGCCATTGATCGCTTGGAACTTGCATCGAAAGCGACAAGAACTGCAGGGTTGCCAAGGGCGCCGGCGGGCTGCGGCGTTCATAGCCAACACACGGGTCGACTGGTTCCTCCAATGGACGGGCAGCAGAGGATCAACGACGATAACAGACAGAGCCCCACCACCTGCAGTGCACGTGGGAGGTTTGCATGCGCTTGCGCAACCGCGTCTTTTTCGATGGATGTGGTTGAGGACGACTGGGCGGCCCCTGTCTTCGCAGGGCCCGAGGCAATGGAATGGGAATGGCGCGGCTGCTCCGGGCGCCAGCGGATTCGACGAGCTGCAGCAGCTGCCATTCGATTCACCTTCACCGCGACTTTGAACACGCGCCGCGTGCAGGCGAGAGATTAATCCTCCTCCACGCTTTTACCAACCGATTGCGCCCGGATGAGCAACATGCACGGCCCCTATCGTGTGCTCTGTGGTGCCCCGCGCCGAAAACCGCGTCCCGCTAACCCGCGCAGCTGGAGGGACTTCTCACCGGCGACTGGCGTGCGGGCTATAAAGCGCTGCCTACCCGCGCCCTAACTCCTCCCTCCTCAACCGCACCTTCTCTGCTTACACACAACGTGCATCGAAGCGTTCCCGCAACCCTTCCTCGAAAATCACCCCGGGCCATTGCCCAGTCGTCACGATTTTCTCCAATCTTCTCAACTCGTAAGTGCATCATCCCAGAAGCTACAATGCAAGCAAATGGCTGATTCTCCTCCAGCGTCCACCACCCCTTCGCCGGCCGACGTACTTCCCCCTCTGGAGGAGCGTCGGATTGCCCCTACATCCGTTAAATCACCCACTTAGCGGAAAACAACGTCAAAAGTGAACATGGCACCTCACGCTGAAGTCGGCTATGCGAAGGGGGATGGAAAGTGGTCTCAGAGCGCCACGCCCAAGGAGGCGTTCGTTGTCAACTCGCCCAACGTCACCTATTCGGACGCGGAAATCAAGAGCCGCTACACTTATCGTACCACCGAAGTCACGACCAAGGATGGCAAGTTCGTCGCCACGCCCAAGGAGACGGTGTACGACTTCAAGGTGGACCGCAAGGTCCCCAAGGTCGGCATGATGCTCGTGGGCTTGGGCGGCAACAACGGTACCACCGTGACTGCTGGCATCCTCGCCAACAAGCGCGGCCTCGTCTGGGACACTCGCGAGGGCCCGCGTTCTGCCAACTACTACGGCTCAATGGTTATGGCCTCCACCATCAAGCTTGGTACCGACCCCAAGACCGGCAAGGAAATCAACATCCCGTTCAACCACCTGCTCCCGATGGTCCACCCCAACGATCTTGTTGTTGGCGGCTGGGACATCAGCGGCATGAACTTGGCGGATGCTGCAGACCGCGCCTGCGTCTTGGAGCCGACGCTCAAGAACATGGTGCGCAAGGAGCTGGCTTCCATCAAGCCTCTTCCTAGCGTCTACTACCCGGATTTCATCGCTGCGAACCAAGAGGCTCGCGCTGACAACGTTCTGCCCGGTACTAAGGCTTGCTGGGAGCATGTTGAGCAGATTCGCAAGGACATTCAGGATTTCAAGGCTGCCAACGGTCTTGACAAGGTGATTGTCCAGTGGACTGCCAACACCGAGCGCTACGCCGAAATTCTGCCTGGCGTCAACGACACGGCCGAGAACCTGCTCAAGGCTATCAAGGAAGGCCATGAGGAGGTCTCTCCGTCAACCGTCTTTGCTGTTGCCTGCATTCTCGACCAGGTCCCCTTCATCAACGGCTCGCCCCAGAACACCTTCGTTCCCGGTGCCGTTGAGTTGGCCGAGAAGCACAATGCCTTTGTTGGTGGTGATGATTTCAAGTCTGGCCAAACCAAGATGAAGTCCGCCCTGGTTGACTTCATGATCAACGCCGGCATCAAGCTTACCAGCATTGCCTCGTACAACCATCTTGGCAACAACGACGGCATGAACCTCAGCAGCCAGAAGCAGTTCCGCAGCAAGGAAATCAGCAAATCCAACGTTGTCGACGACATGGTGGCCGCCAACAATGTGCTGTACGAAGAGGGCGAACACCCCGACCACTGCGTCGTCATCAAGTACATGCCTGCAGTTGGCGACAACAAGCGTGCGCTGGACGAGTACTACGCCGAGATCTTTATGGGCGGACACCAGAGCATCAGCATCTTCAACGTGTGCGAGGACTCGCTCCTAGCCAGTCCGTTGATCATCGATCTCGTCCTCGTTGCCGAGATGATGACGCGCATCCAGTGGAAGACCGCTGATAGCGAGTACGCCGGGTTCCATAGTGTCCTGAGCATCCTAAGCTTCATGCTCAAGGTAAGTTTTTTCTTCTTGATCGAGATAAGGTTGAAGTGGCTAACCCGTCTTGGTAGGCCCCGCTCACTCCCCCGGGTACGCCGGTGGTCAACGCGTTGGCCAAGCAGCGCAACGCTATGATGAACATCTTCCGTGCTTGCGTTGGTCTCGAGCCTGAGAACGATATGACGCTTGAGCACAAGCTGTTCGCTCATTGAGCGTCCTGTTGCATCTCCTGCTCGAGTCTGAGCGATGCGTGGTGAGGAAGTTACGCGCTGCATCCAACATCAGCGTGTAATGATGCCTGTGGGTGACCGTAAACGTGCTTCAACGCGATGTTCACGGTAGGCTTTTCTCCTATGTTCATCTTATGCTTCGTTGCATTCGCTCACTCATTATATCTGAACCTAAAATACAAAATTTGCGCAAGACTTCTCGTGTGTTCCTACGTGTTGTGGTGTTGCCTAACCGATGAGTTTCGCTAGCGCCTTTGCCCTCAGAGTCTCCACGCACTCTGTACTTCACTCACTCACCCTCGCCTTCGTTCTCCGCTCACATCGTTCCCGCCATGCCATCTCAATCGGCCTCGATAAAATCTTACTTCCCTCTAATGCCCTCGCGTGTCCGATCACCTCAAACCCGTAGCAATGCCGACAGTTCTAGCACAGAAACAGCGCCTCAGCTCGATCCAATGCAACACGATCAACACTCCGAAGCCGATCCCCACCTCGCCAACACAGCCGCTACCTTCATCCCGGGAGACGGCTTCACATCTACTGAAATGACCACCAACGCGTCGGCTACAGGTAGCGGAACACCATTGCCACCACTCACCGGCCCTTTCACCCCGCCTCACGGCATCCCGTACAAAGAAGTGACATCGATCAAGCACCTAACACCCACTTCAATGGGTGAAGGCGTGCGTTTCACGGGCAGGGTGCTCAACGTGTACAGTCCACCGACGGAGACGACGACGGCACCCACCGCGCCAAGAAGGGCGCCGAGGGGCGCAGTCGGTTATGTGAAGTGCACGGTGGGTGATGGTGAGGGTGTCATTGTGGTGAGTGCCCGCGTGCAGCCTCTCTTTCTTTCCCTCGCAGTCGTTCGTGACTGATGAGCCGGAAATGTGGGTTTGCAACGTTAGGTTCGCATCTGGCACATGAACCGTCATGCCTATCAACTGCTACTGCGTCTGGGCACTTTAGTGACCGTCTGGACGACGCACGTCACCCCTTTCGTTGCCATGACGAATGAGGGCGCTGGCTTCTCCTCCACATCTTCTCCCTCCGCAATGCTGCCGCTGTACACCAGTGTTTTTCCGGAGCGAGAGCGCGGGAGCCACATACAGATCCATACTGATAGCGATGCTGATGATGGGACGAGGTGTCGCAAACCCCTTGCAACCGGCAGCAATGGTATCGATGGAGCGAATGTGGGAAAGGAGTTGATGACGCTGGCTGCATTTGCACACGGCGGATACAAGACGGCGGACGCAAAGGTGCTCGTCTGCGTGAAGAGCGTGGGTACGAAGAAGAAAGGTATATCCCCCAGCAAGATCCACACTCACAGGAAAGTTTTCACTGACCTCGCGGCCATCCAGTCACCCGCAAGGACGGCACGACGGCCGAAACGGTGACCGTTCACCTCCTCGACCATACCACCGCCTCCCTCGCTGCCTCCCTCACCCTCTGGGACGCCGCCGCCGCCGCCTCAGCTACGACGTGGATCCCCCACACGACCATCCTCCTCCTCACGCGTCCGGGCTGCCGCGTCTCGAAGAACACGAGCAACGCCAACACCGCCGCCAACAGCAACAACAAGAACAGCGGAAACACACCTTTGTCTCTCTTTTCACCGCCTTCGGACGCACCGAGCTACATCTGGCTCTCCCTCACCGCCCACACGCTCGTCGAGGTCGACCCGGCGCCGCTGCGCGACGCGGCCTGGCTCCGCGGCTACGCGCAGCGCTTGCTCAAGAAACAGCCTCTTCCTCCGTCGTCCGCACACTTCGAGTCGTCGCCCGACGGCGGCGGCGGCTCATCCCCCGCTGCGCCTTTTCCTCCCCTCGCCGCCGTCGAAGCTGCGGACCAGCGCATCCTGTACACCCTCGCCGACATCGACGAGTTCGCGCGGAAGGCTGCCGTCGAGCGGGCGGGAGCGGGAGCGCAGCAACGGCCACCACCGCCGGAGTCGCAGCTGGTAGGCTTCGCCAGCATCGTCCTCACCGAGGTGAACCTGGTCAAGCTGTTCCGGCGTGGCGCGTTGGCGTGCGGGCGGTGCGCGAAGTGCGGCGGCGCGGTATGCGCGAACGATGTCGTGGGGAGGTGCGGATGGTGTTGCTCTGATGATGCTGGCGGTGCTACTGCTGCTGCTACTACTACTCATGGCGGCAACCGCGATTGTGGTGAGGGAGAGGAAGGAGCTGATGGCGCTGCTGCTGCTGACCCTGCCGCCGTGCCGCTGGAGCTCAACCCGCAGGTGCTCGGACCCGTCTTGGACGAGACTGGCATGGTGGCGGCGGGCAGGCTGGCCATGAGTACGCAGGCGTGGGAGCAACTGTTCGGCCGGAGTGTAGCGGAGCTGGTTGGCGAACGGGACATCGAGGCTCTAAGGGAGTTGGAAGCGCGGATGGCCTGGATCAGGATGTCGCTGGTGGTCGGATGGAGGGAGGGATGGGGCGTGGGCGGGGTGGATGGAGATGGATGGGAGGGCGTGGGAAGACTGTTTGTCTTGGGCGTGAGGGAGTAGTGCTAGCAGAGGTGCGGTCAACAGTTTCTTCCTCGGAGCCCCAGACTTGCTGAAGCTTCCAACGAAAAAAATAATATTCCAAATTGGCTGCTCAGCTAGAAGCTTTGCAAAAGGTTCCAAAAATTTGACCGACTTGATTTCGAGGCCGGCCACCCTCGGATTGTTTTACGAGGGGTTTCTATCTCGGACCACGAGGAGTAAAGCAAGATACTGGACAAAGACGGTAGCTTCAATGCCCAACAGTCATGGCCGACTGTCAGGCCAGCTTTTTTACGAGTTCCGAACCTCGGCTGTTTTTGGGAGGTAGTGCTCCTCCGTGCCTTTACCGACGAGTCCACGACGGCAGCCGACGAGTTCAGGCAAAAGCCCTACCGTTCTTCACCAAGAACGAGACATAATACCGGATACCTGCTTCGGTTTTTTTCTGAGGTAGTTCTCCTCTACGCCAAACACCCCCTGGCGAGACCCTTTTACGACGCGGCTCAAGTGTCGGTTTTTTTTGAATGGAGGTAGTTCTCCTCCGCGCCGGGGTTCGCAAACCACCGACGAGATCCAATTCTACGAGACAAAGGAGCTCAGCCTCGGTTCTTTTTACGAGGTCTTACTCCTCAACGCCAGTCACCTCTCTGAACGGCGAGGCAGCATCCTCCATGCTGCCAACCCTTTCCGCTCTTTAGACCTTCCTTCCTTCCTGCTTGACCCTCTGTTTTTGTTTAGCCTTCTCTTTCTATTTGTCCCGTCCTCCCCCCCTCCTACATGACCCTCCAGGCGAAGTCCAAGTCAGGTGAGGTTTAGGTGAAGTGAAGTCGAGCTGAGGTGAAGTCGAGCTGAGGTGAAGTCGAGCTGAGGTGAAGTCGAGTTGAGGTGAAGTCGAGTTGAGGCGAAGTCGAGTTGAGATGATGAAGTCGAGTTGAGATGATGAAGTCGAGTTGAGATGATGAAGTAGAGTTGAGTCGAGCTGAGATGAAGTCGAGCTGAGGTGTTGTCGATGTCCGGGTTGTGGTGGGTCCGGCTCTTGGTTGGGGTTGGGTTTGGGTGTTGTGGAAGGAAAGGAAGAGGAGAGGGTCGCACCGCCGGGCAGAACATATAGGCTGCCGGGCGGGCTGTCTTCGGCATGCTAGCAGTTAATCCGCGCCGATACGCGAGCCGGAAGGCCGCTGGAGGGTGGGTGGCTCCTTCTCAAGGTGGCAGGTACCAAGTGTTGCTACTTCTGTTTTGGGAAACACCAGTCACGTCCGCCCAGCTGCCTGTGGCTGCATTACGTCACTTCCATACCATCACCGCATCGAACCCGCCATATGGCCAACTCGGCGGGATCTTGACTAAATACAACCACTTCGTTCATATAGAGCTGGGCCGGTGGTAGGAATAGTAGATGCGCATTCGATATTCTACTAAGGGCGCCTGGACAGCGGATTCAGCTCTCCACAAGTTGGACATCTCGTGACTACTAGATCGGCCAGCTCTATGCTATGTTTTAGACTAGATTCTTGTATCTTCACGAAGTACTACGATGGCAAAAAACAGAAGGTTGCCTTCTCTGTCCCGCGCGGTCCTGCCTTACCAAGCAGTGTCTGCAGACTCCACTTCCTCGTGATCTCTCTGCACTTTCCGCTCGTTTCTTGCGAGAGAACCTACGTTCAATACCTATAGATTCTTTCTCTATGCCTTTCTTTTCACTTCCGGCGAACGCAACGCCTGCAACAACAATCGCCAGAAGAACAACACCAGCAGCATATCTGTCGGACCCCGTCCGGAGGCCAAGCGCAGCCCCAGCAATCTTGTCAATAGTCCCATCGCTGACTGTAATAGTAACTGCTGCGTCGCCACGACCTTTTAGCACCAACCTAGCCCGCAGTCCATCGCCCGCGTTATGACAGGGCCGCCACCCCGGGCACACGCCGCTAAGAATGAGAAGAAGGCCCATGAGGAGGCGGAGGTGCAGAAGGAGCGCAGTGAGGCTCAGGAGATAGCCCAGTCGCCAGTCACCCGCGCCCGTCACGGTGTCCCTAACCAGAATGAGGCGGAGACTGCCCTCCGGAGCCGCAGCGGCGTTGACCTTGCTTCTCCTCCAGGAATCTCCTCTGTGCAGCCCACTACTGGATACATTGGATACGGTCTGACCATGCCGGATGCCGTTGCTACTCGCGATGTCGGCCGCACTTCCCCAGACATGGCGGCGACCTCTGCATCCCCAACCGCGCCATCCGTTCAGCATTCTCTCAGCAGAGGTGACTTTCCGGATGCCTCTGACGAGCCAATCCCAGATGCATACTGGGACCAGCTCCCATCAGGCTTCTCGAAAGGCCGAGCCGCCGAGATTTGGTTGAAGAATTCGCGCCCGAGGTGCCCGCGATGTACCATAAAACATCCTCCGCCGCATGTCCAAAGGCCGACCCAGGGGACGAAAATTTCGCGGTCTGTACGATATCGCTACGAAAAGCAAATACGCAAGCGCGCAGAGAGAGACGCTCTGCACGAACAGGAGAGGCAGCAACAACCACAACCACAACCTCCGCCTCCACTTCCGACTCTACCATGATGAGCACTCCCGGCCTACCATCGTGCAAGCAAGTGGCCTCGTCCTCTCCTTATGGCGCTCTGACCGGCACAAGCACTGTAGCTACAGCAGCGTCAGTGGCCATGCATAGGCCAATTCAATGAGCCGCAGGATGACGGAAACTGTGTAATCGATCGCCCGAATTGCTATGGCTAGCACCTTGTTGTGTGCACTCGTTGACAAATACCCCCGCTTCAGTCTGTATGAACACGATCGGATCTGGGACGTTCAAAGATGGCAGCAGTGCCGGATACATTCTTTCGACCAAGGCAGATCGTCGCCATCGTATACAGTCAGACACAGCTAGACATTGATAGAATGGCGTGGTCGGCATAAAGTTACTACTATTGCTATTCGGAATGAGATGATTCCTAATCAATTGCCCGAGGAACAACAATACATGCAGTTTTGATTTATAGTTCCGTTCTAATCTATTATGGGTTTAGTTACAAGACAGGCTTAAATGTAGCGTCTCCAATGAACAAGGAGTTATTGCAGCCCTATGAGATCGTTGCGGAGCATCTTGGAACGAGATTAGGTGAGATTTTGACAGCCCCATCCATGCTAACAGGCATAGCACCCTTGCTTCATAAAAGCACAATTTAAATTCAACAACGAGAGCTTCAATGGGGAAATTGCAAGTCTGGTACGCAAGAAATGATGATGCAATCATGCTTTATTCTATTGCCAGAGCCTCATCATTCAGTGTGCTCATAATAGATTGTGGCGCAGTGCCTCAATAAGAACATTTGGAATTGGATGTCCGTAAAAGCTACTTCCTATTTATGACATCATTACATTCTGTTTGAGCCGTCGATCGGCGTGGCTGGAGAATATATACGCTAACCAGATTAGCCTTTCTGCATTATGAATCACTCGAAACGTCAAGTTCTATGCTTCCCCCGAGTCCGAATCACTGTGACTATCAAACAGGAGCTGTTTCAACTTCCGAGACACTCTTTCCGAGGCCTGGACGCAGTTTGATACAAGAATGACTCGAGAAGTTTTACTGATTTTTTCTTGAATCTCCGCCAAGTCATTGATTACAGCAAATGCTTTTCTACCTACCCCAATGAAATGACTCGTGGGAACTATTTCACTGGAAACTGAAATGAGCCACACAATGCACGAAGGGAGTGGCTGGAACACATACCAGTCACGCCCCATGACTTCCCGAAAGCATATGGTTGAAGCTTCATCCCATGACTCGACCACCAAGCCGCAGAAGCACACCACAAAGTCAATTGAGCGCCAACCATAACGCTTTCCGTATGACCCCACCGCTTTTTTTTTCTCGGGTGACGGACGATGAGGACATCCCCTCAACCCGATTGCGGCTTCGCTCCCGCGTCTCTAGCCACCGCCACCTGCTACTCTTCACTTCCGTCCTCTTCATCCCCATTCGCCTCCTCCACCACCACCATCTTCTTGATAACCGTGCCATCTCCTTCTGACCCCGCTCTCTGCGGCCCCATATTCTCCGAAGCACCCCTGCCGACCGCCATGAACGGGGCCAACGCCTCGACAGCCTCGTTCAAGGCGCCGAAAAAGTATCCAGTCGGAAATTCCGGCAGGGGTCCGACAGACGAAGAAGAAGAGGAAGAGCGAGATGCAGACGAGTCTGTTGACACATGGCGCAGCTGCTCGTGCTCTGGAAAACGTGGCGGCCCAACGCGTGGCAGCTTCGCGAGTGCAAAGGAGCCGCCTCCAGCGTCGACGTTGGCCGCGTACAGGCTCCTCCTGCCCTTATTCTCGCCCATCGTGCTCGCTTGAAGTTGCTGCTGCCTCTGCGCCCGGCTCGGAGTGCTTGGGGCGGCGATTTCGGTGTTGTCGTCATCCCCATCTTGTGTTGGGAAGGGGAGCGCGTGCTTGTTGGTCATCCTTAGCGGGGAATTTGATGGGGATGAGAAATCGGAGCGCGAAAGCTTCGCGCGCTTGGTCAACGGGAGCTGCGGGGTGCTGCGGCGACTACTACGTGGCTGCTGCGGGTGATGGCTTTGGTCCGCTTCGTCCTTGTCAAGGTTGTCGACGTTGTGGTGATCTTCATCGTCGTCGTCGTTCTCCGGGCCCATCCGGCGCTTACGGGACGGTGACGGGAAAGGCGACGGCTGCAGCAGCAGCGGCGACGGAGACGGTGATAACGTTAACTGCTTGGTCATCAAGCTTTCTCCACACCCCGTCCTCATCCGCTGCAGTGCCAACGATGATTGCTCCTCATTGTTCTGCCGCTGCACCCGCTCGACATCATCACCATCCCCTCCGCACTCGTCCGCTCCACCCAGAAGCAGCCCTCTGTCTAGCGGCGTCAGCCGGACGCGTAACGGCGTGGCCGGAACTCTGTTGTTCGCGCGCCCAATCTCTCCGGTTCCGCGCTTCGTGCTACCGGAACTACTACTCTCGCCAACACTGTTTCCGCTTGGCGCCCAAACGGTCCCGTGAGTGCTAAGTGTACCGTTGCTCGGCTCGTCGTCGCCGTCACTGTTGAACGAAGCAGAGAGCGCCTTCCGCGCTGACGACGGCGCCTCCACCGCCGCTCCCGCCGTCCGCAAGCGCATCAGTCCGCGCTGGCTGCTGACGCTGGGCATGCGACGGCGGTGGTGTTGGTTGTGGCGGCCATCGTCATGGTAGTGTCTTGGAGTTGTTGGCACTTCATGTTCACCCGTGCAGCCGAGAAGCGGCGGCGCCGTGGGGATGGTAGCTGTTTCTGCTCCCAGATCCACGGATGATGAGGATGGCTTGATCCCCGCACTGCATTGTTGGTGTACGCGCGGCAGGTCAGAAGACACCACGGCCGCGGTGGCGGTAGCAGCAGCAGTAGTAGTACTGTGATCGGTAGCGGTAGTAGCAGAATCAAGAGGGGGAGCAGCAGGCCCATCCGTGGTTGTGGTAGCATCGGTTCGCCATGTGCTAAGGGTGTGCCGCGGCAGCAGCAGCGTTGTCTCAGCCGGTAGGACGGTAGGTGCGGGCTGAGGCACAGTAGCGACGGAACCTAATGCTGCGGCATGAAGACCTGGGCTGACGCCACTTGGCGTCGGGCGGGCTTGGGCGTGATGGTGAAGTTCGGGTCGGAGAGGAGTGGTGGTGTTGGTAAGGACGGCGCTGACATGGTCGGCGGCGCCTGCCAGAGCGAGGCTTGTACCGCTGTCATCCTCCTCGGCCTCTTGGCGCTGATGACTACGATTACCGCGCTTTTTCGGCTGTGCGGGTGTTCGGCGGGCTAGACGCCGTAGTGGCGCTGGCGGCGGCTGTGGCGGGGTGCCTGACGATTTCTGGTTTACTGCGGCTTGTTCTAATGTTGGTTGTGCTAGGATGCGTGTCAGATTGTTTATGTTGAACCACCACCCCCCGCGCGTCATCGGGCGGCGTGCAGCGGATAGCGGGAGAGGCGAGCGGGGATGGAAAGGGAAAGTACCGGTGCCGGACATTGCTATCTGGGCGTCGCGATCGAAGCGGGTGTTTTTCTCCGATTACAAATGTAGTCGGAACGGGTGGAAGAGAAGTCCGGCGCAGTGGCGTGCACCGCGTGATGGAGAGGAAAAGAAAACAGAATCGGGCAGGTGTGTCATGACTTTGGTTGCACATGAAGAAGGACACCGTGCACGGCTGCTGCTGCATCACGAATGTTTTGGAAATTTCTACAGTGCGTGCTTTTGTTCAATCCAAAGAGTAGTACGACATGCTGTGCAAATAGGAAAATCATTAACCTCGTCCATATCAGTCGCTCTGATAAACCACCATATGTCTTCCCATCGCCAGTGAGCGAGTGACTTCAGCCCAAAAAAATTGACTCAGCTAGGATAGAATCCAGTGAATGGCTCGACTTTGTCCGGGTTCTCCAAATTCAATGTGCCATGACCTTCCAACCTTCCTTCATGTAGCTTCTCACGAAGAAGACAGCCGCCAGGATGACCGCAGCGGCGCCGAACGAAATCCCAACCAGATACGCCATGTGCATGCCGTGGGCGACGTCCTCGATGCTGAGCACCACGCCGGGGGTCGGCGCCACAGTCTTCACCTCGACGAGTGCCGCAATGCCCAACGTGATGCTGACGCTGTAGTTGATGACCGTGGTTACTAGCGCCGCTGCCAAGCCCTGGTGCGTCCCGGGCATGCTGTTGCTCAGAATGACAGTCGATGCTGGGAATGACATGTCCATGCCGATGGGCATGACCAGGATGCCGAAGAAGGCTTGGCCCCAGTACGTCTGGTCGATGGGCATAGTGCCGACGAGGACAATGCCGAGGAAAAAGCCCACCATGGCACACAGCATAACAAAGCTGACGGGCGTGTGGCTGAGCATGTAACCTGTCACGCCCGATGCGATGACCGCCGCGAAGATGACCGGAACGAACTCGGCCGATACAAGCAGTGGCGTCTGCTGCCGCACCAGCTCAAGGAAGCGGAACGTGTAGAAGACCCAGACGCCAAAAGCGCCCCAGCCGAGCGCCAGGCACGTGAGAATGAACATCACCGTGCTGTTCAGCGCCGACTTGGGCAGCAGCGGGTTGCTTGCGCGGAGCTCGACGAAGACAAAGGCGATGAGGATGAGGACGCCGACGATCAATAGTACGAAGACGTGTGGCTTCTCCCAGCCGAAGAGAGGCCCGTTGTTGAAGGCGATGTTCACAAGGACAAGACCGAGGACGCCGAGGATAGAGCCAGTCCAGTCGAAACTAGGGCGGTGCGGAGGAAGAGCAGACAGTGGCTTCGGAATGACGATGAGGGAGAAAGCTGCGAGCCCGAAGGCGGCCATGGCATATGCCCAGAAGCCCCATGGCCACCAGATCAGCTGGCCAAAGATACTCCCAAAAATGTTGCCAATGGTCGCGCCGAACGGGGCACTGGCGCCAAAGATGCTGAAGATGATGTTTTTGCGAGGACCTGGCGCATATGACCGGCCAAGTAGAGCTAGCGCGTTGGGCATGAGAAGGGCAGACCCCACGCCTTGCTGAGCACGGCAGAAGTCAAAAAATATCTGCGAGCGGGGGTATACCGCGAATCCTGCTAGCGTGCTCCAGAAACCTAAATAGGCGTAGCCGAAGACAAAGATCCGCTTGTGGCCCATGATGTCGCCGGCTCGTCCGGCAATGAGGATGAATGTGCCAACCGTCAGAGCGTACGACGAGATGAACCAGCTCTGTTCTCCGGGATTCCTGGTCTGCATGTCTTCTGCGATGGTGTCGATTGGTGCCAATGCAATACCAATGGCGCATTGGATCATGAAATGTGCCATAGAGACGGTCGCGACGAAGAGGACTTCTTGGATGCGTGTCATCTTGATGCCCCCATGCCCTCCGGGTGGACCGGGAGGATCATGATGTTCCGGCGGTGTTGCTGTGCCGGAGCTTGCTGCTTTCTCATTGTCGACGGGCATACTCTTCTCAGAGTGTTTGTCCTCGGCTTGAAGGAATTTGTATTGTGCTGGGATCTCGGGCACCAAAGGCGTATTCGGCGAGGACGAATTCCTCGATGTTGTTGTTGTCGGCGTCTTCGAGTCGAAGTTCATGTGCAGGACTGTTTGCTGTGAAGGCATGATGGTGTCGGAGCCACTGTCACTCGAGGTCGACGAGATTGGACGATCCATTCCTTTTGGGTCAAATAGGGATTCTGAAGTATGATAGAGGAGGGAGCAGATAGGAGACAGAGAAGTCGAGACGGGGCGGGAGAGCTTCAATTAATCAATTCGCCTTGATACAGCTATATCGGCACCTGGCTGCAGTGAATCGCTGACAACATCGTGCGCTTTTTTGGAACCACATCACTGCATGCCAAGATACAACCCTGCAGCAGGCACCCACCACAGACATGTTGCAGTTCCAACAGTGCGTCTTCTCAGGGGAGGACCGTTGTCCATTGGCGCATCAGGCCAAGAGATAGGTACTCGAAATCACCTCCGACGGAGTGTAGAGGGGAGCCGGTAACCAGTGAGGCCGCGGGCCGTATTGATGCAAAGCCTCCACCAGAAGCCCCAATGACGATCAGTGGAGGACATGTGTTTGAGTGCTGACTAGACGTTAGCCTTGTCGGCGCAAGGTTAAAGCGTGCGGCAGCGGCACGGCTTACACTGTGGCTGTCGAGAAGCCTGGGAGAGTGCTTGGCAGGCCCCAAGTTCAAAATGACACCCTAACAGCGGAAGGCAGCCTTACGGACCATCTTCTTCAGGCAAGTGAGTTGAAATGCGGCCCCAGGCGCCCGACAACCGCATGTGCTCTAGCCATCACGGCGGATAGAGGCCCAGTTGCGGTCGCATTGGGCGAACCCGGGCGGCCCGTGTAACGTTTTTCCCTCCAGACCTCGTGTTCGGCCAGACCAGGGTCCACGGCAGCTGCACAAACGTGGGTCTGAGCATGTGGGATAGGGGTACCGCTGTTGGTCGGTAAGATGAGCGCTGCCGCATGTCCGCAGTGGGATGATGTTGAGCTTCAGCTAAAGTACGGTAGACTTGGGACGCGCCGGGCGTTGGTGCCTCGTGTAAGCGAGCCAACAGGGAGTGCCCTGCCGCATGCAATTCAGCTCTCCAATCCTCTTGAGCTGCAGTAAGGCACGCCTGACCGTAGGGTTCACCCGCTCCAGGGCCCCATGACAGACCACGGTGCCTGCCTTGAACCGCAGCCTTCGAGTTATGAAAGGCTCCCGGGGCGAAGGCATTGCTGACCTTGCGTGTGAGCCTAGCATGCAACTGCACGACGGAATCCAGTTTCTGGCCCCGGATTAGGATGCGACCAGGTTGGTCGAGGCCGTACCAGCAGCAGTAGTGCCATCCGACGGAGCCCCATTGCGGCAGACGATCCGCCCAGGGTCAAGTCCCAGCAAGCTTTCTTTGCCAGTGGTGGAGGGCTCTGTTGGTCTTGCTAGAAACGGCACTCCGCTGACACGCGCCTTGCCGCATTAGGCGCCATTTGTTTCCGTAATGTCAGCACCACCCGTCGCTTGTACCGCCGCCGTGTGTTCAGTTTGTACCGAAACTGCACTTTCGTTTGTTTACGATAGTGAGATTAGATGTGATGAACATGCATTCTCGCCGTTGTTATCCTAGAGTCATCCAAAGGTCCAGGGTCTTATTGATCGAAGGATGCAATAATTCAAGCAACCGGTCGATGCGCCACTGATGCGTGATAGCTGCAACGGTTGTTTCAGGCGTCACACTGCCTGGGCCAGCGTGCGCTATTCTGCACTATCCGTCGGAACATTGGTTCAGGCACCGTCAAAAGCAATTGCTCGGCCGAGCTTCTTGCACTGTCGATCACAACCCGGCGGCACGTCATAGGCTTGCTTGTTCGTTTTCTTTTGCCCACTCCGCGCCACGCCCGTAAACAAACAATTAGCCCATGGTGGGAGCGGGTGCCTGCCACGCTTTCCAAAAGCGTCCGGAGCGAAGACATACGCCGCAGCGCCACCCTGCTGGCAACACTGAAGAAGTCCACAATCATGCAAGGTGACTGCGAGACACCGTGGCAACGCGGTAAACTCATGGGGAGTCGAAATATACATCCGGACGTGATACAGCAGGACGGAGAGTTCCACAACAACCCGAAGCGTGCTGCAAGTCTCCATGGGGGGGTGCGTGATGCACCTGTGTCTTTGTAATCAGCCGTTTCACTCTTGGGGGCCGTCCAAAGGTTTGCTCTGCTGCTGTCGAAGCTTCTCGATACTCTCGTCAACAAGGGCAAGTTCCACCTGAACCTTGAGGAGCCTGTCTCTGAGCATTTGCTCATACTCGTCTTCTGAGAGCACCTTGACAGGGCTGAAGCGGGAGTCGGCTAGCTTTCGGAACCAACTCTTGCCCTCAGCGGGTTTGTCAGCGGAAGCGGCATGCCTCCGATCCGCGAGTTCGTAGAGGTGCTGCCCCGCAAACCCGAAGATGGAGAACATAACCACGCCGGGGATAACGTGCGATCGGCTTCCTGTCAATCAGTCAGCACAGGACTCCAACCGCCGGGTAAGCCAAGCCGAAAATACTTACGTGTCACGGCAGCCACGATCCCGCCAGAAACGCCTCCAGCGATGGTGCTGGCCTGAACCTTCTCCGTCCGTGACGAAGGCTTGATTTCGCTAGCATCGGGAGGAGCACCGCGCTTGATGTCAAGCCACGCCCGAAGGCCTCGCCGGTCCAAGATGGCACTTCGGGTGGCTGTCGTGGATTAGCAAAAGGTGTGTCGTTTCACGCATCCAAGATAAATTTACCCCAATATGCAGAGCCTGCGGTGAACCATTGCAAGCCTGCAATTGCTGCAAACAGCACCGGAGGAGATCCGGAAAGGATGCCTTGGGCGCCGCCGAGCAGAACACCACCAGCGCCTTGGGAAATATATCAGCGGTTGTCCGGTGCAGGGCGGCAGTGCGACTCTGCCCGCGAAACAGAGGCTCGGGCAGAAGGCCAACGAGGGCCAAGGAGCCCGGGGAGATGGGGCGTGGATTGATTTGACACGTGAAGGCGGGACGGGACGCCGCCCTCGCGAAAGGCGATTGTGCTTACCGGTCAATCCACCCACCTCCAACGCGGAGGCGAGCAGTGCGGAGGGGTAGGTGACGCGCGCGGCGGGCGCACAGGTACTCGCCGGATCGCTCTGCATTCTGGCGTGGGTTGAGCAGGATCTCTGCGTCGCGGTCTGGGTCGCAGTCTGGGTCTCGGTTTTGACGCGGGCGGGTTCACGTGACGGGTCGAAACCAGACCATGGATGTCTTGGCAGAGCGGCGGCCCGAGTTTGGATTTTGATTTCAACTTCAGCCTATAGTTCACAACGCACACTCGCGCGCAACACCCGCACCACCGATTGACACCGCAGCAACCCCGCAGTTCGATTTCTTGAAGGCGCCGCTTTCCTCAGACTCTCTCAGCCGACGCGCTCCACTCCCGCAGCGCGTTGACTGACTTCCGCAATCATGGGTTCGTCCGCCTTCTGTGCCGAGTTCGCCCGGTGAGGCCACTGGCCTCGCGCAACAGCGGCAACTTTGCGCTCATCGTCCCCGCAGCAGCAGTAGGCGCTGACATGAAGTCCAGCTCCGAAAAAGCAAGCCCAGAAGATGTCCCTCGGGGACTTCTTGGGCGACCAGTGTACGCATCCACCACGCCACCCACGTTGAGGCGCTCTGTCCACCTGAATTGAGCTAACCAAGGCACAGCGCTGGGCTCTTGGGCCGACGAGATGGAGGACCTCCCCGTTTCCGGTATGTGACCTCTGCACCCTTGCGACCAAGAAAATGACACTGACGCAAAGCAGGTGGTTCGTCTCCCGCGCAACTTTTCTGACTTCACTCGACCCCGCAACCGTCCCTCTGACATCATATATAGGTCCCAGTGCCGGCTATGGTGGCAGCAGGCCTTCCTTTGGCCCCTCGGGCGGTAGCTTCGGTGGCGGCTTTGGTATGGCAGTACTCTCGCGTTGTTAGAAGCACGCGCTGACTTGTCCCCAACAGAACGCGGCCCTGATCGTGGCGGTTACGCGACCCGCGAGGAACTTCCTCTTCCCACCAAGCCCCCGTACACTGCCCATCTGGGCAACCTCTCCTTCGACGCAACTGAAGGTGACATCCATGATTTCTTCATGGATTGTGACGTCACCAGCGTGCGCATTGTCGAGGATAAGCTGGACCGCAAGCCGAAGGGTTTTGGATATGTCGAGTTTGGCACTTTGGACGGTCTCAAGAAGGCCCTCGCCCTCAGTGGAACCCAGTTCCAAGGCAGGAACATCCGCGTTAGCGTTGCTGAGCCGCGTAAGTCTCTTCCACCCACACTCTCGCAGAAAGGAATCGATCACTGACTCAGTGGGGACATGTATAGCCAAGGATCGCATGGAGACGCGTGTTTTCGACGACTGGACCCGCAAGGGCCCTCTTCCCCCTCTTGCCGGCGAGCGCTCCCGTGGTGGCGGTGGTGGCGGCTACCGGAGCTTCGATTCTGGTGCATCTGATGCGGGCAGCGACCGTGGCGGACGCACGACGAGGGACTTCGGCTCGTGGGAGCGTAAGGGACCCTTGTCTCCGGTCAACGCTCCTCCCCGCGAGCCTCGCAAGACGTCTCCTTCCTGGGGTGAGGGCCGTGGTGAAGGCCGTTCTGAAGACTCCCGCCCGCCCCGTCGCGAGTTCTCTGAAACCCGCCCTCCGAGAGAGCCCACTGCGCCTGAGCTCGATAACTCGTGGCGTGACAGGATGCGCCCTGTCGAGACGGTCAGGTCCCCAACTGGCACCCCTGATGCCAGCTCACCCTCTTCCCCTGTTGCTAAGCCTGCCGCTCCTGCCGGTGGCCGCCCTCGTCTGAACCTTCAGAAGCGTACCGTCTCGGAAACTCCGGCAGCACCGAGCCCGTCCGCCGCTGGTGGTGGTGCCAAGTCCAGCCCGTTCGGTGCCGCGCGCCCAATTGACACTGCGGCAAAGGAGAGGGAAATCGAGGAGAAGAGACAGCTTGCCGTGCGCCAGAAGAAGGAAGCTGACGACAAGGCCCGGGACGAAAAGCGTGCCAAGGACACGGCTTCTAAGGCTGAGAAGGAGGGTGAGAGTGAGAACGGCGCTGGCTCTCCTCCGCCGGGCTCGAACTTTGAGGCCTTGGGACAAGTGGACGAGAGTGCTGAGGGCGCTACCGACGAGAACGCAAACGGCACGATTGTCGACGATAAGGCCGTCAAGCCGAAGGAAGTCGTTCGTGAAGCGAAGCCGGCGGAGACGTCTTGGAGGCGCAAGGAATCTGCTCCTGCTGCAGAGGCAGCATCGACCTCCCAAGATCTGGAGGATGATGGCTGGAGCACGGTGCCGTCCAAGGCAAAGAACAGCCGCAGGGGTGGTTCTCGGGCCATCGCCTCGTGAGCGATGACTTGCCTTTCTTCTGCCACGCCTTGACGCTTCAATACCCCATTCTCCGACGCATCGAGGAGTCGAATTCCCACGGTGGACGAACGATGCTTTTGGTGTGCCTGGTTTTTCTTCGAGCTGTGGTGTTCATTGTCAAGGCGTATCGGGAGCATGTCTGCTATTTCGCAAAAATGCAACTGTGGCCTACCGACTGCTCGCGCATGCTGGTGACTTGGGACATGTCTCTCAGACGTGAACTCTGCCATCTGCGACCTTCTAAGAACGAGAAAAGACGGTCTGGTCCTTCCTTTTTCTTTACTCCGCTCCTCAATCCCCCCTCACGCTAGACTCTCGATGCATGCAGCCCTGACACCTTTCCTTTGCGCACATACCACGACTCTTTCCCGCTTTCTTTGTCGCTCTTCGGATCATAAAAGTTTTTTTTTTGCTTGGCTGAATGGGAGGTTTCTGGAATGATCTTGTCGTCCAGCATGGTGGCGTTCGAGCGCTCCTTGGTGTTGGACGCTCGGTGTTTTCAGAGGCCAGGGAGGCGTGGTGATGTAGCACGACTTTTTGATAGATGAAATGCCCAGCGCGTTTAATACAAAAGCTTGCAGGCGATGAAGTGCAACGTTGGAATTAGGTAGTGGCGCATGGAGCAGGATGGTGCTCCGAGGAGTCAGGGCGTCTTCTGGCCAGCGCCAGGCGGGCGCGCCGGCTCCGACGGCAACGAGCCGCGGACGAGTGGGAGCAGGTGGCGGGTTGGCCTGGAGCATGCTACGGTGTCTCCATGCGGCTCCCAGCGCGGCGGCGCAAATCCAGGGACCACGGCCGCGGCGCGCATCGCGTTTAAGCGTGGTCTTTTCGCAGGGCTGCAGAAGACGGGCCGAGTTTGGCCAAGCGGCAGGCGGGTCTGTTTGTGCTCCCCTGGTGGCGATCGCACGAGACTGACGCGCATAATCTCTCTAGCCAGCAACCTTCTTTCATGTTTTCTTACTCAACACCCTCCTCCAAGCCCGCAGCCTGCCACATGCTCCAGCCTGACGTATGATACCCGCTCTTTGCATAGCGTCCCTTGTCACCTCCGCCGGTAGCTGCCCACACTCTTTTGTCCGCCTGCACTAGCCGCCGCCATGAACATCGATTTCAAAAAGAAGCCCGTCATCCGCACCCAGACTGTGCTCGTCCGCCGCACGAACACGCCCACCCAATCGCCGTCGCCCGCCACCCCGCGCCCGCGCCCGAAACTACCCACGCCCGCCAGCAGAGCCCCCGCCAGCAGCAGCCGTCTGAATGGAGCACTTTCGTCGTCCGTCGCAGCCGTCGCCGGCAGGAGGCATGCCTCCGCGCCCGCCGTGCCGACCGTCAAACGCAGCCTGACCAAACGCAAGGCCCCGACGCCCGCCACCCCGCTGTCGTCTGACTCTGAGGGCAGTGACGGCGAGGACAGCCTCGACCGCGAGCTCACCCCGCGCAAGCGCATACGTGCCAGCCACTCGCTCGAGCCCGACCTGCAACGGAAGATACGCGCTGCGCCGCTGAGGCGTGCCGACGGCGAGGAAGGACCCGTCAAGCTACGGATCCTGCACGGCTACGACTTGGTGAAGACCGACCACTGGAAGGACGATAACGTCGTGGGTTACCATGGGACTAAGGACTTTAAGCCCGCATTCGAGGGTCTCAACGAGGTGCCGGTCGTGGGGCTGCAGTACCCCAGCAAGTCGCAGCCTGAAAGGTGAGTCGATCTGATTTCGCTTGCTACCTCACGCGACTCAACGCTGACTTTTTTTCCTTTCCCGCGCAGGTTCTCGCTAGTGTATCCCCGCGAGAGCGACGGCTACAAGCCCCTCGAAGATATCGTCCAGAGCGTCGAGACAATCTGCAAGCATTATTTTCCCGACGATGCAGACACATTGATCGATGAAGGCACAGGCTTCCCCCGCCGGCTCAAGCGCGCGGTACAACAGCAGTCCGTCTCGGCCTTCAAAGATGTACTGCAGGAATTCAACAAGATGATCAGCAACGCCGTAGCGTCGGGGAAGACGGACAAGGCGCTCGACGAAATGCAATCCATGCCGCTACCGCTCACCGAATACATCCTTTCGCAGACGTACTCGCGCACCGTGTCGCCCCGCGTCAACTCGCTCCGCCGCTACGAAGCCGGCTCGAACAACGTCTACGGCGAGCTTCTCCCACGCTTCGTGCACCGCATATTCCAGGAGACGAAGCTCAAGAGCGACCAGATATTCGTGGACCTAGGATCGGGCGTGGGCAACGTGGTTTTGCAAGCCGCGCTTGAGGTCGGCTGCGAGAGTTGGGGCGTGGAGAGCATGCCGAACCCGTCGTTTTGCGCGAGCCTGCAGAAGAAGGAGATCATGCAGCGCGCTCGCTTGTGGGGCATCTCGCTCGGCAAGATCAACGTCATCGCTGACGACTTCTTGGAGAATCAAGAGGTCGGCCGCGTGCTCAATCGCGCGGACGTCATTGTCGTTAACAACAAGGCCTTCTCGCCGCAATTGAACGGCGCGCTTTTGGACAAATTCCTGGACTTGAAGGAGGGCGCGAAGATCGTGAGTCTGAAGCCGTTCGTCGACCCGGATCACGAAATCAAAAGCCACAACGTCAACGATCGCGTCAACCTCTTCAGCTGCGTGGAGAAGGAGTATTTCAGCGGTTCGGTGAGCTGGACGGATGAGGGCGGCAAGTACTACATCCAGGTCAAGGACCGCAGCCGCCTGGATAGGTTTCTTGAGGGGTCGCGCCGGCGGAGATGATCTACACGGGATGGGGGGAAATAAAATTAAAAACAGGGAAGAAAATGAGGGAGTGAAGAACGGCATTGATGATGGATATGGCGGTAATTGGGATGGAGATCATCTTGGATCAGCCGGACGGGTTTTGATGTCCGGCTACTTGGTGATCATGATGATTGAAGCGTTCCTAGCGTGGAGTCATTGCAAACCAAAAAGCTAATCACGGTTCCGGCCGAGATGCAGGGGTGGTTTTCACGAAGGCGGTTTTCTATTCTTCCATACAAAGCACAGGTTGCATGGGTGGCTGGTATTTTTCATTGGAAGCGGCATCATTGGTCTTGGTAGGTATTACTCTTTGAGAAGGTCGCATCTGACACGATACCATTTCTTTTCTGCAAGTTTTCACACCCCTCTCAGTTTAGCCTGACGGCTCTGCTTTCCACTGAAATTGCTTATCATTTCGGCATTCTTACCTTTTCGTGGTTGTTGCATCGTGGAGGACGGAAAGGTTGATACATCTGCTGCATATCTTGTTTGTAGAAATGCGCATTCCCCGTGGAGGCAGAAGACGAGCGGCTCACGGCTGATTCAGCGCAGAAGCGTATAGGATGTTGTTTTAAGATGGACAGGCATGCAGAGCGCAAGCTCTAGGATTATAACGCGTAGATAAAGAACTATAAATGATGATGGTTTGATGATTCATGGGGAGTTGAAGCATTCGTCTTGGTGTCGAAGTGGCTATTGTGCTTTCTCGCCCCGGCGAATGCTTCTGCTCCCCATGCACTTTTGCTGCATTTTTGTGGCGAGAATGTCCGATGAAAAGGCTGAAAGAGGACGTGGCTCTTGAGCTGGCTGCGAGCGATCCGGCCTGGTGTGCTTAAGGATGTTGTGAAATGCCTAAGGCACACATTTCCAGCGGACGACCATCTTCCATCACCACAACACTTCACAGCAACAGCGGTGTTTCTGGGCCAACTGCTTAACACCCGAGTGCGGCTTTTCGCTCTCAATCACCGACCGCTCTCCACTTCATTAGTACTCTTTCCCTCTCCTCTCCACTGACCTCCCTCAACATCTGCACCCACATTTGCATCGGCGCTCGCACACGCGACGATTCACAGATCCTCCAACCCCGCGATCAACTTGATCGCATTCACGCTGTCGCATTATCTGCGCGCCTTGTTTTCCGCGACGCCGCAGCGTCCACCACAAATCGCTTTGGCACCACGCGAATCAACAACAGCAACAAAACTCTTCCGACAAACTCCTGACCTATCCACAATGCCGATCATGCTCCTACCCACGACGCGCCTTCGCGCCGATGCCGTCAGTCCTATCGTCAGCACGTCGCACGTCATGGGCATCATGGCAGGCAACCAGCACCACCAGCACCGCTCCATTTCCGCCGCCACTGCGATGCTCAGCCATGACATCCGCCCCGCCTCAGCTTCGATGGCTTCCAAGATCATCGCATCCACAGTAGATGTCAGTGACAGCGTGTCCAGCAGCGACAACAGCGACAACATCGCCAATGACAGCACTGCCAGCAATGACACCACCACTGGCAATGACACCACCGCCAACGATGACAGTGCCACTAGCAACGACAGCAACGAGAGCGCCACCAGCAGCGTCAGCACCATCAGCAATGACAGCAGCGACAGCATCGCCAGCGACAGCACTGCCAGCGATGACAGTACCGCCAGCAATGACAGCGTCACCAGCAACAGCTCCACCAGCAACGCGCTCATCGCGCTCATTAAGCCCCGCTGCTTCCCGATCATCACCATCCACACCCCGGCTTTCGTCGCGCCGCGCCGCGCGCTGCGCTACATCGCTGCCGGCTGGCGCGTTAGGTTCGTCCGATCCGCGCGTGCGCTTGCGATGACGGCGTCGAAGCTGTTCGGCGCGCTCATGCCAGGACATGCGAACTACAAGATCGCGAATGTGGACGCTAATGGAAGCCTGAGGGGCTCTGTTCACCGCTACGGGGACTTGAATGAGGTTGGTTCTACGGCTGCTTCTGAGATCGTCCAAGAGACTACCATTGTCCAAGAACAAGCGACTACTGTTGTCCAAGAACAAGAGATTACTGTTGTCCAAGAACAAGAGATTACTGTTGTCCAAGAGCAAGAGACTACTGTTGACCAAGAGCAAGAGATTACTGTTGTTCAAGAGCAAGAGACTATCATTGTCCAAGATCAAGAGACCATTATCGTCCAGAAGACTGCCGTCCAAGAGACTATCGTCCAAGAGACTATCGTCCAAGAGACTATCGCCCAGGAGACTGCTATCCAAGAGACTGCTATCCAAAAGACTATCGTCCAAGGAACTGCTATCCAAGAGACTGTTGTCCAAGAGACTATCGTCCAAGAGAACACCGGCGAAGAGACTGCCGGCTACAAGACTGCCAACCAAGAAGGCATCACCACCACGACGGATGAGGACACCAACGTCACTACTTCCAATTACGTTGTGCCCGCCCCGCTCAGCAGCGGCGGCAGCAACAGCAGCAACAACAAGCTGCCAGCTACAGATTTCACTTTCAGCTTCCCGGCCCCGAGCAACAACGGTCAGCCCACTACCACAGCCAACGAGCCGTATGTCAACCCGTCGGTCGCGTCTGGCAGCTTCTTCGGGTGCAACAAGCTCGACGCCGTTGACTTCACATTCACGACTGCCGTAGCCGCTGCTACGCAATCACCTGTCGTTGGAGCAAAGCTCCCAATCGCTATGCCCACGGCTGAGTTCACATTCACTGCTCCCGTTGTCAGGAGCAATACGCTTTGCAACGACTCTGACATTGACAGCTGCCTGGATGGAATCTTCTCACCCACCTCCCACAGCTCCGAATCGAGCATGAGCTCTCCTGTTCCTGAGAACGAGAAGGGTGAGAAGAATGAGGCTCTGGAGAAGAGCGAGAAGAACAACAACCACAACAAGGGTGAGCACGATGAGGCTCTGGAGAAGAGTGAGACGAACGGCAACCACAACAAGGGTGGTAAGAAGGGTTGCAACAAGAAGAAGAAGAAGGAGCCGACCAACAAGGCGGCGGTTTGGGGAGGCAAGAAGGGAAAGAAGGGAAGCAACAAGGCGAAGAAGCACTGAGTGTGCGTCTGACATGGCGGCTTTCATTGGCTGCATGGCTTTGCTATTTTCTTTTATTCTTTTTCTTTGACCAATTCTTTTCTTTTGCTTCCGGAATCAAACTTAACGGCAACAGACATGGGTGCGAACCATTTGGGAAATGTGCTGCTGAGTTGGCACTCCCGTCAGAGCTTATTATCGGGGTAGCCGAGCCGTGCTTCCTTTAAGGACATTCGAGCAGCAGGAAGGGTAGTTTCAAACAGGGCAAATAATATTGACGTTTTCTATCTGTGGTGCTCATGGTGCAACATGTGAATGAAATTTGTGCTGACCGCAAAGTGGGTGCCAAAATATATGAGCCATTGTGACTATCTCTATCCGCAACTAAGCTGCATTTACGTGGGTAGTTGAAGCTACTATCCAGACGTGGGTTTTGAATTATTAAATGTACATCTACGTCTGGATAGTAGCTTCAACTACCCACGGACGTCAAATAAGTCCTTGTGGAGAAACTTGCGAAAAAAACGGTCATTTCTTTTGGCGCTGACGTGGCCGGAGGTGTGAGTTGAAGTGAATTAAATGAAACAGGAGATCGGGAGTAGGTAAGACTGGTCTCAACGCGGTCTCAGTCGCTTAAGGATACCTAGAGACGAGCGCTTCAACTGACTACGCGTTTTTCGCGTAGCTTCCAAATCTAGCAGCCATGGCACCTGACGTGTTTTCGCGTGGCAACCACCGCTATAAAATATCTTCGATCGACGCGGCTCCTCCTTCCTACTCCTCCTTCCCTCAACCAAGACAGAGTACCATGTCGTCCGCCGACACAATGGCGTCCTCTGATGGCTCTTCGCCTGCCTCATCCAACTCCGATGCCTCGACCGTCACGGCCGAGCAGCCCAGGGAGATCACGCTTCCGGTCTGGGGCATCCTCACTCCGCCTTCCACTCAGAACTGGATCAACGCCGGGTTCGACGTCTCATTCTGCGTCAACCCCGCCACTGTAAAGGCTTGGATGGTCACTGAACACGGACTCGTTCCCAGTAAATACTTCAACACCGTTAACACTTTCGAAGGATCTAAAGACACTGACTCTTTCGCCCGTAGTCATTAAGCCTGGTGCTGGAGCCAATGATGCTTCCACCGAAGACATGCCTATCAACGTCAAGGTGGCCACGATTCGTAAGTTCTGCAGCTTTCCCAACCCGCATTTGTCGGTTCTAATTCCTTCAGAAGCCCCAATTACTACTCATTTACCACAGAGGACATCATCCGAGCCTTCGGCCTGAATTACCAAGCTCCATCTACTTCGACTTTGGTCTACAGCAATCCTCACGACCGTAATATCTCTTCCGCATGTGAGGCTTCGACATTCGTCCTTGATGACCGCCGTACCGATAACAACCGCAATGCCAACGGCGGCACGCGCAACATTGAGCACTTCACCCCGTCTCCCCGCCAGTTCAATGCACCCGCCGGCTTTGCCCAGCATGCTCAGCGCATCTTCACCACGCATGCTCGCCCCAACCGTCCGCTCCCACCGCCGCTTCCGATCAACACTTGGCCGGTCAGGCAGCCTTCGATCCCGTCGTCCGCGGCTGTGGCGCGCAGCCCCACAGGCGCCATCGCTCAGCACCCGTACCTCAGCCTCACGCCCCGGACCCCCTGCACCATTCCCCTCCCGGATTCCGCTCCTTCTTCGGCTCCGCTGTCGGCTCAGCGCGACTACAGCTACAACTGCAACTACAGGCAGCAGCAGCAGCAGATGGCCAGCACCACTGCCCCGCTCTTCCCCGGCCCGGTCCTCCACGCGAAGACGGCGGCCTGGGACACGACCAAGCCGAAATCGCTCGAGAAATTCCTGCTCCACGTCGCCTACAACGTCCCGTCGCAGCCGTTCTGCCCCGGCTGGTACAACAAGAACACCCTGGAGCCCATGCCTGCCGTATTCTCGCGCTGGACGGCCCAGGCGGACAGGGAGTTGCGCCTCGCTCGTCCTGATGTGTGGGGCGCTTGAGACAGATCTCAGTAGAACGCGGTCGAACCGGGATGCCTCTTCTATGAGTGACGCCTCTCCGATGATTGAGGCTACGGCGGTTTTCAAGTAAATCAGCAACTAAGCGGAAGTAACTGAACGGGGATTGCTGTTTGCTCCTTTCTTTCTTCATTGTTTTCCCTTTTGATGGACATGGTTCATTCCCTTGCTATTGCTATAAACACGTTTCTCAATCAACAAAAAAAAAGACAAAATAAAAAAAGGTTCCTAGAAGATCCCTTACCTTTCACAGGGGGGTTATTGCAGCCGAAGGGTAGCGTGAAGAATAGTAACACCCCAGGCGTAACTATGCCTCAGCTCTTCCTAAAAAAATTGACATGTGGGTAGCTAAAGAAGAATTCCACATTCTCGTCCGGACGATAGCTTTAGCTACCCATGACATGAGCAAAACACAAATCCATGCTAGCCATCGGCGTTGGTGCGCCGAGACATGGCCCTCAGTGTCCAGAGGGAATGTGCATGTCCGAATTGCGAGCGCGCCACCACCGCCACCACATCAGGAAGTCTCACCACCAGGCGCACTCATGCATGAAGAAAGTGACTCACAACGTGCGCACACGCTGCATGCACGCTACAAACTCGGAGATCCGAATGTACTTCATGATCAGGGTAGGTCGTCATCCTCGTTTGTCGTTGACGGCGCGTGATGACGGAACGACGCGACGCGACGTGACGGCACCACCTACAACGCTCAATTGAACGAACAGCCGACCGTCACATCTGGGGAGGAGCGCGTCGGGATCGCGCATCTTTTCCCGAAACAGGGGCCGCAAGCGCGCCCACTTCCCGCACGTTCTTCTTCTCTTTCGTCGGAGAATTTCCCATTCGCGCGCCGCAGCGCGCCTTTCTTTCCCTCCCCACTCCGCCTTGGAGGGACCTGGCGCCGGGTCGCTGGTTCGCTGGTCGCGTGCCCACCCACACTTGACCCCATCCCCCCAAGCCTTGGCGCGTTCCGAACAACCGTTCCTCTAGGACAGCGATCTGCGCCGCGCGAAAAAGAACAGGCGACAGCAGAACCCCACGCAGACGACGGAGGAGAGAGCCGGGAGCGAACAAGGGGGCTGATCATCATGACGTGCCTCATTCGAATCTTGTTACACATGGTTTGCAACGGTCCTTGGGGAAAAGAGACTACGTCAACAATGCGGGGGAAATTGCGATGGGAAGCTTCCCCGCCAAGTTTTTTCTGCTGCTGCTGCTTGCTAGACGGGTGACGAGGGAGCGAGCGAAAGCGTAAGCGTGTACGCGGCGTGTGCCCCGGTTAGTGGTGAGCGCACTTACCTGACTCTCGTAAACTCTCTCTCGCGGCTAACCTCTCCGGCGGTAGCTTCCGACGCCGTCTTGTACTCATCGTCTATTTCCTCTTCCTCCGCACCTACCATCCAACGCCGCAGCTGCGCCGCAGCCGCGCCTCGCAAGACGTAAGGAAAAAGAAAAAAAAACCATGGTAATTTCGGAGGGACGATGAACCCGACGGCGGCAGCCGAAGACGAGGCTTTAGGTTTCCGAGAGCAATAAATCCGAAGGCGAAAAGAAGGCAGAAAAGAGCTGCCAAGCAGAGGGCAAAGAGCAAAAGGAAGAAAAAGATGGAAGGTATCACGAGAGACGCCACGTCGAGATGCTCTTGGCAGCCACGATGCTTGTCCTTCCTTGTTTTTCCGCCCCCAAAAAAGGTACGAGCTGAGACCGCTTCTTCTTCGATGAACAGCGGCTCGGTTTTCCCCAACGGTGCCTCGTTCATTTCCGTTTGTGTGCTTTCCCCAGCGTGTGGTGGCATGATTTGTCGGTTCGTGTAGCCTCTTACGTACGCGACCCCATGGGTTCTCCACGGCGGGGAAGAAATGATGGCGTAAAGAAAAAGGGGGGTGGAAGGCCAAGGAGAGGATTGTGTGCGTGGCCTACTCTCCGCCCCGGATACGGTGTCCACGCCAACAGTCAATTTTTCTTTTTCTTCGGGTCGGCTCTTTGGATTTCGTGTCGCGGAGATAGGTGTTCGGTCGGCGGCTCGGGCTACGGGGATAATCGCTGCGGGAACGGGGCGAGCCTGTAGGGCTACGGTCAGGGTCAGCCTGCTGGTCGGGGAACCGAAGGATCTGTTCTGCGTGCCGTTCTACGCGGCGAGCCAAGGAGGAATCCAGCGAACGACGAGACGGCGGCGCGGCCATTATCTTATGCCAAGTTGGCCAAGCTGCGGCGTTGCTGGGCGGCTCCTTGCTGCAAGTCATGCGCGTTGGTCTGTAGGAGGCGGGATTGCCGAATCGGTCGTGCCGCCGGTGGGTTGTCAGCACTGGGCAGCTCAACGATGATGGTGGCGGCAAGTTGCGCCGGGAAAGAGCGACGGCTAAAGCTGATGCTGCCAGCTCACGTCTTCAGTGACAGACATCAGTTGATGAGCATGGCATGGACGAAGTGAGTCAACACGTCAATCATGGAGCAAGGGGAAAAAATTGATTGACTGGCATCCTTGCCGGCTCGCACGAGGCTCTGTCGGCTGGCGCTGCGGGAACGGGCCGTGGCAATTGTGTCGCTCATCTGTGTGCTTTTTGCCGGCCAGGCACGCGACGCCCAGCAGCCAGCCACAGCTTGGGATGACGCTGGGCATGGCTTATCTCAACCTCTCCCAAAATATTGGCTGCGTCAGTGTCTGCATGCAAGCAGCCAGACGACGCGTTCACCACGATGCTTCAAAGGGAAAGCAGTGAGAGGTGGATTAGGAATGACTGGGGCCTCATTCGATGGTGCTATCGCGGCGTCGTAAGACATTGGAGACAAGACTGGGGCCCGTGTGGGCAAACGCATTATCTGAGAAACGCACACTGACCCGCCGACCCTGGCCTGCAGTGAGTGCGGCGCTTAGGACCACAGGCTTGGGCCGGTCAGAGGGAACAGTTGCAGATGCGTACGTGCAGCGAGGCATTTGTTCAGGCAGACTGAGACATTATTCTGGATTCACGCGCCGATTGTCTGCGGTGTAGTCCCCTGGTAACTCCTTGACGTACGCTGCACGTCTATCACGGCACGACGCCCACGCGGCTCAGGCGTGCAGGAGGGGAAGCGGTTCCAGATCAGTGAGAGCCGCAAGCCGCCACCAAAGAGAAACGGTAACAGGTAGCGTGGCCCTAGGCGCTGGCGAGGCCGCTGTCGGCAGATGTGCGGACAGCCGACGTACGAGCCAGAAGGTGCCAAGGCGTAGGCGAAGGGTTCGCGATGCAGGGTTGTGCGGACGGGCGAGGCGGTGTCGTTGGGCTGTTGGTGGACGCGACTGACGACATGGCGGCCGTCGCCCGTGACTGCGGTGCGCTTGGAGCACGCAGGAGGGGCTCTTTCGCCCCAGAGGCAGCCTGAGTCGTGGGTCCTCGTCGGCCGATAGCATGCGCGGCCCCGAGACGGCTGCGTGCGACTCCGCTGGCCGTCGGCGCACACTGGCAAAAGCCTGGCATGAATTGGGCGGCACTCTACTCGCTGCGTCCGTCTCTCCACGATCCTGCCCCGTTTGCGCCTCCGCTGTCTCTCCTCCGCACGCTACCCCGTGGGAAAGCCTGGCATCTCCGGATCGTTTTCGTCGCGTTTTCGTCGCGTGCCCGGCTCGCGCTCCTCTTTGAGAGCCGCTCAGTCAGTGCCGGTGGGCCCCGCTAGTCGGAGATTCAACCCCCACGGGACATCTTCAGAGATCATGGATGCAACGCTGTCGAGGCGTCCAATGAAACGCGCCGCTGTGGAGATCACCGCCGTGTCATCGAGGGTCCGACCGCTGGGAAATTCCAGCTTGGCCACCGCCTTTGACGTCTTTCTTTTACTCAGGATCTCCCGCGCGGTCGTTTTGGGAAGACTTCCCGCCCGGGGTCCAGCGCCGCACCAAGAGCCGCCCGGCTGCGCAGGAACAGCCTTCGGCCCGCCGTCAATCACGGCGTCGCTGTCACTGCCCACTGGCAGCTCTCGAGGACGGTCGTGTGTCGGCAGTTATTAATAATTATGGCCCAGCCGTTGGCCCTGCGAGAGGCTTGTCCGCAATCGTCCTGAGCTTAACCGGCTTGTCCAAGCTTGGCGGGCGCTGCTGGGCCCGGCCCGATTTTTTCACTCCACGAGCGGATCCCATTGCTTGCAGCGCCCAGCTGATTTCCCATACATGACAGGGGTCCGTCAACCCCCCGAAAAGCCACCGCTGGTCCCGACTGCCGCACCAGATCCGGGCATGGGGTCTGTGAGCTTCGTGCTCGCCGCCATGCACGCCAGATAGCGTTATCGATCCGGCCATCCTCCCGTGAGGCCCGTGTTGGCCAGCAGTCATACGGCACACCTCCCCAGACTGTGGGGCCCAACAGCTTGCCCTCAGAATTTTGGCAGCCCGCCACTATGCTATAAAGACTGCCGCCGTCTGCGCCGGGAGCACCCCTTCCTGCGCTTTCCCTCGTCTCTACTGCCAATTCCCTGTTCAGCCTTCACAATGGGTGCCAAAGGTCTTTTCGGCTGCACCGGCCACGCTCTCGAGCGCCTCCAGCTCGCCCTAATTGTCGCCCCCTCCTTCATCCTCTTTGGTTACAACCAAGCCGGCCTCGGTGGCCTCCTCACCGAGGAGGACTGGGTCGAGACCTTCCCGGAGATCGACACTGTCAACACCGAGGGCGCTGAGAAGAGCCACAACTCGACCATCCAGGGCTTGGTTGTCGCCACCTTCGTCATCGGTGCTCTCTTCGGTTCCCTCTCATGCTCCTACACTGGCGACAAGTTCGGCCGCCGTGCCGTCGTCATGGCCGGCGCCATCTGCACTCTCATCGGTGAAATCCTGGAATGCTCCGCCTTCACCCTGCCGCACTTCATTGTCGGTCGTATCATCGTCGGTCTTGGTATCGGTCAGCTCAGCGCCACCGTACCTGTGTGGCAGAGCGAGACGTCTGGCGCCAAGAACAGAGGCCAGCACGTCGTCCTCGACGGTCTCTTCATCTGCGTCGGTTACGTTCTCGAGTCGTGGATCGATCTCGGTTTCTTCGAGCTCCCCGAGGGCCCCGTCACTTGGCGCCCGCCGATTGCCATTGCCATCGTCTTCTCGCTCATTCTGATGGCATCCGTCTACCTCTTCCCCGAGTCCCCCAGATGGCTCGTCCGCAAGGCTCGCAACGAGGAGGCCCGCGCCGCCATTGCCTTGTTCCGCGGCTACGACGAGGATACTATGGAAGTGCAGGCTGAATTGGCAGGCATTGAGCTTTCGCTCGAGGAGACTTCCAAGAGCGGCGCCTCGCTCAAGGACATGCTCAAGATGGGCGATGACAAGCTTCTTTACCGCTTCGGTCTCTGCATTCTGCTCCAGTTCTACCAGCAGATGTCCGGCTCCAACCTCATTTCCGTCTACACCAGCATTCTCTTCCAGCAGAACCTTGGCATGAGCCCCGAGCTCTCGCGCGTCCTGTCTGGAGGCGCCCTGACCTGGAAGTTCCTGTCTTCCTTCGTCGCCTTCTTCACCATCGACCGCTTCGGCCGCCGTGCTGTCTTCATCTTCAGCGGTGCTGGCATGTCGCTCTGCATGATCGCCCTCGCCATCACCACCTCCATGACGGACAACCACGGCGCCCAGATCGCCGCTGGCTGCTTCATCTACCTCTTCAACTTCTTCGTCCCCATCGGCTTCCTCGGCGCCAACTTCCTGTACTGCACTGAAGTTGCCCCTCTGCGCCTGCGTGTTGCCATGTCCTCCATCTCCACCGCCAACCACTGGCTCTGGTACGTCACACACCGCGTTCCCTCAACCTTTTCCACAAGAATTGAAACTAACCAGTCACTTCTCTCAAACAGGAACTTCGTCGTCGTCATGGTCACGCCCGTCGCCCTCGCCAACATCGCCTGGCGCTACTACATCGTCTACGCCACCGTCGCCGCCTGCATCCCCATCAGCGTCTACTTCTTCTACCCCGAGACCATGGGTCGCAACCTGGAGGAGCTGGACCTCATGTTCCGCGAGAGCCCGTCGGTGATGTCCACGGTGCGCTTCTGCAAGAACCGCCCCATCGCCATGCCGCAGGAGTTCGCGGTCGACCACAACAAGGGCGGCGTTGAGCACGAGAGCGACCTGGAGAAGGAGAAGGTCGAGCTGGTATGATGAAATTTTTGTCACGCGGGACAGAAAAGTTTTGTCGTAATGTTTTTCCTTTTGCGTTTTATACCTCATAGATGATGCGATGTATGTTGGGAGTTGGCTCTGGGTGGCCTTGCTTACCTGCCGAAGAGGCCCGTGGTCGCTTTGTCGATTGATCAAGCGATCGGCGGCGCCTCTGCGTTTCTTACTCTTGAGTCGTTCTATCATTCGACGGGAACGCGTGGGTGGCGTGATGACGCCGCTCACATCAACAAGGTCGCTTGTTGATGGCAGGGTTTGAAAGGAAATAGAGTGCTGTTTACGAAGAATTATATCAGAGCAACTGAGAATAAAGTATTGTTCACGAGAACGAATGTGCAAAATGTTTTGTGATTGGTGGAGCTCGTGATGTCAATTGAGTGGTACTGCTTTTTGAGCCTTGGACTGGTCGTATTGCGATACGGAAAACAGAAAACAGGCATGCGATCAGCATTGACCAAACTGAGGACGTGGCAGAGAGTACTAAAGCTAGTAAAGGGCTTCAAATATGAAGCTGCATATGTAACTTGAAAGGCTGCGCGCTCCGTCACTGCGTTCTTCCACATTTGTTAAGACGTTGTTGTCGCCAGGAAACCCGTGGTGGGGGTGTCGTTAGACCCGGGATACTTGGCATGGTGTTGAGCTTGTTTCGCGGAACCCCGCTCCCAACGACAATTGGACCACCTTTCGAACAGAGTGTCAGTTGGTGGCATGATGTGTATTATTCCCGGTACCCGCAGTCCATTGCCGTCAAAGATGCGCGCTTGCCGCCCCGAGCTTGTGAAGAGGGGTCCGCAGATGAAACAGAAGTTGACGTAGACTGACAGGAAACGTCCGATCAGGCATCCAGGCATACGCTATCGGTGTGCATCACAAAAGAGGGGTGCAACGGACGGCGAGGGCAATTGCTCTCTATCACCTATCATTCAATCACGTGCTGAGCCCTCGGCTTTGCTTGGCTAATCGGTCCAGACCATACCAAGACACCATCGCGTAGCTGTAAACGAGCGTCTGTAAGCCAAAAACTTAGTTTTGGGCCAAGATCAGCAATCGTACCTGCCGTAATTGTCACCCCCCGGTGGGCCCGGCAGCTGCCAGCTAAGCGACTGCGGCACAGCGAAGACGGCGAGACGTTGATTAAAACCGCCCGACTGCGTAGAAAGTAGGTATCCGCCTTTTTCACACCCCCTTGACATCCTGCGTCTTCTTTTCTTTTTCCCACGCTATTCATTGGTCCCTGCGCAAGCGTCCGCTTCTAGACCATCATGTGCCCGCCCACTGAGGAGCCTCAACCTCAGCAGATCGAGGCGGAAGAGGTACGATAGCACCAAACGTGCTTCTGAACGTCATTCAAAAATGTGGCCATTTTCTTAGACTCGTGAAAATTAATAGTACAACGACGAGACGGAATCCTCTTACGAAGACGATCTGTGCGTTTTTTTTTTTCTTTTTTTTCAATTCACAAAGCACTGTCCTTGCCGCGTGTCGCTAGTTCACAAACACCAACGCTGTTATGTATAAAAGCCAATGAATCCTGACAACGATTACAAAGCCCGAGCACGTCCTCTTTGAGTTCGTCAATCACAGATTACGAGTACGAAAATGGCCGCAGATACCACAGTTACAAGAAAGGGCGTATGTCGGCCAATATTTGGGAACGTTGAAGCTGAATCGTGTTGCTGATCCGGATATGCAGTTTACCTTGCCCCGAATGACGAGGTTTGTACTTTTACATGCTACAGGTGCAGGTCACCCTGACGAACAAGCGTAGGAGGAGAAAGACCGCTTAGACCTGTGCCATCACTGCATCACCCTCCGCATCGGCGGAAAGCTGCACCTGGCTCCCATTTCCCCCAACGCCCAGGACATCTTGGATCTGGGAACGGGCACCGGCATCTGGGCAATTCATATGGGTAAGGGGGGGCTCAAGAAATTAAGTCGTTGTTGCAAAGAAGGCTAAACAAAAGGCCGATTTGTAGGCGACGAGTACGAGTCCGCACGCGTCCTCGGCAATGATCTCAGCCCCATCCAGCCCAGCTTCGTGCCGCCCAATGTCCGCTTCGAGGTCGACGACATGGAGGACGTGTGGACATATACGCAAAAGTTCGACTTCATCCACGCTCGCTATCTCGTGGGCTCCATCCGCGACTGGCCTAAGCTCATTTCCAATTGTTACAAGTAAGCTATATTTTCTAATCACCTTCTGCTTAGCTATTCATAATAATTTTTCTCCGGTTCCCCCTGGTGAGGGTCTAAACAAAAAACACAGGTTCCTCAAGCCCGGCGGCTGGCTCGAGGTGAAGGAGTTCAACATACACGCCTACTCGACCGACGGCTCGCTGGACGAGGAGAATTCATATCTCTGCCGCTACCTGCACGAGTCGGCCGCGGGCATGCGCTCGCTCGGCATCGAGTCAGAGCCCGCGACGAAGCTGTTGGGTTGGCTGCAAGAAGCCGGCTTCGCCGACGTACGGGACGAGCTCTTCCCGTGTCCGATTGGCTCGTGGCCCAAAGATAAGATGCTGGTAAGTGGTGCCTCTTTCTCCCCCTTTTTTTTCCGTGCCGATTTTTGTCTGTGCTTGGAAAGAGGCCGGGGGAGGAAGAGTGGGGTTGAAAAAGTTGTTGGGCTGTTGCGGGCTTTTTGACTGACGTGGCCATTGTCGGCGTTTCTGTAGAAGGAAGTCGGCTTGTTTAACCTGGCCAACTTTTTGGATGGCCTGGAGGGCTTCTCGATGAGGCTCTTGACTGGAACCAGAGGGTGGAAGAAAGAAGAGGTCGAGGTGCACGTCGCGCATGTCAAGAAGGAGCTGAAGAGCCGCTCCATTCACTCTCAGCATGATATGTGAGTTGGGCTATCGAAGATTGTGCTGTTTCTGTGTTGCTTACGAGAATATAGGCACGTTGTTTATGGACAGAAGCCGCTTGATGCGGAATAGTTGGAAGGAAGACGAGGGACGATCACCACCATGACACGAGCAACGCAAGAACCGCAGTTATTTTCTGAAGTTGTTACAGATCTTGATTTCATATTGGAACGATTCTCAAATACATTGTTATAATGGGGTCCCGGGTGATTGATGCTGATGAGTGCAGATTCGTTGTTAGTATTAAAATGAGAGAAGTAATGAGATTGTTCCCTGTGGATTGGCCAGAACGTCTAACGTAGCACCGCTTAAATGGATCATCAAAGACCCAACAACTGGTTCACTAAGCTGTTGTAGGTTGATAAACCGCAGAACGATAGTATTTCGAAATCATGTTCATTAGAACGGTTTCAGTGATGACAAAGCTGCCCATCACGCCTCACATCGTTTCCATTCTCTCCACTCTTCGAGCTCTCATAGAAACAGCCCCAAAAGCAATACCAGAAGATAACCACCCTCAGAGTCATACGAAGGAAGCAATTCCATACGCCCACCACTCCATCGCTCCCATGAACCACCAACCTCGCTCACCATCACTCTTGACCGAAATACGACTCGAAGTCGGGGCGAGGGAGAATATAATAAACTAAGAGAAGCGACACGGCAAACGTGTCCCATGCATTTTCCAGCCACTTCAGTCGCCAATCACACTCTCCTCCTCCGCCTCCTGCGCTGCGTTGCCATCGCCTTCCTTCTCGCCCTCATCCTCCATCTCCTGGTCCGGATCCTCAACCAGGCCCTCCCTCCTCAGTTCCTCTTCTTCGTCATGATGCTCCTCCTCATCTTCCTCATCCGTGTCATCTCCCACAAACTCGTTGCTCTTCTCGCTCTTCTTACCACCACCGCTCTTCTGCTGGTTCGGGGGCGCGCTGACGCTCCTGTTCTTCGCCCTCGCCGCCGCGCCCCTCCCCTTCTTCGGTCCCTTCTCTGTGCCGGCGTCCAGGTACGCCAGCACCTCCTTAAAGTTTGGTCCGAGCTTGTTCTTGTTGCGCTCAAGGCGCCTGCGCACCGGGCCGGGACCGCTGTCATCTCTATCCGCCTCTTCCTCATCTTCGTCATCGCCGGGTCCGTCGACTACGCCGCCGAGGATGGCGAGCACGAGCTTGGATGCCAGCTCGCAGAGGCGTTGCTCCGCGAACAAAACCTCCTGAGCGCTCGTCGCTCCGTTGGCGCCTTCCTCGTCTTCCGCGTCTTCCTCATCGTCTGAGCTCTCCGGGTCGTCGTCGACGTCGATAGGATCGTCATCCTCAGCGACGTCGATATTACGGCGTGACTTCTTGGCAAAGTGCTTTTCTGCGGCAGCGAGGAGCTGGAGCAGCGCTTTCTGCGTGTCCTTGCTAAGTTCAAGAAGGAGCGCCATGAAGTCGTCTTGAGAATCGTCCTCGTCGACGTCCATACCCGCACCAGCGTCGCCGTTGGTGGTGGTGGCGGCAGCGGCTTTATCGCGATTGCGCTTCGCGTCACGCTTGGCTTGCGCATCGCGGAGCGTGGTGAAAAGCGTGCTGAGGTCTAGTAACACACCTGCGGTTGCCAGACGCAGATCGTCGGCGCCCTGGCGCTTGCGGATGACCTCCTCGAGCGCGGCGACGCAGCCGTCGCGGCGCTCTGCAATTGCCTCAACATCTGCGGGTGCCACGGTGCCAGTGGTGATGATCGACTGCTCCCACGAGCGGACCTTCCACATGAAGTAGAACAGTAGGGACCGAGCAGAATTTGCAACCACAGCGTCTTCCAATGCGGAAAGCGAGGTGTCGGTTGAAGAGTTGGGGACACCACGGTGAAGCAGCTCGGTAAGGATGGCAATGGCGTTCTCAGCGGGGTTTGCATCTTGGCTCTTCCTGCTTCTCTGTTTCTTTGCTGTGGCTGCTGGAGGAGGTGCTTCCAAAGGCTCGGTACAGTCGGATATGCTGGCCAGTTTCGATATACGGAGCACGGTATTGGAGACAGCGGACAGCACATTTGCGCTGAGATTTCCGCGCATCATCAGACCCTTACCCTTCTTTAGAGCGTGTAATGCCGTAACTGTGTCTTCCCAAAGAGCCTGCAACTTGCCCTCTGTGATCTCGCTCAGCTCCTCGTAACTCTTAGCATGCAGCAGCGCGCGGCTTGCTTCTATGAGCACAGCTTCGCTGCCATGGCTCATAAATTGCTTGTTGATGTCGTCCAACAGTTTTGAGTAGGTAGTTGAATCCTGACGGAGCTCCTGGAACACATCCAGGTTCAGAACATGCTCCAGGCGTAGTACTGCGGAGGCAGCATCAGGCACAGCGCCGAACTTGTTTAGAAGACGAGGAATGAGAGTAGCAAGATGACGTGCGGCGACATCTTGTTCTTCTTCCAGTTCTTGCTTTTCGCGCTTGTTCTTCTTCTTATCCTTTCCAGCTTCCACGGCGCGCGTGAGCTTGAGCTTTACGGATGCATTGAGAATGTCCAGGAGGACAATCTCTTCCTTCTCGTTTAGCTCGCATTCCTCTTTCAGCAGGGCCTCAGGGTCGTCTGCCGCGCCGTTCTGCTGAGCGCCTGCCGCAGACTGCGAGTGGTCGAAGAGAAGATAGCCAGCTATCACCTCCCATTCCTGAATCTCGGGTATTTCGTCGTACAGCGCCTCCGCAGCCACGCAAATTCGTGATTCCATGCCGCCTGCGACCAGCATGTAGCTATTCGACATGGGCAACCGCTCAATCTGGCTAGGCAGGGATTGACCCTCCTCATCGTAAGCGGACAACGATTCCACCAAAGACTTTAGCTTGAGCCACTCCAGCCTGGGATTTTCGTAATCTTCATCTCCTTCCAACGCTTCATCCAGTGCTTCCTTACCACCGAGTTCATCGATTCTCTGTTCAGTGATCTCGGCGATGTTTTCGGCAAAGAATTCGACAACGGCTTTTCGTACACGGGGATCTGCGTCGAAAATGAGCCTTCCCACAGAATCCACGTCATCCGGCTCAATCAAGCCAGCCTGGCGAAGAAGGTCGAGAAGGTCCACACTGGCGGCACGGACATGGGCGTCCGCATCCTGCGTTGCCATCTCCACGATCCGTGAGCGGAATCTCTCCGTGAATGTCCTCAGTCCACCAAGCTTGTCGGAATCTTCAAATAGCCTCTGCAGCTGCTTCACAACCTCCAACCTAGCAGGAGCGTGGGCGTCGGAGAGAACCCATCCAAGATACCTGAGGTGTTGGCCATCGAAGAACACGTCGGGGTAGGTTATGATCCAGTTGCCGAGTCCGGTAACGCATTCGGCTCGTATCCTAGGGTCGACATCGCGGTATCTGTGAATGAACACTTCGTCGAACGAGTTTTTGATCATACTGTTTAGCGTGTCCAACCTTTCATTGTCCGACCCAATCTTTTTATCCATCTCGGCTACTCTCGCCTTGTTCTTGCCTGACTTCTTAGCTTCTGTTTCTTTCAACCTCATCGCCTTCGCATTGGCCTCAATGAGCTTTCCTCCAACCGCACATAGTGCGCTTATAACGGTTACGGACACGACAGTTGCAGTGTGGCGGAATGGACGGCTGTTGGCCGAAGACATGGTGTTAACCCAGAGGTCAATGTTTTCAATGATGTTGGGTTCCGTCCAGAGGAGTTCCGACTCGGCCAGGGTCTCGATAAGAGCTGTGAAGAAGTCGATCAGATTATGACGAAAGTTCGCCGAGCCTTTGCCCTTCTGGATCAAAGGATATTCAACGATCTCTTGCTGCATGGCTGTCAGTAATTGGCCACTGAACGTTGGCTCATTTGGCGGAACCCACTGCTTGGTATTCCTCTTGTATATCCCCAAGCTTGCCTGGCACGCCGTCCGGGTCCTGAACATCGTGCACCTCAATCTTCAGGTCACAGCCTGAAGACTTCAAAACGAAGTTGACAAGCGCGGCCATTTCCTCCGCATTGTTCTCACTGAATCTCTGGACCCATTTCGCTGCGACATCATTCAGGCTCTGGTTGCCAGCAAATACCTCACCTAATACCACGATTACGTCAGCACACGACAACCCAACAGCAACAAGACCAGAAGCGCGTACCGTAAAGACCGCCGACCTCCTCGGCCGCCGCGACCTTGCTCGGGCGAGGCTTGCGCGGCTTCTTCGTCTTCGTCGCCGGGCGGATGGCCAAGCTCAACGTGTCGCCATTGGGCTTGCTCTTCTTCGCGGCCGGCTTCCGTTGAGGCGTCGATTTCGCCTTGGCGGCGGACTGGCGCTGCTTCTTGCGCCGTTTATCGCGCAGCTCCTCGTCATCGGCGTCGCTCTCGCTGCTCTCGTCCTCGTCATCCTCGTCGTCGTCTTCCGGATCGTCATCGTCGCTCGCGTCGGCCTGTCGGTCGGCGCCGCGTTTGCGCTTCGTCGCGGGCGTGGGCGCGGACGAGTAGATGGTCTCGGGCTTCCTGGTCACGCGTCCGGATTTGCGGCGCGTGGTCGTGGTGGTTTCGGTGTTGTCGGCGGGCGAGGAGCGCGTTTGCTGCGCGTCGGCATCGGGCGACGAAGGTTCCATGCTGGACAGGCGCGCGGGCATGGGAGGGGGCGGGGAGCGGACGAGTGGTGTCGCGTAGAAGGTCGGACGAGATAATTAAGAGGAGGGGAGGCGAGCACGGCGCAGCCAAGCTTGGGACGGTGGAACCAGCGAGAGATAAATAAGGCCGAACGCGTCGCGATGCGCGGCCTTGGGGAGCAGCTGTGCGGACGCGATGAGTAAGGGGCGTCGGGCGGGTTGGCGGAGGGTTGGCTGCTTGGACGCGGGCGGATGCTGGGGTGGTCAGCGTCGCAGCATCGGACGCGCGCAGATTCGGCGGTGTTGATGGGAGACGCGTTGCGGTCGACGGCGGAGGCAAGGCCTTGGCTGGCTCGTGCCAGGCCGCAGCGTGGACCCTATTCGTCAATTCCTGGGGGGCTGCTCGCAATTCCTTGCCTCTTTACGTCGCTCTTCCCTCCACAATGTCTGCGATTCAAGGCACTGGAAGCTCCCCGCACGCCGTAACTGGGGTCATCGACCTGTTCCGACCCCGAACCCCCCGCTCATCATCCATCATGATATGAGAACTCTATAATCTGTCAAAATGAACAACCCTTTCGCGCCCTCGACCTCGCGGCCCGGCCACGGCTCGATCGTGCTGTCCCTCCTCCCACCCTCGACTCCAGTGCTCCGCACTGTGACCTACCAATACCCGCTCAAGCTGATTGCGCCGGAGCCGGCTGCGATCGCGCCCAACTCCCCCCTGGCGGACGAGCCGCGCACGCAGCATGTCGTGCATACCGTCTTCGTGCTGACGTACGGCGGCGGTCTCGTCGCAGGCGACGCCGTCACGCTGCGCGTCGCGCTCGCCCCCACCACCCGCCTCTGTCTGCTCACGCAGGGTAGCACCAAGATCTTCAAGGCGCCAAGCCCCGAGCGCCGCTTCCGCTGCGGCCAGACGACCGACGTGCGCGTTGCGCCCGGCGCCGCGCTGTGCTTCCTGCCCGACCCCGTCCAACCGTTTGCCGAGAGCGGCTTCGTGCAGAAGCAGCGGTACGTCGTGTTGCAACCGCCGCCTTCCGACGAGGCGTCGGAGAGAGAGGAGAGGCCGGGGCTCGGGAGCTTGTGCGTACTGGATTGGGTGAGCGAGGGCCGGTCCGCGCGCGGCGAGCACTGGGATTGCTACGAGTACACGAGCCGGAATGAGGTGTGGCTGGCTCCGCCTGGAGCGGAGCTTGAGCCCAAAGACTGGGATGGTGCCGAGACGGGACGGCTGTTGTTGAGGGATAATGTGATTCTAAATAATGAAAGTGGAGATGGAGCAGCTGCAGCGGGGACAATTGTTGGACGTATGGATGAGCTCGCCGCGTTTGGGACGCTGATATTGTATGGAGGCCTGTTTGACTTGCTTGGAAAATTCTTCCTGGATGAGTTCCAGGCCATGCCGAGGATTGGTGCGAAGAAGTGGCATACCGCAACTCCGGATGAACACCCAGCGCCGACGCCACAAGAGGCGTGGAGGGCGGAGAGATTACAGCAAGAGGCAGATGATGGAGTATTGTGGACAGCAGCAGCCGTGCGCGGAGCTGTGCTCGTCAAGTTTGGCGCAAAAAGTGCCGAAGGAGCGCGCAGGTGGCTGGGCAGCATGATCAAAAGCGAGGGAACCGTGGAAAGACATTTCGGAGAAAGGGCTGTATTATGTTTGAAGTGAACGTAAGTAATGCTTGGAACATCACCTTTCAGCGCGTTCCGCATGATACCCTGCGTAGCGCAGTGTTCATAGCCCTACATCTGTTAAAGCGAGCATTGAAGCTGGGACAAATTATGTCCTACAGCATGGCAGTCATTTGAGATGTCAGGTATTCGGATTGTTCTATGGAATAATGAAAGGGAATCGCTGCATGCAGTTGGTATCAGGTAAAGGACGAGAGTGGAAAAGAGAAGGGTCGTCGAATCATCGCCAGAACCACGTCCTGTGCCTTCTAGTTTCCCAATCCCACGTCGTCGCAGCCTGCAAGTCGTCGACATTCAAAAAACTAACCCCCTCCTCCACCAAGACCTCCCACATCTTGTTGCGTATGGCTATTGGCCAATTCGGTGTGCTCCAGTATCGTGGCTTGAGGCCTCTCCTCTTCGCACCTCGAATCTGACCACGCACCAAATGCAGCTGATGCGCAGTAGGCTCACCGTTGAGCCAGTGGGCTCGGCCAACAGACTTTGGGTATGACACAGAAGCATAGTATGAGTTGCTGCTATTGAAGCTATCGGCATTTGGGCCCGAGGAAAGCCACGTGCTTTCTTTGCTGGAGGAAAGGGTTATCGAAGAAGACAGCTCGTGCTGCGACGGGCTGATCCCTGGAACGGGCTCAGGCTCTTCGAAGAGCATGTCCAGCGGTGCGTCATAGAAAATGTCGCGGTATGTCGAGTTGGAGGTTAGAAGATCGAACGGAGCGTTTCCAGTAGCCACAACAGTGACCGGACCCTCTACAGTGTTCTCGCCATCCCAATGAGTAAGGTAGCCTCGGGAACGAAGAGGCTCGAGATGGTACTGTACAATGGGCCAAATGCTCTGACCGTCATTCTTGAAATCCACCAGGAGGACGAGAGTCTGTGAAGGGTCCTCGTCCCAAATACCATTCGGCCGTACAGGGGCGGATTCATGAGATACGGACCGAGTGGCGGGAGAGTTGGTGCGGTCCAGGAGTTCGATGATTGGATCGACGTAGAGACTGCGGAAGGTACGTTTTGGAGTGAGTGCGGCGGTGTTGTGGCCGACGTAAAGCTCTGGCTCGCTCGATGAACCCGGAAATAACCACACATCGGCTTCAACACCCACACACCCATAGCTAATGGCTTCGAAGAGAGGAATACGCCGCCAATAATCATTGTGGCTATGGCATGGCAGGGGCTGAATGTCGCGCGTGGCATCAGAGGGGTAGCTCAACAGCCTGGAGCTGTCATAACCAGGTTTACTCAAGCGTGATTGAGTATCGTATGTTTCGTCTTGGTAGAAAACCGGTCCGAGATTGATGAGTATATTGACTATATGAACGATGCCGCTGTTAGGGTTAGTATATGCCGTGGCTCCGAGCTAGAACATGGCAAAGACTTACAAGAAGTAGAGGATGGAAGCAAGCATGACGATGAAAACAAGGCTGATTTTGCGAGCGATCCTGCAAACTGATAACGATGAGGGATTGTGCTTCTGGTGGAAGCGGACCTTGTCCAGCCTCTCATTGTTTGACGAGTCTTCGTAGTCAGCCGCAGCATTTGTAGCGGCGATCCTATTCCGCCGTTCCCGCAGCGCCATGAGTGCTTTTCGCCAAAAGGGCTGCTTCTTATGGCCCTCGCCGAAGCTCGGAGCAAAGACGGAGTCGGGGCTTGCACCCTTATAGTCCCATGCATGCGGGTCGTGCGAGTGATCTGTTGCTACCTCTTCTCGGATGATGTGATCGATGCGCTCATTGCGGGTGGATCTCGGTGTCGAAGTTGAAGGGAGCATCGTGCCCGGCCAAAGCTCCACTGGTGACGTTGTCCGGCTCCCCGGCTGTTCCCCGACCGTCCGAGCGCGCTGTTCGGGATGCCGAGTCGGGACTGTGCAAGGTCAGCGAACCGTCGAGGAAAATACTTCATTCAGATGTAGAGAAGTGAATGGAGCCTGTACCGATTGCTTTAAATATCCTGAGTACGGATTCAGCGCAGCCCACAATGGTGCTTTAACCGCAGCTTGAGGACTTGCGCCGACAGGGCGTAAGGTCTGGCGCTGTGGCTGACCGAGAGCGCTCTGGCGTACCCAAGAAACCACACGATTTGCTCAGCCTCGAAAATAATAGCAACCTACGCCGCTAGCGGAAGTGGGTGCCCTAGCGGTTGCTATAACAGGAGAAAAGCACGTAATAACAGCTGAATGAAGGGTTGGCATGTGAGTGAAAGGTGCGTAGTTGCTCGACGCGGTGGTTTCCTTCCCTATAAATCCTGTTGCGTTGCCGTCGGTGAAACCGCCGGTGAGATGACCCAAGAAAAGCGGACTATAGAGGCCGGAGAGCACAGCTAGAGGCAAGAGATCAGCTGGCCGGGCAAACACGCATGGTTGCGGCGGGATTAGGACGGCAACGTGCGTGGTCTACAATTCATGTCTGGCCGGTGGGAAAATGATAGTGGTGGGAACGCGATGCCATGCGCGAGGCAAGCGCTTGTCCAGCCCACGCGCACGTTTGCAGTGCGCCGTCCAACGAGAGGACGTGAGATCAAGGCGTGGGCGTGGGTGTGGTGCCCGCCAGAGATCGCTCGGGACGCCCCCGCCTGCTTAGGTGGTCCTTGCGCGGCCTTTGGGTCTGCTGGTATGGTACATGGACGATCTCAGCAGTGGTGAAACGGAAAGCTCATGTGGATGCAAAAGAGCGGTAAATGCTCCAGGAAGCTGCAGAGTGGTCATTTGGAAATAGTCGTTGCACTTTCGGTCAGAAGCATGCCTGACTGCGCCGGGTAAGGGCAGCTGTGTGACGTAGAATCGGCGGCGGAGATGCAGCCGAGCGAAAAGTGCGCGCCGCTTTGGCCGCCGAACGTTTCGCAGAGCCGATCCTCTCGACAAGAAAATATCGCAACGCCTGCGATTCGCCGCAATCATGCCTCACAAACACAAGCGCAAGGCCAGAGAAGATGATGAGTACGATCCACTATCGCTTCTACCACTCAGCCTTACATGCTGACATTCTCTCTGCAGCTACGACCTCCCCCCGACCGCGCGTGCAAAGCCGCTGGCCGTTCGAGAATCCGGGACCTTGAGCGACAACTTTGCTTCCAAGACAAAGCAACGCAAGGACAAGAAGAAGACTAAGCGGATAGAAGGATATGGGGCAGACGATACACCCAAGGCCTTCGCGCGCCTTATGCAGTTTTCACAAACGCGTAAGGGCGTCAAGGGGCTCGATGACGGCAACGAGCGTCGCGGCAAGAAGCGCAAGGCCAACGATGACAGTAAGGGCAGCCAAAAACCGGAACCCGCAAAACCCACACCGGAGATGCCCAAGATCCAACCGGGCGAGCGCATGTCCGATTTTGCAGCGCGTGTGGATCAGTCACTACCCGTCGCGGGCCTGGCCCGCAAGGGCAAAAAGATTGAAGGTTTCAAGGAGCGGCAAACAAAGACGGAGAAGAGAATCCAAAAGATGATCAGCCAATGGCGCGAAGAAGAGGAGAAGATCCAGGAGCGGGAGCAAGAGGAGCGAGACCTAGCTGAGATCGAGGAGGACGAGGAGGAAGCCATGTGGGAGGATAAGACGGCCCCGATACCAACACAAGGAGGCGGGAAGAAAAAAGGCAAGCAAAAGGGCGGTGTTGTGGATGACCCATGGGCTGTGCTCAAGCAGAAGAGAGAGGAGCCGAAGGGCTTGAACGATGTCGCACAGGCCCCGCCGACTTTCAAAGCAATACCGAAGGAAAAGTTCAAGGTCAAGAACGGCGCGAAGGTCCAGGTCGCGGATATCCCGAACGCGGCGGGCAGTTTGAGGAGGAGAGAGGAGCTGGGTGAGGAACGTAAGAATATCATCGAGAGATACAGGGCCATGATGGCGGAGAAGAAGGGCGCTTGAGAGTCTGCACAATTGCTTTGCGTACAAGACGGGAATCATCATCATGTACGCATGGCGTTCGGAGCGTAGTTCACTGCTCGCTGCTGCGGGTAGTTCTCATGTAGTGGCTTCCAAAGATACCAAAAAAGTATTCATTCAGTTCCCAACCTACCTATCTACCGCCTCATGTGCGCGTGACATATGCTGAACGTACCTTCCTTTCGCCGTCGCTTGATTGCCACGGCCCGCTACCTGCCGCAACTGACCACCCGACCTCCACCTCGCTACACAAACACCGACGACGCCGCTGAACACCAAAACTTTGCACCTCTCAACCTCGCGGTCGGCAAGCCGCATGCATCTTGAAGATTATCGCGACCCATCACTGCTATCTCCGGAAATTTCGCGGACCCTGACGTACCCCGCCGCACGGGCCATATCGCTTCTTGAGGTTTTGCCCGCTCCCTTGGCGAGGCTGCATCCGTTATCACCGCCCGCCACAGTCACAAGTTCGAACCGCATCCTCACCTACATGACCTAGCCTGCGCCCACAGCTTCACACCAAAAGGAGACGGCGGAGGGTGGCGGAAGATGGCGAAAGGTTTCGACGATCTCATCGAGTTTTTGCTCGAGGAAATAGCCCTGCGCGGCGAGCAAGGTATGTGCGGACTGTCCGGCCGTCGCAGAGCGCAGTGCGAAGATTTCTGCAAGGTCTTGCCCTGCGACGAATCACGGCCTCACTCTTTGTCGGACTACCCCTTTGAGGAAATTTCCTGCCTTTGACCTTCCTGCACTGCATTGCATTTTGTTGCGGCTCGCGTCTGGTCGCACGTTCGACTCCCGTGGCTTCCATGCGGCGCTTCTGCGTTTCCGCCGCTCCACTTTGCTGTTCATCGGCTAACTGGCCCCCGTGTACGCAGGCGCAAGCACTTCCGACTTCAAGGACCTTATCCACAAATTTTATGCCGAACAGGACAGTGACGTTCGTCCAGGTGGGCGTTCGGGCCGTGGCGCGGCATCGACGCAGCATGCCGACCGCCGTCTGCAAGAGAAGGTCTGGGCATGGCTGACAGCGCATCCGGACATTTGTTTGAACGGAGACCAGAGTGAGCAGATTCCATCGCTCGCGGAATTTGAGGCCCTCGAGATTCAGGAAAAGTCCAGTCCGGTGACCGAGGCTCCGGCCGCAGGTGGAGAGGACGGGGCAGCGGCGTCCGCTTCGGCCACCAATGATGCTCCCCCCAGACTTTTTGTGAGTGAGGAGCGTATGTGGATGGCCATGACTGGACACGGTGTCGATCCGAAACGGATACCTCGTCACGAGTTCATCATCTTGTCCATCGTCGCTGCCCATGGCGAGAAGGGTGTCGTACAGCCGGAGATCACTCGCATCAGCGGCCAGGACAAGCGCTCTGTACCGAAGCGGACGGATAATCTGGCCAAGCATGGCTACATCACCAAAGTGCATGTCCTTGCCAAGGGCACGCGTACCAGTCTTTGCACCCTCAAGAGGTACGCGAAGACGCAGAGGCAGAAGAAGGCCGCCCTGCCTCCTATCCACGCCCGCTCCACTCCGGATGAAATCAAGGCTGTCATCTTCCAGGACGGTTTGCTTCTGTATGACAAGTTCTTCGACATCCTCATGAACATTCTTCAGGATTGCAAGATTGTAACCATCGAGGACTGCAAGAGGAAACTCGGTATCACCACCAAGACGTGGGAGATGAAGTCACTGTGGCGGTCCATGAGGCGTCTGGAAGGTCTCGGGCTTGTCAAGAAGGTGAAGGCTCAAATCAAAGGATACGCTGCAAGCCAAAAATGGTACCGCTGCATCAAGATGGTTCGGGAGCCTACGCAGCGCGATAGGATGATCTTCGTCACCATGAGTATGAAGGAGGCAAAGAAACACAAAAGAGAGACAGAAGCTGGGGCGGATGAGGATGCCGAGGGTGACCTCGATCCTGATGAGGAGGTAGAGGAAGCCGATGCCAGCCAGGCGTTGGTCCAACAAGAAAGCGACGTCCAAGAGATCAAAAGGCTTCCGCCGCAGTGGGATCCTGACCGGCCGGTCATCAATCTGCTCTGGGACATCATCAGGGCGACTGGCCATTCGGGTGCTACAACTGCTGTCATCCGTGATCACGGTCTGGGAACCTTCTACCGTCGCCCTATTGATGCTATTCTCGGCCGTATCTCCGATATCTGGCACATCTCTCAACCGCCTCACCTTCGCCACTTTGCTATCATCCGAGATACGGGTCAAAGTGACAAGTACCTGCATTACGTCTACCGCACATATGGCAATTTCCAGCTTGCCGTTGACGTTGGAGAGGCTGCCTGGGAAGTTGTCATTACGCAGCCTGTAAACATGAACCCTGGCAAGAAGCCTCGAGCCAAAAACCAGAAGCACGTTCGAGAGACCGTCCATCGTGAGTATGGGGAGATTGATGAATGGGGATTTCCGCAGATCCACGAATCCTGCTTCGAAGGTCGCAATGGCATGGGTACTCTGAATGACGCGAACAAGACTGTCCTGGCAAACCTCAAGCCCCTCCCGAGCCGTGGTTACATGCCAGCCTTCATCACCGGAGGCTACAGCCGTTCGCAACGTGACGTTTCGGTTGACTCGGACGATGATTTTCCACCAGCTTCCTCTCGAAAGAAATCAGCAACGGGCGTTGACAAACCAAAGAGAAAGTATACACGGCGACCGACTAATGGACCGGGCCCTAGCCGGAAGAGGAAGTCTTTACTCAATCAAGAGGTCCCTCTTCCACCTCAAGAGACTGAGGTTACCAACAATGACAAGATAACTACTGAGGATGCCACAGAAGCCTTTGGCAACATGTTCGACGGAAACACAGATGGCCATGGGGCGGGTGCAGCCTCTGGGACACCGCCAGCCAAACGAACGAACAAACGCAGGAAGTTGAATAAACCTGCCGGAGAGCCCGAAGCCGAAGTTGAGAAACCGCAACCCGGGGTTTATGTTAACCCTGACTGGGGTAAGAAGCCACGGGATCCGGCTGCGAAAGGTCGACCGAAGAAGGCCAAGGTGGTTGTCATTGTGATGAATACGCTGAAGGGCCTTGACATCGGCACTCCCGACTTCACGGCGAAGGTCGCGGATGCTAAAGCAAGATCTGATGCTCATCTTCAAGAGGCAAGGGATCAAGCATTGGCTCGCCAGAAGCAGCTTATGTCGGAATCGTTACCTAGCAATTCCATCGAAGCCCCAGCCAATTCTCAGGCAACAAGTATCCCCGGAGTGGATCAGCCCATCAGCAACAGTGCTTTGGGACAGACTCCAAGCGCTGATACGCAGGCGGTATCTGCACAAGCGATGACCCAAGGCTACGAGCCCCACATCCAAGGACCAACGGAGCGAACGCCCACGTTGCCACTGGCGTCACAAGACCTCCCCCGCCCGAGTAACTCAGCGGAACCTCCAGTTTTTCACATGCTCGATGAAATGCCTTCTACGCTATCTTCTACCCAATTGCGTCGCCCGAACGTAGATTCGCAGACACAACAGCTATCGCCTGCTACCCCGGCTACGACACCGGGACCATTAACCCAAACACCATCAACTCAGGCACCCGCTGCCGTTCCTAAAAAGCGTGGAAGAGCACGAAAGGACCCTAACGCACCTCCGAAGCCTCGCAAGTCGGCTAAGAAGAACACTGGAGATACAGCCACTAGCTCAGCTGCTAACGGTGGACCTACTCAACAGCTCTTGTCTGCCTACCTCAAATCACCTGCTCCTACTCTTGGCGAAGATCCTGCTGCTTCGGCCTCCACCGCGACGATTGAGGCCTTGCACCCCCCGAAACATGATGTGGCTCCGGAAAATCGGACACTGGGTGGCCAGTTCGCGACACCAGGTAGGGATTCGAACGCAGTAGCTGAATCGAACGGAAGGCAGTCTGAAGACACAGGAGGCTCCGCTCAAGCACCTGCTCAATTCAACCCTTTTGTTGCCATGGCGGCAGAGTACCAGCAGAGTTATCCATCTCTATACACACCAGCTCCTCAGCCTTTCAACCCTTTCATTGTAGCTGCACAAGAGCACAACAGAAGTGTTACATCGACTCCCGTGCCTCCCACCAGAACTCCAACGAGAGACTTCACGGCCGGAGTTGTACCCTTCAACGGATCCAACCTAGCGAATACTCAGCGCGCAGGTTTGAACTCCCCCGCATCAAGCCAGATGGATCAAATCCGCCCAAGTAGTGTAGGTTCAGATGGTTCTATCAAGACCATGCAGTCAAATCCGCTCAGCCAAATGCAAACTCTTAATGGCCACGGCCAAATGCAGCCTTTCTCGACACCAGCGGCTATATCGCCGATTAGGGCACCCACTCACCTTGATGGCTCAACCTCAGTGAGCGGTGCTGACGGACACGGTACTGGGACCAATTCACTACCCATTCCAACCCCCACGACGACAGGAACTACTGGGCAACAGGGGGAGAGTCGGCATAGCGGGCTTTACGATCAGCTTCGTCCCGCCGCTCCGACCGGTACGTCTTTCTATCAAAGCCCTTACCAGCAGACATTCCAACACTTGCCGTCTAGAGCACCTGGCTCGGACAAAAAGCTAGAGAATGGGCGAGGTCCAATGTGGGGTACTTTTACTCCTTCAAAGAGGCGGCCTTCGAGTACAGCTACGGATGCCGCGCCAGCATTGGCAGTACAACCTGCTGCCTCACCTGTGAAACACGATTCGTTCCGGTTCTCGCCACCCATGCAGTCTGCGCAGTCGATGAGCGCAGTCGTGAGCTCGCAAGAGTCCGTTAGGAACGCTGACCAACCTCCGTTCGAGATACCAGCTGATGCAGGAAGCGAAACTGAGGAGGAAGATCCGAGGCTGCTCAGACGCGCGTCATCAGCTTCCAAGGGGCCGAGCGTACTTTCCCGGCTGAGGAAGGCTGCGCAGCTTGGGGAAAGCACTGCAGAAGCGATCCTTGCTAAGATTCACAAGCAATCGTCTGTTGCAAATCGGCCGGCAGAAGAAGGAGTTGCTGGAATGCTGGCACCCTCGGAAGACGACACACTTCAAGACGGCCCGTCAAACCAGGATCAAGATAATGATGTTCTACATCCACCGTTGGAAACCACTGCACCAAAAGAGGTGCTAGAGAGTCGTGAACTATTGACAGAATCTCAATCCGCCACCGATCCACCAGCACCGGCCCCTCAACCTTCTTCCGGTCATTCTCCATCAATCGCAGCTCAGGATGAACAGATGCCTGCCCTCGAGGAGGAAGCACCCTCTTCCGTGCCCTTCAAACGGCAAAAAGGCAAGTGGGCAGGAGGAAAGAAGCAAGGTGTGAAGTTGAGCGGCGGAGGGATTCTGAACTTCAATCGTACCAAACTGCTTGTCAGTATCATCGAGAAGTGCGGTGGAGTTTTCCCTGGCGATTTCGAGATCCACAGGCCTTTCGTTGGGACGTGGAACAAAGAGTATAGTGCGGAGAGACAAGTCGACCGCGACACCATCAAAAGAACGATCAAGAACGCCATTGAATCTTGTAAAGTGCGCCGGTTCGCGTACTCTTTCAAGAACAAAAACGGAGTCATGACTACCAGGCACATCCTCACGTTGCCAAGTATTGCACAGTCGGACCCGCTGGTGTTGGATACTCAGAAGAAGGTCATTGCGGCTTGGCCTCGTGTTTACACTCCCCCTCAAATGAAGGAGTACGAGGAGGAGATTGGAAACTCCTGGTACGGTGACAAGTATGAGAAGGACACTTCAGTTCGTGTGGAACGCTCGAACTTACCTCCATGGATGCGAGACATGGAATTGCGTACAGCCGAGAATCAGAGAAAGCGAGACGAGGAGAGGGCACGCAAGCTTGAGCGTGAGGCTAAGGGACTTCCACGTCTTACAAGGCCTGGCCGTGGACGCGGTGGTCGTGGTAGAGGGGGAACTCCTCGACCTATTCTCACCGGACGCACCGGACGCAAGCGTCTTGCAGGCCTCCCTCGACCGGCTGCCGATCCAGATGACGACCCCTGGAATCCATTCCAGGCAAGATATCTCAGGCCTTATGACTCGGAAGACGAAGATAACATTTCTGAGCCGATCACTCCGACCAGGACCCGCTCATTCAGCGAGATGAGTGGTACTTTCCAAGTTGATAACTTTATCTTCCACCGCCCAACCCATGATAGCGCTCTTGCTTCCGACTCTGATGACTCTAGCATGTTTGGTACACCCTTCAGCTCGCGGTCAGGGACGCCAGTCCCAGTCTCGCCATCCAAGAAGAAGAGAAGAAGGCGTTCATCGGCCAGTTCACTCGGTTCCACTGACGGTGCTGAAACTCCTGGCCGATTGCCTACGTTCCAAGTCAACCTCAGTCCATCCCAGAGCCGTAGAGGCTCGGTTGCGTCTGTTGATTCATCTGGCGCAGCCTCTGTTTCTTCTTTCCGCATTGAAAAACCACTTCCGACAGAGTGGAGCTTCAAACATGCCGGCCCTGACACCTATGATGCTACGTGGAATATTCAAGACATCACCACCCTCACGGATCCTGACATTCTCTTCTATCCACATACTGGAACCTTCTCGACCGAGTACTACGTTGTCCGCGATGCGCGCCTGTCACTGTGGGTCCAGCCTCAGGCTCAGCACCAGCAGGAATTCGAAGAATCCCTGCCCCGGTCGCTCGAAGAGATGAAAGACTCGATCAAGATGAAGGGCAAGGAGCGTGATCACAACAGGCGCGGCAACGCTAACCTTAGCAAATTCGAACGTGAGCTCATCGTTGTTAGTCATTGGGAAGACCAGTACTTGAGGAAGAATGAGGATCTTGGTCTGGCTGTGAGGCAGCCACACTTCATCAACCACAAGTTCTACGGCGACCATGAAGAGCCTGAGACCGAGTGGACGTGGTCAGGCTTGAAGTGGGGTGACTTGTACAGCCAAGCCTTCACTCCTTTCGAGCCGCCTTCTTTTGACGAGACGGATGAGAGTGATGCTCCTGATGGATTCATAGTGGAAACTGGCAAACGTCGCAGGAGGACTGGTGGAACTGGTGGACGCGCCACGAAACGCCGCAGACGGACTATAGCCTTGGATATACTGGAAGGTGGTGGTACCGAACCACGTCGTCGCCAGAAGGGACCCCGACCATCGAAATCTCACTTGGCGCGCGCCCCCACACAGGATCCGTTGTGCGTAATCTCAACTGCAGACACCAAGAAGCTTCTCTACGCCATGGTTGTCGTTCAATCTCTCCTAGGTGGTATTGAAGGCTACACCAGCTGGGATCAAATCAGGAAGATTTTCAGGACACACGAACGCTGGGATCTCACCTCATTCCGCAATCGTTGGGTTTGGCTCAAGACTCGTTGCGCAGAAGTGGTTGAGAATCTCTTTGATGAGTTCCAGCAAGCATACCTATTGGCGTACGAGTGTGGAGATATCCCACCTATCAATTACGACAATGTTGACGAGTACGACTGGGATGGCATTGTCAAGTGGACTATGCAGAACATCAGCATCAGGCCGCCTAGGGAGGCAGAGGGCCACGCCGACCTTCCGACAAGCCGCAAAGAGTTGGAGGACGCTTTCGTCATTCATGAAGTCAACGAGTGGAGTGGTCCGCCTAAAGAGTCTTTGTACAATGAAGGTTGTCTTTCTACGAGGCGCAAAGAGCTCACGCAGCAATACTCGTTCTACCTTCCACTCACTTCTCGGCCAAAGCCAAAGGAAAAGTCAGCTTTAAGCCGATTGGAACAAAGGAAACTCGAACGGGCCAAGACTTGGGTTCGTGCTGCCATCATGGCCCCTGAGGAGCAGTTCGACACGGAGTCCTTCGGCGAGAAACTCAAGACCATTGACGAAAAGACTCTGAACAAGGCGACGTCCGAGCTTGTCTCGACCAAGTACTTCCGCGACGAGCAGAAGGGTCGTACCAGGCCCGGCCGTAACTATGGCGTCGACCGGACCTTTCCCAAGGCTTTTGAGCGTCAGCTTCTCCCAATTCAGCTCATGGATGCTATGCAGTTCAAAAAGGACCTCGACGATGCCTTTGCCAGCGGCTCGCCGGCTTACACGATATCCAACGCCGCCAAGGACGGTCACATCCTCACAATCATCAACCTCGCGCAAAGCGGCCTCGTCAGAATCAATACGGTGTTTCCGCTGACCGACCACACCATCGGAAACCCGTTTCCTCGTTTGACCAAGTGGGGATTCACCGAGGGCCACTACAAGACGGTGCAAATGGACCGCAGGCGCGTTACATGGCCGCTGGAGATCGTTCCCACAGCCAAGTACGTCCCCGGCAACCTGCTGCTGAAGATGCAAGGCCTGGAGGGTCTGCCCCCGCCTCCGTTGCCTACGAAAGGCGGCGAGCACGACGAGTTCGTGCCGCTGTGGGCGGACTTGTTCGGCAATACGATCTGGGAGTGGTGGCACAGAGTGGTGACGGCGGTGCTGCACGTCGTTTTCGGCAGGCCTGGCATCGGCGTCGAAGGCATAGGCAAGGCGCTGAAGGATGCGATGGGCGAGTGGGAGATTGAGCTCTGTCTCGCTTGGTTGGAGCAGGTTGGAGCAGTCGAGCCGATGAGGTTGGGGCTTGCAGATGGCGAGAAGCCGAGAGGTTGGAGGTTGGGAGAGTGGTGGTGGTGCGTGCTGGCGGAGTAGAGTGTATTGATTGGTACAGACTCATGAGAGAAGCTAGGATAGTATTGTTTGGGTGTGTTTTGGTTATTATTTTTCCTTTCCTTTTCTTTTCTTTCTATCACATTCCTTTCCTCTGAAAAGGAAAAAAGCGATCTCGGGAGGATAGACTTGTTTCCTCTTGCTGGCTGATTTCTTTGAGTTTCTGCTTTTCCTTTCCTCAAAAAATACTCGGACGTCCACATTAGTTCTTCTTCTTTACTTTCATATTCAAGCGCGGAAAGCGTTCGTTGTCCGTATTTCGTACTTGGTAGCCAAAGTAGCGGATTCGTAGCATAAGCATGACTTGACCAATGTTTGAACCTTCCAAGGTGACAATCCACTCGTGAAAAGGAAAATTTGAAGAGGCTCTTGAGCTTTCCGGCAATGGATGGTACTTTCGCCCAAGCTCAAGAAAGAATTGGTAGACTGCTGTATAGAGCACGTTTGAGCCCTGCCGTCGTGATTCCACGCATCGAAACGTTCGTCACCGCGCCTTCTCTTGGGGGTGAGGCGGAGGGTAATCCCATGTAGGGCGAGGCTTCAAACCCGAATCCAGCTCTCTGGGAGCTAAAGCCTTGAACTATGGTGATACGGGCCGTGGCGGTGCAGCAAGGCGCACTGGAGGTCGTCGTAGACGATCGGACGAATGCGCTCGGCGAGTCCGGCGCTCGGGGAAGAGTGGCGGCGGAAAGGCTGCAGTTTTTGTGGAAGCTGAGGAGCGGACTTCCCCGCAATACGGAGGAAATCCGAAAGAGGTTGATAGAAGGAACTACGAGGATATCTTTGCTGGAGTATAAGTATAACATTGGCTGCCGCGTGAATGATTCCGAGTGACTCTGGTTTAGAGGTACTACCAGTTGCTATCTGCTATATCTCCTATATATTCTCATTTGTATCCGTTGCGTGAAAACGGCGTGTTCTTGCAGTGGGAGCACGCGAAGTCCATACTGTTGTAGAACACAAAGCTGAAAAACATGGCTCATGAAGGTGGTATATTTCTTAGGCTGGTGATTGAAATTTTCGTGAGGCTGAACTGCAAGCCAGCTGAAGTACCACTCCCGAGCCTCCGCCAACTCCATGACAAAGAAGGCACGGAAACAGTTGTGAACTCGTATATAGTTAGACACCTTTCTATCAGCTGTATGTTTGTATAAAGACCTATTCCATTGCCAAACCATCTTGAAAACGTCCATGGAACCCATTGGGCCGTGTTCGCAGCTGAATAGAACGCAATATGTTTTCTTTTTATTTGATGCATGCATAAGGCTTGAAGAAGATTTTGTCTTGAATGCTAGTATTCCTTGGGTATTACCATACACGCACGACATCAAGCCACCAGCGCTTGTTAGCCTTTTGATAGGCTCCGTACTCCTAACTGCCCGCTGACCTGCAGAGCCAGATCCTCATCACTTGCGCCGGTGAGCCTGTTTGAGTCTGTACTCTCATCAGCCACCACTACATGCAAACACACAATGCGAGAGGGGAGGCACAGCTGCAGATGAATGGACGATTAGTGAGCCAAAGATCCGATATTATTGGGTTTGGCAATGGCACAACATGATAAGTGAGGGTAAGAGCTGAATCATGGATCAGGCTGATCCCGATCGAAATCTCAGCCTCACCGTACCACAGGTGCTGAAAGCCTCGGCATTATCTTCACAAGGCAGCAGTCAACATTATAAGGTGCATTCGGAAGTATAAGAAGCATCCTGAAGGATCAGACGGTAAGAGTTTACCAGAACAGCGCTCTCATTTAATTTCATACCTACCATTTGTGCCAACTTGAATGGCCGGAAAATCTTCTTGGGCCTACTTGAGTGCAATGCATCCCTTCAAGAGACATTCAGTTCGCACTACAGCTGCTGTCATCGTTATTCTACTGCTTGTTCAAAGCAAGGTTGCTGGTGGTTATCAACAAGGCCAAAGTCGGCACGCAGATGTTGAGCTGCCAGGAATTCGGAGACAAGAAGACCAAGATGATCAAGACGAAAACGCCCAGAGTTTGTACGGCAAAGGCGTTCGATACGGCAGCTACTTACAAGCGGGTGCCTTCCTTATCGGATTCTTGACACTCCCAAACATCGATCTAAAAGGCCAATTCTCGGGGATCATACTAGCACTCCAGCTACTTATTCCTTGGTGGAGCCGCTTGAGGAGTCACACGATCTCCATTCCCGAGCTCTGGGTCGCCCTGGCGCAGATTCTACTCTTTACAACACCTGGCGCCTTCTTGCTTTTCTTCAGCTACAGCGTCACGCGTAGACACTGGAAGACTACAGCGGGTGAAGGGATGGTGCGAAAGGAGGTGATTCGTAGGGAGGGATGGAACTTTCTGCAAGTCTTCGCCATCCTGACCTGGGTCAATGTCTCGAACTTTGCCTTCGCAACAGTCATCACCTTCGACAATGTAGCTCCGAATATCGCTCTTCCCGACAATCCCATCTGGATGTGGAAGGTTTGGGAAGCACGCTCACGCACGTTTAAAGGGTTCGTTCCGTGAACTAGCAATTGGACACGGAGCTACGCTGATTTTATTTTTGGTCAGATTCATTTGGATTCAATGCGCGATTGTCCTCGTCCTCGAGGTGATTCCATACTACCTTTATCTGCACGCATTTTTCAGCTATATCCGTGACGTTGATACTGCGGACAAGTTCGAAGCTTTATCCAGAATAATCCGAAGAAAGCAGCACTGGGATGATGATATTCGTCGACGTTATCGTCTTTTAGAACAGGAATACAAACCTATTGAACAGCGTGTTGAAAAGGAGCGAAGAAAGAAACATGGCCGGCACACCTTATTGAAGGGATTTTGGATTCTCATAGTCTTTTTCTACGTGGGCATGTTAATTTATTCGATAGAATCCACCATCCAAGAAGCGGAACTGAAGCCGGTCGAAGATCTTCTTGACCCGAGCCAGCTACCTGCTTTCTCGACGGGTATTGCGGCAGTTATATCGGCCCTGACAAACTTTTGCGATAACAAAATGCTGGTAGAAACACCGGTGAGATACGAATACACACTGAGAGGCGAAATCAAAATATTTACTCAGGATGGGAAAGCGCTTGGGGAGAATGAGTTGGAGCGGCTCAGAGGAAGGTCGCACCCCATGTTGAGGCCTTGACGTTTGGTTCTTTCAGCGCCAGTCTATGAGTTCAGATGTGCTTAGTGGAAATCGAGTTGGTAATATAAATGAAGAAGTTTGGTCTCTTGCGTGGAAACGGAAATGGAAATGCTTCAAGGGAGAACCGAAAAAAAAGAAGACGCCATCCTATGCAACCATTAACCTTTTCGTTTCCTCGTTTCTATGTTTCTTACACCCCCCAAGACACGGGACGGTTTCATGCGTACCGCCTCCCCCTCACCAACTCCTTCACGTCGAAACTGGTAAACGAGCAATGGCCCACGTCCTCCTGCCTCCAGCCGGCCTCGACGACGACGCCCCACTGCACGGGCAAGACGGCGGCGTCGACATCGTCCTCGGGCGGGTGGCAGGCGGCGCTGATGACGGCGCTGCAGCTGCTGGCGAGCGGCATGCCGGCGGGATACCTGCGCAGGGCGAGGCCGAGGCCGCCGAGGACGATGAGGCTGCCGAGGACGGTGGTCAGGATGATGGCGACGGGCGAGTAGCCGCAGGTGGAGATCTGGCGGGCGCGGGCGGGGTCGCGGTCGTCCTCGGCGGTGACGGTGACCTGGACGAGGAAGAGGCTCTGGCTGGCGAGCCAGTGCAGCAGGCCGCTGGCGACGAGCAGCGGGATGGAGTAGCGGTAGGGCAGGTGCAGCCAGTAGGTGGAGCGCTGGCTTGCGATGGGGCTGGTGACGCGCAGCGGCTTGCGGCGGCGCAGGTACTGGGTCCACTCGCGGGTGAGCAGCATGCACGTGTACAGGGCGTTGAAGCAGAGGTACAGGTAGGACAGCAGGGCTTGGGGTAGGTTGGCCAGCAGCACGCTGGCCAGCACGCTGTTGCCGCCCGAGCCCTGGATCAGGTTGTTGCCCAGCAGGTCGCCGAAGCCGGTGCGCCACAGGGCGGCCACGTCGGTGGGCATGCCGGCCAGCGTCTTCTTGATGCTGACGGCGCCGATGATCAGGGCGACCGAGTACATGGCGTAGGTGGCGAACCAGCGCATCTTGCTGACGGCGCCGCCCCAGAACGGGCGCCGCGAGCTGTGGCGCTCGGGCTCGACGGCCACGGCCTTGGGGTCGCGCATGTCGTTGTGGCGCATCCACTCCCACTCCTTCTTGAAGATGTCGCGCGAGTACAGGCACCGGCCCTTGGTCTCCGGGTCCGGGTCGTCGAGGAACGAGGCGATGGCGTCGCCGAGCGTGGCCAGGAAGGCCTGCCGGTACTTCCACACGATGTAGCCCATGCACACGGCCTTGACGACGTTGCACGCGATGACGGCCCCTGCGATGGCGAAGCTGAACTGCAGCCGGCAGTGCTCGTCGACCACCTCGGCCAGGCAGTACTTGACGGGTGATCCGTACGGCGCCCACTCGGGCTGGCTGGTCAGCACGTCGTAGTCGACGTTGGTGCAGTTGTCCTGCCACGGCGGCGGGCACTGCCAGTCCCACGCCGGGAACACCTCCGGCGCCGAATGGAAGGGGACGCTGGTCAGGCAGTCGACCGCCGAAGCCGAGTTCGGGATGCCATCGAGCGCGCAGCTGAAGGTGGCGTACGTCGTCGTGTCGTTGGACCCGTGCGCGAAGCCGTCGAAGCCGATGTCGTCCTGCACCACGAGCACGTTGCCGTAGTGCGAGATGAACTGCTGCGCATAGTTGGTGCTGCACGCCTCGGCCGTCATGTTTTCGTAGCGGATCTTGTTCTGTTGGATGCTGTCTCTGAGCCTTGTCGCATTGGCAACGAGAGCTATCGTGTAGTTTTTGACGTCAGCTGGAACAATGTCGCCTGTCGAGTTCTTGGTGAAGACGTAGTCCGGCACGAGCCCGTCGGTCGAGTAGTTTCCACCATCGAGGAAGTCGGGCGTGGCGGGGACAACTTGGTATTCGTTGGCCTGAATGTTGGCAAAAACAACAGAGTTGAACAAAAGATGCAGCGGAACGGAGCTGATGGCGAGGAGGATGAACAGGTTTCTGCGATCTTTCCCAATGTGAAAGAGGTTGCGAAGATTGGGCACGCCGATGTGCAACCAGAAGCGGCGGTTGTGGGCTTTGACCAGCTCATCTCTCGTGGGCGATGCCAGCACTTGCATGCAATAGTTGCTGCAACTGAGCAGGACCGTGCTCAGGACGTTGATGACCAGGTGGATCCATCGGCTAGACTCCTTGACGTGGTCGCACTTGCCCTCGATGAGCGTGCCAATGCCGTCTTGTTTCTCGAAGGGACTGAACGTCACCCACAACGTTACACATACATTAAGGATGAGCACCACCATGGCCGAGACGACGGCGATGATGGCGCCGACCCTCCACCCGGAAAGATGCTGTTGCTTGAAAGTGCGCTGCCGGTGCACCGACGGCTTTGGCTTCTTCAGCAGCCGCTCCTCGTCGTCGTTCTCATCTTTGCTTCGCTCCAAGATGGCCTCGAAGTTGTCGCTCGGCGTCCTGGAGTGTATCCGCGGTCTAGAACGAGGGTTAGCTTTTCGTGTTCCTTGCAGATCCTTTCCCCACCCACCGTTCTTTCAGCTCCACGCCATCTCCATCCCATCTTCCTTCGCCGAAGTCTTGCGAGCCAAGACGGCTATACCGCGTCGGTTTTCGATCTAGAGGCATTGCAAGACAACAATGTAAGCGGTGTGCGAGGTGCCTGAAATTCTCCGTCAGCTCAGTCTCGTGGCACTAGTGACTAATTATAGATTCGCCCCGAATCCTTTGGGGGCCAAAACTCATGTGACTTGCAAGGATGACGTATCGTCGTGAGTCCATCTATACTATCTTATTGATGCCGGACTATAGACCCGGGGAACAACAGGCACGCAAATGTTCCGAGACTTCCAAGAGCCAGATACGTACAATGACAGCCTTGGCGCTTATTCTGTACTGTTTGAGAGCTTACTTACCAGAAGAGTATGCGTCTACCCAACACTGCGGGAATAGTGCCCCACAATATCTCCTGTGATGTGCTGCAACTGATCGAAATGGAGTGCTGCGCCACCTAAAGGGGTATATGCAATGGAAGACTTCAAATTCAGCCTTGCGCAGATGAACACATATTTATACCTGTCCCTTACCCATCAGCACGAGACTTACAAGATCACAAGCACGCCATTTCCCACCCCATGCCCGGTAGAAACGCTTCTTTGAACACAGGCAGTGATGGAATTAGCCTACGATCAACAGATTCCCGCCGTGGGTCAGAAAATCAGTAAGTTATGCAGAAACATGAAATATTTTGCTTCCCTTTACATAGTGACTTGGTTTGTAGCGAGTCGATCCTCCCCTTCTCTGAAGCGGTTTCGGAAACAGCTCCTTCCAATCAATCATCTGTCAGCCCTCCAAAGCCATTGAAAAACTTAGGCCGCATATTTTCTCGAATGTGCGACTGTTTCAATACATGGAAAAAGTCGAAACCCTGGCTTAGCGGAGTTTACCTGGGTTGTTTAATATCTGGAACAGTGCTTGTTTGCAACGTAGGGCTACTCTTACTCGGCGCTCTCAGCCATGAAGGGTATCAGAACGGCATTGGAACTCTTATCAAAGGCTCCAAAAAGCGCGTTGACAACTGGAACGTCGTCTTTCATGTAATCCTAAACATCTTGAGCACAGGCCTCCTGACATCCAGCAATTTCTGTATGCAAATTCTCAGCGCTCCGACCAGAGGCGAGATCGATGAGGCTCACTCTCAAGGCTCATATCTGGATATTGGCGTAATGAGCGTCAGTAATTACGCTCGCATTGAGAGAAAACGGACCCTGGTGAGTGTTCTACTCGCGATTTCTTCAATTCCTCTGCATCTCTTGTAAGATTTCCAACATTCTTTTCCATCATGCTATTGTTACTAATCCCTTGAAGCTACAACGCTGCGATCTTTAAAGTTGCTACGGGGCAAGACTACTCTGTTCACTTCATCAACGCTAGCGATTTTTCAACGCTTTCAGATCTCCATGACACCACCGTCGATCTCACGAACGAAGCTTGGATGGCCCAGTACGATAAATCTTATGTAACCGAGTTTGGGGACCTGTACCTTGTGGTCGACTCGGTTGGATTATCGCTCAATCTCTCCGGGAAAGTATCCAATGGCCAAGGTGCATGTCTTTACCTGGAGACGTTGGACCGCGACCATGTATGGGCCAAAACAGACCTTGGGAAAATTTCATACGACAACTTCGGGGAAAAAATCCCTATCTCATACCCCGCAATGGATCACGAGATCCAATACTGCAATGGCAGTGCTTTCACATGGCCTTCACTACCGGTGAAGGTCTCAGACGGCTCCCAGCTCAGCGATCTCGTGCAGTACGACGATTCTTCATGGGTAGTGAGCACAAATATCTGGACAACCGAGATTCCCAGTTTTCACGTGGCCTATGGATTGGCGGTACCAGAGCCTGGACGGAGCCAAGTACAAATCAGCCTGGTATTCATGATCATTGTCATTTGCTGCAATGTATCTAAATTGGCAACCATGTCTTGGACATTAAGAAGACCGTTATCCTCCCATATTCTGACATTGGGAGATTGCATCAGTTCATTTCTGGAAAGGCCGGATCCAACAACCGCTGCCGCTTGCACATTGGATCGAATGACCGTATTGGGTAGGCGCACTTTTCGTCAGAGCTACAAGCCTCGCAATATCCGGCTCTTGGAGATTCTGGGCAACCAGCACGTTTGTTCACGGGCAACCATGTAAGCGGGCAACCTTTTGAGAAGCCTCTCCCTGAACTCCGAATTTTGTTCTATAAGGTCGCTGACAAAGCTGTACAGCATTCTCATGATTGTAAGCGTTGTGCCTGTTGCTATATACATGGCTACCATGCGCGACACAAATAACACATGGGGATCTGAGTCAAGTGACTCCCTTCCGTTCATGTCTGGGTCATTTAATGCTTCCGGAATTCTGATTAATTCTGTCGTGGCAAACTTCCCTCAAGTTCTGCTTTCATTTTCCTACTTTTCTTTCAATCGGATGGCTACATCCGTAAATTTTGAACAAGAGTGGAATGGTTATGCCTCATGCAAGAAGGCGCTCAGAGTCACCAATCCACAAGGCGAGCAAAGGAGCACGCATTTCTTGCAGCTCCCCTACAGATGGGCTATTCCGTTGACTATATCTGCTGGCGTTCTTCACTGGCTGCTCTCACAAGCGATATTTCTTAGTCTAGTGCAGTTGCGGAGTTTCGATGGCTCACTGTCCGAGTCGGGATCACTGTGCAAGACAGGGTATTCTCGTCTCAGCCTCCTAGTTTTTACTTCCTGTTTTGTCTGCTTTTGCGTTGTTTTTGTCTTGATTTGTTTTCGTGCGAAGGTCATGTTCTTGCCGGAAGCTGGCCACTGTAGCTTGGTAATTTCTGCGGCTTGCCATCCGGAGCCAGGCGATACACCTCATCATTTGAGGAAAGTACAGTGGGGAGTTACTGGAGCGCCACAATACGAAAGCCTGGAGCACTGTTCGTTCAGCAGTGAAGAAGTGGCGATGCCTGAGGCTGGGGAAAGGTATCGGTAGATTTCAGCCAACTACCTGCATAATCCTTGCAACACCTAATAGAAGCCTTCAATTGATGGGATAAGGTTTTTCTTTTTGACTAAAGCAGAGACCAAAATTAAATGAGTCGAGCGATGCGGCCGGGTACCGAGAAGTTTGAAACGTGATGCCAGACTGCTGCTCAAGATTGCCAGCTGTACTGCGAGGTGGGGTTCGAGCGGGGATCGGCCCTGTGCAATCGCATTTAAACCAAAGCCCCGGAAAGCGCCGCTGATGTAATACAAGCACTCACGCTTACATCAAGTTAGTCACTGCATTATTTTAGGACCTACCTTATCAAGGCTACTAAATTCCCGCATCAACCCCTCTTCTGAGCCACTTGCCAACCTTTACTTGCACTATGTACCGCGAACGGACGAGGCTATCGCGCTTTTGGGAATGCAAGGCTTATCTCCGCGACGAGTGCAAAGCTATTTCATAGCCTAAATTTGTTAGTGCCTACCCCCTGGGTAATCGGTTTGTTCCGCCTCATTCCCTGCAGGTGAATACACTAGATATAAGCTTCTCCTAGCCCACACAACGCTATTTTCAAAGCACGCCCCAATCTCCAATTTCTAATCCACTCCATCGCCCTCCAATGGCATGCTATAGGCTGACGTGGATCGCTATCCTCTTTCAATCAGCAATATGCACGGCATCGCAGGCCATAGGGAATTGCAATCATGACGATATGCAATTTTCTGCCATTGTAGCCTTCGGTGATTCTTTTACAGACAATGGTGCATATGAAAACGCCTCTTAGATACCTTGAGAATACATCGCTGAGCAGCTTTGACAGGGAACGGGTCTTGGGCTCTGTCAAACAGGACCTGGCCTCAAAATCCCCATTAGTAAGTCTAATAAAAATATCCAAAGTGGAGCTTTGGGCTGGCGTGGAGGTTTAAAGTAACCGGATGTGATTACAGTTACAAGGGGCGTTTTTCAAATGGCCCCGTCTGGATTGATTACGTCGCTGCCAACCTTTCCATTCCTCTCATCAATTACGCGGTAGGAGGCGGCAAGTATATCGATATTCTTATTGAAAAGGAGCTGGCGCTGATGTTACCCAGCAACGACTTCTTCGAGCCTTGTGCAGGGCTACACAGGACCCAATTCAAGCATCCCTGTTCCTTCCATCGACCAGCAAGTTGCCACCTTTTTGCGGAATCCTCCGAGTGAGGCTGCAGCCGACAATCTCCTTTTTACGGAGGTGCCAATGACATTCTGTTCAACCCGAACATAACCGCCACACAAAGCTTTCGAGAAATCATGGCCAGTCAATCCATGCTCTCTTCAAGGTTTCCGAACGCTACGTTCTTGTTACTGGACTATCCAGATCTGAGTCGCATCCCATATGCTTTCTACATCAAGTGGATTGATAAGCGTGAGCTTCATGCATTCAGTCAAGGCCTCAGCTCTCTGTATCGGCAAAGCGTATTTGAAAGTACATTCAGTGGCGAACCCCAGATTGTCTACGTCGAGCTACCGGAACTCTTTGACCGCTGGGACTACTATGCAGAACCCCGAGACTACGGCTTTGAGCCCTTAGGGGCATATGGGAGCTGCTTGGTAGGCGTCTACCAAGAAACAAGTGACGTATCCGTCTGCTCGACGCCAGACGTCAAAGTTTTCTGGGACGAATATCAGTAAGATCACCACATCCATCCAAGAAGAGTGCCTGTTCTGATTGGAAGCCAGCCCAACTAGTCATGCACATTCTTTTGTCGCGAAGAAAGTGCTTGATACCTTAAGGACGTACAGCATGCGTACGAAGAGGAGATGAACTTCACAAGCTAAAATTAGCTGCAATGAAAGCGGAAGGGACTGGGTGTTCCGATAAACACCGCTTTCTCCTCAAGATATGCGCCTCTTTTCTCCGCGCATTCTGTATCAGAGTCGGGATCTCGGGTCATTATCTTGGCTCTACTTCACAGTTACACGGCTGCATACTGTGATCATGTTGCTGCCTGACTTGGGACGGAGCCCGAAATCATGGACCAATGGGTACGAAGAGCATAACGTAGATGCATGTGCTTCGATATCTCCAGAGCCCGGTCTGTCGGAACGAGGTACCACAGGAGGAAGGGGATACGCAAAAATAGACAGTTTCACGGCGCTAAACTTCCTTGAATATTGTCAAAATGAGGTCTTGCTTCGTTGGATCGTCTATTTTTGACCTATACTTGGCCTTATCTTCCAAGGACCTGATTGGAGCCATGCTGAAGAGTTCGAGTTTCAGAGACAAAAGAACTTGCCTAGAACCGCAAGAATGCCGCACTTCCGAGCGGTAGGAATGCGGGCCGTCAGCCAGACTCCACTGTCGGCCCCCACGCACAAATTACTTTCAACCCCGCCTTTCCTAACAGCCTGTCTTGAACACCCACCTGACTATGCCGTGCATACATTTGCTACTTCGGTGAAACATCATGCGACATGCTGCATGCCATCATTCTGCCTCGTTCGCCTATTGACGCGGTGTGAAGGCTCAGTAGACCTGTTGTGTGTCACTTAAAAATATCGGCGTGCATGAACGTCCTAGCCCAATGTTTGTGAAGGGTCAAATAATAAATAAAAGTAAAAACAGAAATTTTTCATCAGACAGTGAGTGGACACTCTTTCCCAACATTAAAATGACCTGGGAGAGATTACAGCACGGTATTGTTCAACGACGAATGCCATGCGGCGCCATAGCAGACAGATCCAAGGCCTGTAACAGTGACGCTGATGCCCAATCTGTGCTGCAATGGCCAATCTTAAGGCTGCATTCTCAAGTGCATACCCAAGTGTTTCGTCCAGCTCTGAGACATCGGAGAAACCCCGCACATGTAACATCAGATAGTGGACATCGGAGCAATTTGATCCAGTAGATGAATGTATGACCGGCGGACTCTCAAGAGACTTTTTCCTTTTTCCTTGCTTTTTTTTTTTTAAAAAAAAAAAAAAGAAGCGCTCAATGGTTT
>RHKH01000003.1:563746-614548 GCA_009829795.1 Lasiodiplodia gonubiensis
GGACCTGGGAATAGCTAAGTATTGCGAAACTTTCAGCCACAACGAGAGTGTCTTAAGGGTCAAAGATACAGCAGTTGCGGCCATTTGACAGTAGTGTAGAGAGGCCATGACTTAATGTTGTGGCGTTCATTAGGTTCAGCCCACGTGTGACTGGGCGTAACGTTGGCTGAATATCTAGAAAAAGTTGAAAGGTAATGGTGTGTGTAGTAGATGTGAACACCTCCAATAAAAAGTGGGCAATGAGTTTCATTCAAGGGCGCCGATCGATAAGTGGCAATCGGAAGGCCGGAAACTAAGATCTGAGTGTCGACTAGCTTCCTTCTTTTGCTTCCTCGCGTACTACCTGGGGTGGTCTTCTCAACTCAACGGAATAACGATTTACGAAAGACCTTGACGCTTATAGCACCATGGTACCAGCAATTTCTGCTCCACTTTACATGAACAGTCAAGCGTGCGTTGGGATGCGGAAATGCCTACATCCGCATTAATTTGTTCAATTCGACAGCCCGTGGAAGACGCCACGCTTCCACGAGAAGCGTAAGGGTGGGATGCTCCCCGACATCATGTATGAGAGACCTATCAGGACGTACCAGATAGTTACCTAAGGAGGAAAAGTGTGGCTCACTCTCCCGTTTCCTCTACAGCCTTGTGTCACGGATGACGACATAGCGTTCTCCGACCTATCTGGTGGATGGACACTCAGATCAATGTAAGGTAGGAGTATTGTTAAGGTCCATTATCAAAACTTGTTCATATATTATAAGGCTTGCTCCCTTTTTGTGTAGACGCTACCAGTTTGTCATATCACGTCAACCGCGGTGAAATCTTTTCAGATACTGGCCTCTCTTAATTTGACTTGCAAGAATAATCCGTTGAAGAGAAGGAGTGGCAACAATTGTGGCCAAAATGCCACCGGAGAAAGAATGTCTCGAGGCTTCACTCCCTAGTGCTGACTCTAGGAGTGGTAGTGTGGAAGAGATTCGCAGTGTGGTGAGGGATGCTGATGTTGCTGGGCGGTTCCTCGCAACTCTCGACGACTCAGTCAAACGCAAGCCAATAAGTCCGAAAGAAGCCCGCAAGGTTCTTTGGAAAATCGATCTCACCATTTTACCGCTGATATGGATGTCAGTCATCATCGCATCGGTCGATAAGATAGCCATTTCGAATGCGGCAATCTACGGCATGGCAACCGATACAAAGCTCGTAGGAGACAAATATGCATGGGTTGGAAGGTTTGCTAAACGCTAGATAACAACGAGCCATGTGCTGATTTCTGTAATGCAGCATCTTCTACTTCGGATACCTCCTTTTCGAGTCTCCCTCTGCGTTGCTCATTCAGCGCTTACCCGTAGCCAAATTCTTCTCGGCTACCGCCCTGGTGTGGGCTATCCTGATGTGCTGCACGGCAGCAACCACCAACTTTGCCGGCCTTGCCACAGTCCGCTTCATCATGGGCATGTCAGAGGCATGCCTTTTCCCCGTGTGCAGCATCATTACAGTCATGTGGTGGAAGAACCACGAACAGCCGTTCCGGACTGCCTGGTATGCCCTGCCGCAACAGCCACCGAGCGCTCATTTGCATTAACGCCAGTTGCACTCAGTTGGCTGTCCCAGTTCTCATCCATTTTCAACGGCGTAGTCAGTTACGGCATCGGAAACGCGCACACATCCCTTGCCAGGTGGAGGCTGCTCTACCTCGTCCTCGGCGGCATCTCCCTCGTCTGGGCCGCGGTCATCTTCTTGCTCCTCCCCGACTCACCCGCGCAATGCCGGTACATGTGCGACCGCGAGAAGTTCGTCTGCCTCGAGCGCGTCAAAAGCAACAACACGGGCGTAGAGTACAAAAGGGTCAAATGGTACCAGGTCCGTGAGTGCCTCTGCGACCCTAAAATCTGGTTGCTTTTTATCTTCGGGATCGCTCAGAACATCCCAAACGGCGGAGTAAGTCCAGCAGCGGAGGCAACCCCCACCCCAACTTGACAAGCACTTGACGAACCTCCCAGATCACAAACTTCGCCGCCATCATCGTCTCGGGCCTGGGCTACACGCCGCTCGTCACCACGCTCCTCAACATCCCGACCGGCGTCGTCGCCACGCTCTGGGCCTGGCTGCTCTCGTACCCGGCGAGCCGGCTGCCGCGCTCGCGCTGCCTCATCGCCGCGCTCAACAACCTCCTGCCCATCGCCAGCGCGCTGCTGATGTGGCGGCTGCCGAGCGGCAGCAACCGGCTGGGCCTGCTGGCGTCCTACTACGCCTTCTACACGTACTGGGCGGCGTACGTGCTCGGCGCGACGCTGCCGCTGGCCAACACGTCGGGCCACTCGAAGAAGGTGGCGACCAACGCCGTCGTCGTCGTCGCCTACTGCGTCGGCAACCTCGTCGGCCCGCAGCTCTTCCGCTCCGCCGACGCGTCGTCCGGCGGGCGGTACGCTCGCGGCTACGTTGGGCTGTTGGTCTGCCTTGTCGTGGCCATGGCGGCCATTCTGGCCTACGGTGCGTTGTGCGCCGTCGAGAATAGGAGAAGGGATCGCCGCGGCGTTGTCGTCGTCGTCAGCGCTGCTCATCACGGCGAGGCGAATGATGACGATGGACAGCAGCTCGCGCAAGGGGAAGGAGGAGCGGGAGCATTCTCCGACAGGACGGACAAGGAGAAGAAGGACTTCCGGTACACATATTGATCCATGGCGTCGTTGTATGGAATGAAGGTTTTCTTGAGGTCGTGGCACCTCTGCGCAAGGGTCGCGAGCACGGACCACCCGTCTCCCCGGCCGGCCCTTCTCGCCCCACAAACGCGCACACAGTTATATTAGTAGCGCTCCAGCGCCATTCCCATCATCAAAGTACCAGGTCTTGTGGTCTAGTGGTATGATTCTCGCTTAGGGCCTACCCTGAGTAGCTTGCGAGAGGCCCCGCGTTCGGTAAGTCGTCCGTTCGAGTTCGGTTCGAGGAACAGCATCAACTAACAGTAATTCAGATCCGCGGCAAGACCCATTAAGCTTTCTTTTTTTGTTCTTTTTGGAATTAGCGTGCGCCAGCAGATCTGAGGCAAAAGAATTGGGTTTGTAACCCTGCTAGCTGCTTGTGCTTCGCCTTTTGTCGCCTGCAACTTTCCTCACCCGACACCTCACGCTGAGGAGCAAAAATAGTTGGTAGAAATTTTTGGTTCAAAAAACTGAAGCGTTTAACATGAGCAATGCTCAAAGCTCAGGTGTGTACGAAGGGAAAAATGTAAGGTCGAATAGAAATGAGCGTGAGGGTGTCTATCACTCCGGAGCCTGCTGTCCCTCACATGGCATCCAGACTTTCCAGTCCTCAAAATCTACAGTGTGAAAAGAAGCGGCCCAGGAGAAGGAGAAGCGAGAAGAGAAAAGAAAGATAAAAGAGAGGCAACCCGATGGGGAGGATTTGACGAGGCCAACGAAACGCATCCCCTCACCGTTTGTACTGCACGTTGAAGGGCGGCGGCTCCACGTTCACCTCGGGCGGCCAGTACTGTGCCACCAGCCGGGACACATCGCATGCGAACCCAGCCCGATCCAGCGCCTGCTGCACCGCCCAGCCGTCGCGATCGCTGCACAGCAGGCCCAGCTTCCATCTCCTCCCGTCCCCGTCGTCTCCAACCTCCCTCTCCGCGCAGGAAGCCTGGACCAGCTCTCCGCCGCCGCCGCGGTTCCCGCCACCGCCGCTGCCGACATCCGCACCAGCACCACCGCTGCCACCGGCCTGTTCTAGCCGGACGTCTCGCAACGGGCTGAGGAACAGAGCCATCTGGCCCGGCGCAGCGACGAGGCCAGTGCGCAGGCAGATGCGCAGATCGCGCAGCCCGCGCATCTGCGCCATGGCTGCACACGCGTCGCGCCAGTGCTGCCATTCCCAGTGCGCCCGGTCGATCTCCATACTGGGAATCGACTCGAGCAGCGGGTGCTGCCAGTACAGCATCGAGTCCAGCGTGGGGTCGTACCGTGGCGGCTGCTGCGGTCCCGCATGCGCTGCAGCTCCCCCTCCTTCCTCTACGACGGCGTCGTCGTCGTCGTCGAAGTCCGGGCCAAGACTGCGCTCGTCGTCGTAGTACACCGTGGCCGCCTGCTCTTCCGGCAAAGCGGGCCCGCCGGCCGAGGCGCTTGCGGAACTGCGGATCTGCCGGATGAGTGCGTCGTAGTGAGCGAAGAGCGGGGCGCGGAAACTCCAGTGGAGATGCAGCGTGCGGATGGCATTCCAGCGCGGGGTGCGGAGATAGTCGTACAGGCTGACTACCGTGCGAGGCGAGGTGAACTGGAAGGTGTTCGTTTTGTAGAGGAATGGTACGGCCTCGTTGTATCTGCGTGCAATCTCGTATTAACTGCCGTATGCCTACCTGTAGATGATGGCCGTCTTCATGTGATGCTCCGTAGCGGCGAGGGAGAACAAAAGGTATCACTCTTCTTGCCTACAGTGCTAACTTGAGAGAGGAGGGGAAGCAAAGGGGCATCGGAAGTCGCAACTCACATAAGTTTGCACACCAGCAGTACCGCAACCACGCCCCTTACGTCTGCATTCGCCCTTCTCCTCGCGGCAAGTTTGACGTCAAAGTCGGCGAACTCGGTTGCAGCCAGAAGCGTGCAGTGGAAGCACGAGGGCTTGCATTCCATGCAGCGCTGGCCGAAATACCCGCGAATGCCCTGCCCATGTTGCTGTTGCGCCAGAAGAGCGGTCGCAGAAGAGGATGCGTGCTCGCTGTAGGATTGCGCAAGGTGCAGGTACCGCTTGCCGACGGCCTCCTCCCAGATGAGCAGGCGGATGTCGTGGGGCAGACGCAGCAAGGCTGAGCGCTGCTGCTGGTCAACGGGCTGATCCGTCCCAAGGGCGCTGGTGGCAATGGTGCGTTTCGGCAGCGAGAGGGCAGCGGGCGCGGGATCGGCTCTGGATGCGGCCGTTCGACGGGCAGAGTCCAGGTGGAGTTCGGCGAGCTGGCGATCCAGAGGTGTCGTGCCGCTATGGTCCGACATCGTTTCTGTCTAGCTTCGGCGGACTGTGGGTGCTCGAGGTGTCAGCTTCACGCGGGATCGCGAATGAGCGGTTTCTCCCGAAGCGGTGCGCGACAGACTGAAGGCCCCTCTCGCAGCGCACATTTGCAGGTCGAACGTCATCAGGCCGGCTTGGGCGCGTGGGAGCAAAAGAGCGCGCGTGAAGTCGAGCGCTCGATCCCTGTCAAGTTACACAGGTCCACACGCTATCTGCTTCCGGTTTAGGGCCGCCAAGACCTAGCCCGCGGCATCGCCTCTTTGGGACATCTCAATGAACTTCCATCTTCCGGTGAAGCCGTTTTTCATTTCACGTTTTTCTTCCTACATAGCCACAAAAGCCGCTGCTCTCGCTCTCGAGCCTGGCGAGAGCCCTTCTCCTCTAATCTCCATGCGCGCTGCACCCCTCCCCGTCCCTCGTGGCCCCGGCGCCGCCGAAGAGAAATGCCTCAGACTAACATCCCTCGAACCCTGGCTTTTGACCTCGAAATCACTCGGAAAACACGTACAAAGGAAACCGCTGGAAGCCACTCGTGATGCTCTGCCCCGGAAAGGAAGAATCAACAGCAACATGTCGAAAGGGAGCAAAGCAGCTAACAAAACGTCGAGAATCGAAGTAAACTGGGAAAACGCCCGAACAATGTCTGCCGTCGCACGTAAGGAGAAACGAAATGAAGACGGGGTTGTTGAAGGTCCGAAATCCCACCGACGCAAGAAGGTAATAAAAGGCCTGACTAAGTAGCTGTAGGCTGGAAGATGTCAAGAGAGAAAAGGAAATAATGCGGAAATGACTCTGGTCGAGGCCCCAGTATAAGGGAGAGGGAAAAAGAAAAGACTCCGAGCTTCTGCCGCAGTGAGCTCATTCCCAACGCACCAAGAAAACAAACGAGACTTTTGGTTACCCAACCACCGATAGTACTCCGCCGCCACAAGAGCTCATAGTACACCTCCAGGAACCAGCGTCTGCCCACTTTGGCCTGGATACGTGCCCCCGCCACCCGGGTTGATTGTACTGCTGTGTCCTTCCACCGGCGCCGCGTGTTTTCTCAGCATGAACATCGGCTTCCGGCCTTCCCGGTCCAACTGCTTGAATAATATAAGCGGTTTCTCGTTTAGACCCAAACAACGTTCTTGATCGCCGTGCACAATATACAACGCATATTGCCGCCAATCTGCTGTGATGCCGTATTTCTTGAGCGCAACAGGGAGCACCTTGTGGCACGGATCGTCGATGCTGACTCGGAAGGACTTGAAAATTTCCACTTGGGGGTTTGACGAATCGCCTCCTCTTGTAGTACCTGCTGTTGAGGGGGCAATAGACGCTGTTTCGGCATTGCGGCCGGCGGACAACGGAGGGTCCCGGTCCCTGTCGCGGTCCCGATGGGAAGGCGCGGGCGTAGCGCCACGCGCAGCGTCGCGGTCGTAGTATGCCGAGTTGCGGTCGTCGTTGGTGTGAGAGCGAGAACGGGTTCCGATTTGATGTGTGCTGTATGCGGGAGACGTGGGCGAAGGCACGGGGTGCTGGTGGGGCGATGACGCGGATTGGGGACCGGAATGCGGACCACCGCTTATGGTCGCCGTCAGATGGTTCGACGCAGCCATTGCCGCAGCTGAAGGATCGAGATTCGACGTGTCGGTCAACGTTCGGCCTTCGTGGATTGTTGGAGACGGGTTTTTCGGTGCCGACCCCAGAAATAGCTTCTTCGTCGAGAACTTGCGCGAAAGACTGCTGCCTGCGCGTTCCTGCGTCGGTGGAGAGGTGATATGCTCCCGTTCTTGACCGTCCGGTGTCGGTAGCGGTTGTGATCGGTTCTTAGCTTCCCGCACCACTGGAAGCACGTCCTCGCGCAGCTTCCTGTTCTCCTCGGCCATGCGGCTAAGATCCTCCTTCAATGCCCGAAGTTCGGCTTCGGCGATGTGCATTCTCTCGTCACGGTCCCTGATGATTTGTATAATGCGCGCAAAGTCGTCCTGTGTAGGTGCGGTCTCCTGGGCAGTGGTCTCGGCAGCTGTGGTTGGTGGTTAGAGTGTTTGTGGTTTCTCCGCGCAACAGAAAGACCTACAGAGAGGGACGTAATGGTCAGGTTCTATGGGCACATTTTGCTTGGCCTTAATGTCGTAAACACTCTTCAACACAGTGAGACGGTGGCCAACGCTGTTGATGCCCATCTCCTTCAATTCTGCATGCTGCAACGCAATGAGTGCTTCGCCGTCCACATTTTCCTCTGCGTTTCGTCAGCATCCAGCCATTTGTTCCTTGTCGAATGTGTACGCACCCAAGAACGTCCTTGCATACTGTCCCAGCCCCAGATTCAATATCCAATCCGCAACCTGCTCCGGGGTCCAGGTGTTTATGATGCCCTTGGGGCTCGCATAGCTGTCCGCCGAGCGAGTGAAGGTGGTCGGAGTGTGTTCTGCAGACGGCGGTTCGGAGTCGGTTGGGCTAAATTCGTGGTCGGGCGGCAGCGTGGGCGAGGTTATGACGCTGCGTTCGTACTCATCGTCGGCGTCAGAGTCCTCCTGGTATGCAGATCTGTATGCGGTGGCCATGGCTGCTCAGACGGGAGGGGCATCGACTGCGGAGCCAGGCAGCGTGCGTGCGGCAGCTCGGGCTGTTGTGGGAGGCGTTGTCCGGAGAGTCGTACAGGAGGTATTTCCGGGCCGCAGCTCTGTTATCGCAGGGCAGTGCCACAGCGATAGAGCCGGAGCCGTGAGCTTGGCCTTGTTCGGTGGCTGCTGTGGAGGAGCTGCCAGTGAGTTGCCAGGCGCAGCCAACCCTGCTGAGACGGAAGCGAGATTGAGCTGGCACCCTGCTCTGTGTAGTCCAGGCCTCTGTGTGCGCGTGTCAGGTAGAGTAGCGGCGCGATCGCCCGGCGCGGCCGCGTGCACGTGGGGTAGGGCGGAGCGGTGCGAGACAGGGCGTGCTGGAGGAAAGGCCTGGTGGGTTGAGCGCGCGGAGGAGTTGGCGCTTGCGGGAGTCGGCAGGCGGCGGCGGTGCTGGCAGGCTGGCGTCAGGGGAGCGGCGGACTGCGAGCGCCGCGCGAGCAGCGTGACGTATGCTGGCGGACGAGGCGGGCGCTGAGAGGAAGCAGGCTGGCGGACAGGGCTGCGAGTATCGCGTTGGAGACACAGAGGGCTGTGGTGGTAGAGGCGGCAGCCAGGCCAGGCCAGAGCGTAGCGTTTCCAAATGCGGAGCGCCAGTCAAGGACGCGCATCAAGCACCAACTATAGAACGCCGGCCTCTAGTATAGCCGCCAGTGCGACGCCCGCGAATGCCCTGCGACGCTGCTGCTGTCTGAGATGCAGGCCCGCCACGAGGGACACCCGGCCGCGAGCAATGCAATGCATGGCGCTGACCCTGTTTCCTGTCATCCTGTCCACCCATTGTTCGACTGCTGGGCATGAACCACCGCTTGTCCGCGCCATCATTCCCGACCGGCTGCCCAACGCCAGCCAACTTCTGTCGGCTTCTTGAACACAAGGCGCGCTATCCAAACCACCGCTGCCGCACCCGTCAGTGTGAGCTCGAGCGAGCCAGTCATCTACGGCACGGCCCATCCATCCCGACCAGCCTTGCCTGTCTCCCGAGCTTTCAGCCGCACCTGGCCCACTCGTCCACGACCAGGCCCCTCGACTGCCACCGCTCAGACGTCATCCAACCTCCCGAAACGCGCGCAATTCCTGCGCCGCATTCTAGACCAAAGCTTGTCCTCTTCCAACGTAGCTGCCGGCCGGCAGATATTACGTACGCCCGCCAAACGAACCTTTCACTTTCGCCCGGCACAAGCCGCACCACGGCGGGAAGACCCTTCTTTTCCATTCAGCACCAGTTTAGCCCCAATCCTGCGACAATAGCCCGCTGGCCTCATTGATCGTATTCCCCCACAATAACAGCCTCCGACACACTCCGCCGACGACCCTACGAAGCAACCCAACGAGCTTTCTCACAACCCGTCGGGCTTCCTTACGCGTCAAACATTTAGCCCGAAGCCAAGAGGCACCCAACCTCCGCCAGTCCATTCACGAAGACCGCCTCTGCGCCGAAACCCGCCGAACAGCCCACTATCTAAGCAACGAACCAATAGTCAAAGCGCTCCCGCTAAAGCCGGAATCACCACCTACCACGAGAGAGGGAAAATAATAACAATAATGCCCTCCGCCGACAACAACCCGGACGCCGGCGCCATCTCCTTCGCGCACACGACCTCGGCGCTGACGTCGTCGCAGACGGCCCAGCTGACCGCCGCCCTCTTCTCCGCCAACTCGATCCCGCGCATCCAGGCGGCGTTGCAACACTCGCTCCAGGAGACGGGCTGGACGCACGCCCTGCGCGCCCACGTGCTCAACCTGCTGCGCAGCGGCGAGTGCGGCACCTACGACGAGCTGATGGCCCGCGTGCTAGAGGACACGCGGCAAGCCGCCGCCGGCGACAGCGACAACGGCGATGGTGCGAAGGAGACCAACGGCCACGCCAACGGCGACGGCAACAAGAAGAACGGAAATGCTGGCGGAGGTGGCGCGGAGACAGGTGCGGCTCGGACCGCTGAAAGCATCAAGATCCCGGACAAGGCCGTCCGTGAGGGCATCAAGGCGGTGCGGAAGGAAGTCGAGACTGTGTGCGAGATCACGTTCGACTGAGCTAGGGGAGGAGGAAAGCTGCCGGAGCTCCTCGAACATGTGCAATCCGGGGTTACTCTTCTCTAGGCCTCTCCCTCACTCCCGGCGGTCTGGCTTGGTCTGGCAGCAAGAACGAGGATCGATCCCTTGTTCGACTCGTTTTCCTGCATACGACCTTTCGATACCGCGCGCAACGCAACGCTACGAGACACTCGGCAACGAAAACGAAGGCTGACGCGTACGCCCAAACGCCGCTACCAACAGTACGAAGCATCATCGATAATGATGAGCACGCAAATATAAAACCACTGCGACGCGATATACCTAAGGGGAGATCTACGTGCGATACTTTGGCATGCACTTGAGGAAAAAGCGAACAGGATTGTAACATTTGTGGGCAAATTTGGCATGGTACAGCCCAAGGGGTAAAGAATGGCCAGGGAAGCACGTCCTCGAGCGGAAGAAGGGGAGTGAACGGACTTGCTCTGCGCCAATCCCCAACTCACCTGGCGGCATCTTTGAGCCGACGGCATGGTCAATCGCTGAGCTTAACGAAAACGACATTAAAAGGAGAAGCGCATCAAAACAGATTCGGTATCTTGATCTGTGTCTGAAGGATGTTTACTGGTTTCAGTATGAAGATTAACGAGCGGCACGGGCACGAGAAGTGGGGAAGATTTGTTAGTGACGGTTCAAGCTTAGAACCATATGAAACTCAACAGAAAGGGTGGGTCGTGATAGAATCATTACACCAGAGAAAGAGCAATGCACATTCGTTCAAACTCTCAGACCTTCATAACTTTGTCGTGCTAGTTATTTCCTAAGCTACCATACTCCAGAATAGTTAGGCTTTTGCCATGCACTTCCTTCATCTTTTCCAACTACCGAAGTATCTTCGCGTAAAAAGAGCTACTCCAGCAATTACCACATCTTCCATTCTCGCATATGATGGCTGCTCGTGAACTACTAAAAGCACTTTCTGTATGAAAGTGAAAAGGGAAATCGTCTATGGACTTTACCCCAGCACCAGCGACCACCGTGAAGACACCTAAGAAAACCCGATCATGCAAATCCCATTATCTAACCGCCTCTCGAACAGTGAGCCGTTTAGTCGTAAAGACCTTCGTCGTCACCACCAGCACCGAAGTTGTTGTTGCCGGCGTTACCCTCGGCGCCAGCCTCGGGGAAGCGGAAGAAGCTGCTGCCGCCCGAGTTCTTCATCTGCTGGGCGAAGGCCTCGTAGCGGCGGATCTCAACATCGGTGACCGAGCGACGGGCAGAGGCCATGGCCTCCTCGAAGTGGCGCTTGGTCAGCTCGGGCACGGGATCCTCGGCGTTCTCATCGTCATCGTCCATGGTGGTGTCCTCGCCAGCGGCCTCACGAGCCTTGGTGCGCTCGATATCAGCCGAGATGGCCTCCTTGATGGCGAGCTTGACGGCACGCTGGGTGATGAAGCCAAGATCGGCACCAGAGAAGCCGTGGGTGTTGGCGGCGATGAAGTCGAGGTCGACATCGGTGGCGACCGGAGTCTTGCGGAGCTGGGCCTTGAGGATGCCGGCACGGGAAGCCTGGTCGGGCAGAGGAACGTAGACCAGGGTGTCCAGACGACCAGGACGGCACAGAGCGTTATCGAGCTGCTCGGGACGGTTGGTGGCACCAATGACGAAGACGTTCTTCTTGGAAGTCATACCGTCCATTTCTATGGAATCATTAGCAACTGCTTGTTCAGCCCCAGGAATCATGCAAACTTACCGGTCAGGAGCTGGTTGACGACACGGTCAGAAGCACCGCCAGCGTCGCCAACGGAACCACCACGAGCCTTGGCAATGGAGTCAAGCTCGTCGAGGAAAACAACGCAAGGTGCAGCAGCACGGGCCTTGTCGAAGATGTCGCGGATGTTGCTTTCAGACTCACCGAACCACATGGAAAGCAGCTCGGGACCCTTGACGGAAATGAAGTTCGCCGCGCACTCGTTGGCGACGGCCTTGGCAAGCAGAGTCTTACCAGTACCAGGAGGACCATAGAACAAAACACCGCGAGAAGGCGAAAGGCCGAACTTGAGGAACTTCTCGGGGTGGTCGACAGGGTACTGGACGCTCTCGATGAGCTCGCGCTTGACGTCCTCGAGACCACCAATATCCTCCCACCGAACGTTGGGCACCTCGACGACGGCGACTTCGCGGAGCGCGGAGGGGTTCGAAACGCCAAGGGCGAAGCGGAAGTTCTCCATGGTCACACCGAGCGAATCAAGAACTTCAGCATCGATGGTGTCCTCGTCTAGATCAATGAGATCCATCTTCTCACGAATCTGCTGCATGGCAGCCTCAGAGCAAAGCGAAGCCAAGTCAGAACCGACATAACCGTGGGTCTCAGCAGCAATGGTCTGCAGATCCACATCCTCTCCAAGCTTCATGTTCTTGGTGTGAATGGAGAGAATCTCCAGACGGCCGGTGGGGTCGGGGATGCCAATGTCGACCTCACGGTCGAAACGACCGAAGCGGCGGAGGGCGGGATCGATCGAGTTCGGGCGGTTGGTTGCGGCCATGACGACGATGTTCGAACGAGCCTTCATACCGTCCATGAGAGTGAGGAGCTGGGAAACGACACGCCTCTCAACCTCGCCGTTGGTCTTCTCACGCTTGGGCGCGATCGAGTCGATTTCATCAATGAAGATGATAGCGGGAGAGTTCTTCTCGGCTTCCTCGAATGCCTTGCGGAGGTTGGACTCCGACTCACCAGCCATCTTCGACATGATCTCGGGACCGTTGATCAGGAAGAAGAAAGCGCCAGTCTCGTTGGCGACAGCGCGAGCCATGAGCGTCTTACCGGTACCCGGAGGACCGTACATGAGAATACCACGCGGCGGCTTGATACCGATCGACTTGAAGAGCTGAGGATGCCTGAGAGGCAGCTCGACCAGCTCACGGATCTGAGCCATCTGCTTTCTGCAACCACCAATGTCGTCATAGCCGACCTCGTTGAGGTTGCCCTCCTCATCCTCACGCTGGATGGGCTCACCCTCGCAGTGAATCACTGTGTCCTGCGCAACGATACCAAACTCCGGAGGGTCAACTTCTACGACCTTGAACTCCACTTGTCTCATACCACCGCGAGCTGTGAAGAGATCGCCCTGGCGCACGGGCCGGTAGGCTTCGCGGAAGTATGGTGCAAGGAAGACATCAAACAGGGAGCCGGTCAGGCCCTCGACGGTATCGGCAATGGGAAGGACCGCAATGCGTTTCGCCTGTCTATGAGTCAGAGGGTTGTGGAAGTTGCAAAATTTGCGTGCTACTTACGTATTTGATGTCTGGGCACGGGTGGACGGTGATGACATCGCCGTGCTTCACACGGAGGTTGTGGCGAACAACACGGTTGAGGCGGGCGCTTCCATCGTCGAGATCGTCATCGGCCAGCACGATGAGTACGGTGTCCTTTCTCTTCTTGCCCTTCACCAAGACAGTGTCGCCGCGGAAGAGCTGCAGCGTCTCCATGGTGTTGTTCGAAAGGGCGATAATCGAGTTGTCATCGTTGGTGGCATCGGTGACGCTGTGGCATCTCTTAGCAAGCTGCAAAGTGCAGATTTCCCCCATGACCGCAGAGAGCGAGCTGTAGGGCTACTCACATCAACGAGTTGGGCTTCTTCTTCTTCTTGAGGATGGCCGTGGCGACCTCATCCTGGGTGTTGTTAGCTAGGCTGCTGCGTGGCCGTTTGCCCAGAGGGAACCCACTTCACGCTTCTCTGCACCGGAAGGGTCGCTTTGGAGGGGTTAGCAGCAGGCTCGAGATGATGCGCGTTTGACGGAGTGACGTACTGCTCCAGCTTGACCTTGTGCTTGTTCTGCGAGTGATCTGGCTCCCCGGACATGATTGCGGGCGCAGCGGGTAATCCGCAAGTGTCTGATCGGAAAAGAGAGGAAGGGTGTGTTGTTGAAGCTGCAGAGCGAGCGGGGGAGCGGGCTCGGGGGGTGCAGGGGGGGTTTGATGAAGTGTTGTGGATGGGGTTGGGTGTCGGAGCTTATGTAGAGAGGCAGACGCTGGCGATGATGTTAGCCGGTGGTTCTGACGCCCCAGCACCGAGCTTGGGCGCTTCGGCGCTATGCCGTTTACGGAACCTAGTTCGCCGCCCCGACCGCGAGCAAGGGCAGAAGCCCGTCGAAGCAGCTGGACCACCTCTGCCTGGCGCTGATTTGAAACCCGTCCGCCCGCCCGCCGTGTGCCAGGCGCGCGCCAGCTGGCCTTTTCCAAGTGGCGCCGCGCCTGCATCTCCCAAATCCGTGCCTGCATCCGCGCGAGTCGGAGGCTCAGGGTCCTGCGTTAGGTACTCGTAATGCTGTTCTGCCTAGGAGCGGAGATAAGCTCGCCTCACCTTCTCAACACCATGCAGTCTGTCACAGCCGTGCCCACCTTTGCCTCATACCGCCACATCAAGTCTTCAGATTGCATTGCTAACCCGCACTCTCCAGCCAATGCCCGGACCAATTAATCCAAACAAGTAAACCAGCACTTGCTGCGACTCCGCCGCGATGATTAAGGCATATCCCTAGTCTAATTTGTTGAGACCCTTGGATTTAATTTCTACGTGCAAACCATAGCTCCGATCCGCAACATGTTGGATTCAACGCTTAACAAACTAGAGGGATAGAGAGCACTGCACGTTAGAAAGCCTATCTACATCCACTAGCCGTACCCGGCCGGAACACAGTAAATGGCCGCTCACCAAGAAATGGTTCTTCTGATTTATTGGTGAAGAGCCTAATATGGTGTTCTCTAACTGTGGCAAAACAGAATAAACAGAAATGTAAACGCATATCTGCATCAGATTGTTCCGAAAGACTTACATCAAAGCGTAGTTCTTTTTTATTCGAAGATCGCTCACCCTCCTTTCCAGTCCAATTGCTCTTCGAAACCGCAACAGAGCGCTCCTTCTGAATCAGAGGGAAGAGGAAAGAAGATCTCAGTGGTCAAGTAATAAGCAAGAGATGAGACCTCTGGTCTCTGGTTAGCGACCAAGGTGAGGCAAACGGCACTTCGAATTCACGCCGTCCGACAAAGCCGTGACGAAGAAGGGCATCTGCCCACACATTTCAATGGCCGCGCAGCATCACAATAGGAGGGTCACTTCACCCTACCCCCTCCAGCTCACTACTTTACAACGTCGGACATCCATCCAGTACCTCAAACCGCGCAACCCATCCCTCGCCATCAGCGCAGACAACAGAAAACGCCCAGCCTACCACGATGCCAGACTTGCCCTCCTCATCGCCGCTCTACACTGAGCCACCAAGTCTCACCTCAGACAAAACTACATCCACTTCACCCACGGCGCAGCCGCACACGCCGACCGCCGGCACAGCGCAACCAGCGCAGCAGCGACGCCACCAGCATTCCACTGCCAACAGCAGCAACACCCCCTCCTCGCCCACTGCTACTTTCAACGCCGCCTCGTCCGCCGACCGACAGCTCGCCCGCGCAGCAGGCATGCGCATCGACACGCCGACGTCGTACCCGCGCCTGCTGCTCGAGCCGCACGTCACGATCGAGCTCGACCGCGCCCGGTTCGCCAACGACGACGCAGAGGTAGCCGGTGCCGCCAGCGCACTGCTCGCCCACCATGGCAGCAAGCTTCTCGTGCGCACCACCGACTCGAACGCCGGCGACGACGACGAGGAGTTGGAATGGGCCGCGCGCCGCCGGCAAGCTCGCGCCCGCCACGCCGCCAACCCGATCAGCATCGCCAGCACGAGCGGCGCCTTCGCCGCATCCATCTCTTCCCGGCCGCAACAGCAGCAACCGCCCAAGCGTGGCGACAGTGGTGGACGGGATGGCGACACAGCCGCCGCCGTCGTCCAGCTACCCACCAGCTTCCTCGCCACGGCCAACAAAGCTCTATCCATCGAAGCCGCGGAAGCCTGGCAGCGCAACGAGCGGAGCGACGACTACAGCCAGCGCCAGCCGCTGCCGCTCTTCGTCTACGGCCACTGGATGTTCCCCGTGCAGATGGCGGCCGCCGTACTATTCGGCGGCGGTGCAACTGCCGAGCAGCCCACCGCTGTAGATGTCGAGGCGTGGACGAAGCGCATGTTACCGGCTATTCTAGGCAATGAAGGGGCGGAAGGCGGAGCCTGGCACCGATACTGCGTACGTGGCCGTGCGCCGACGGCGGCGCTCCTGGAAAAGGGCAACCCGCGGCTGAAGTACTACATCCGCGATATGGGCGAGCAGGGGCCTGTTGAGGGGCGGTTGGTGCTGGGCGTTTCGGCGGAGCAGTGGAACGTTTTAGATGCGTTCCTTGGGGTAGGGGCGAGTAGAAGCGGAGGAGAGCGGATCTGGGCCAAGAGAGAGGTGCAAGTGGGCGTGAGGGTCGTGGGCGAGAGATATCTGACGCCTCTGAGAGCCGTGACTTACGTGTGGGAGGGTGACCCGATGGATTTGCATGTCTTCAAGGTTGATAAGGTCTGGACCCCTGAGCTGTACGTCGAATGGCATTGTAGGACGAGGAGAGAGATGGCAGCGGCAGCGAAAGAAGCGAACAATGGTGGATAGGGGGGGCTCAGAAGTATGAGCTAAGCGTATATAGAGAGGATTGGCATAATGCAGGGTTCGTGAGTAAAGTTAAAAGAACAGTGAATTAAAGTTTGTATCTATATACGAATGTGCGATCATTCTAACGTGCAATTGAAGACCGACAGGCTATTGCAGTACTAGTATTTAGATGGATAACCGGCTTTTCGGTGTAGGGCACTGACTCCTTCCGGACGCCAGGCACATCGAACGAATACTGAACAGAAAGATGAAATAGATCTCTGAGTTGCGGGTGGAGATGCACTGCAAGCTGTGGTAGCCTTTTAGTCTCTGCCTCCACTCCCAAGCCGCAGCACACAACTTCTGTGTTACACACTTGCCGCTGTTAACCAAAGACCAATAAATCGAAAGCAAGCGGAAATTTGCAAGCAGGTCTTATCTATTGGCTCAATTCAATATCTAGTGCGTCTGAGCCCATTGGCGGTAGAAGTCCAGGCACTCAGCATTCGCAACTGATGCTGAAGTCTTGACATTCAAACCACAGAGAATCTGCTTGACAGCACCCTCAACCCTGTTAGAAAGGAAAGTTAGCAATCAGCTGCAGTGTGGATGAATTGAAAATATCTCAACTCACTTCTTGCCGTTCGTCGTGACCGGAATCTCGGGGCATTCATCCACAGCGCCTGGCACATGACGCGCACTAAGCTCCTTTCTCACCACCTTCCTGATCTCGTCCACCAGCTCTTGGCTGAACTTCTTCCCTTCAGCCATCTTCACGAACAGCACGACCGTCTCGTCCGTATCATTCTCCCTCCTCTGTCCGATGCACAGCGCGTCGGCGACCTGCTCGGGGAAGTGTGCGAGCAAGACGTTGTAAATCTCCGCGCTGCCAAAGCGCACGCCGGCGGGCTTGAGAATGCCATCGCTGCGTCCGAGCATCAGCAAGCCGCCGGTCTTCGGATTGAACCGCACGAAGTCACCATGATGCCAGATCGGGCCGGCCCCATCCTTCGGCTCGAACTTCTCAAAGTACGACCCGCGGTACTTGCGCTCGCCTTCCTCGCCACTCCAGAACATGACTGGCTGGCAAGGGAAGGGTCTCACACAAACGAGGTCGCCGGGCTCGCCGGTTGCTGTCACGTCGGTGCCCAGGTAGTCCCAAGCGCGGATGGCCATTCCCAGCCCGGCGACTTGAATCTCGCCGGCGTGCACCGGCGCGAGCGGGCATGGCGCGCCGAAGAGCGAGATGATATCGGTGCCGCCGGTGATACTGCCGAGGTTGATGGTCGGCGGGAACGCCTTGTACACGTAGTCAAAGGTGCTGGGCGAGAGTGGCGAGCCCGTGCTGTAGATGGCCTCGAGTGTGGCGAGCGAGAGCGTCTTGAGTGGCATGACGTCCTTCTGTTCGAGAACGGAGAGGTATTTGGCTGAGGTGCCGAAGTGCGTGATACTCAGCTCATCCACGAGGCGTGCCATGGCCAAGTCATCGGCGACAGAGGTGCCTGGTTCGCTGGTGGAGGCATAGCGGAAGGGCGAGCCGTCATAGAGAACGAGCGTGGCACCGCTGGCGAGTCCCGAGACAAGCCAGTGCCACATCATCCAGGTGCATGTCGTGAAGTAGAAGAGCCGTGATCCGGGCTTGATGGAACATTGCAGCACATGCTCCTTCTTGTGCTGGATGAGCGTGCCGATGGCGCCGTGAACAATGCACTTCGGTGCTCCTGTGGTGCCACTGCTGTACAGAATGTACACTGGGTGATCTGGAGGCAATTGTTTGAAGATGAGTTCTGCAGATTTTGCGGACGTGAAAGTGGAATATGCGTAAGCGTTCCTCGACGGCCCTGCAAGGGAAGGCACGTCGACGTCTACTGAAGATACGGTAGGCAGAACCACGACTCCGTGCACAGAAGGAAGTGATGCGACGATTTCCTGAACTTTGGGGAGGACGGGATGACTGCGGCCGTTGTAAAACGAAGCGTTATCAGCAAAAAATAGCACTGGCTCAATCTGGCGCAACCGCTCCAAAACGGCGTGAACACCAGTATCCGGCGAAACAGCCGTCCAAAGGGCACCAAGAGAAGTCGCAGCAAGCATGGCCACCAGAGCGTCGGTATGGTTGGCAACATAGCCAGCAACTCTGTCTCCCGCCTGCAGCCCGAACTCGATCATCCCAGCCTGACATTGCTTCACCCGCTCCCGGAGCTCTTTCCACGTGACCAGCTGGCGCGAAGTCTCCGTGGCAGCAATCACGGCCGGGCTGTTTTCATCAAGGTTGACACTCGGGAACAGTAAGTTTTCAGCGAAATTGAGTTTGGCGCCGCGGAAGAAGGCCGGACGCGGAAACATGGGCGCGGCCTCGTTGACGACCTGCAGGGCCAATTAGCCTGAAGAAAGCGGTGGGACGTGAGCGGGATCGGGACCTCTTCGTAGGGCTGGGACGCCTTGATCCCAACATATTGCCAGACTTCGCCCCAGAAGGCAGCGATGTTCTCAATACTCCAGGCATAAAGATCGTCGTAAGACTTGAGTTGGAGATGGTACTTTTTGTTAATGTGTTGCAGGAACGCGTGCATAGGAGTGTTTTGCGGCGAGTGGTGAGTCCACAGTTTTTTGGCCGCTGGCTCGGCGCCATTGGTGCCGTTGGTGTAGCTGACGGCCATGGTTGTCGTCTTTGTGCTGAAGCGTTGGGGAATTATTTTTTTTGTGTTGCTGACGCGGGCCGGAGGCAGGGCAGGGGCGAGGTGAAGAAGCCTAAGAGCCTCGGGAAGGCCTTCGGTCTCGGATCCCCGCAGTCGATCAAGCGGCCGCTTTCCGCTCCGCTCCGTGCTTTCCCGCCTATTCTTTCTTCCCGATCCCATACCCGGTCTTACCTCTCCCGACTCTCTCCATCAAATGTATCCTTCCAGATGGTTTATCTGTCAACATTATTGGGTGAAAATTTACTCTCTATGCTCTGCGAATCTACGTTCCGCTCACCGACCCGTGCTACAGCCTATGAGGAACATTTGTAAGCATGTCCCGAAAGAAGAGGGTTGGACAGGATGGACGAAAAACATACAATGTGTGAGATAAGGTCGTTTGGCTTTGTTGCTAAACATTGAAACGAATTAACGCTCTGAGAAAACAAAGAACTGATTAGCTTTCAGACTCTTTTTTTTTCACCCCTTTCATAGGTTCAATCGTCTTCAATAGTACCATTTAGTGATAGAGAATAATTGCAGATCCATCTCGTTTCTTGATCAGCTCAAAGCTCAGAGCCCCATTATCAGTACTGTTTTCCCGTTACAACGAATGCTATATGGCTGATCTTGAACACGTCTCAGGCGCTTGCACAACAGAAAGACGTGGCCGCTGCGCAAAAGTTCAAAATGTGAATCACGAGCTTTATCTCGCTTTGGAACGCTCGCGCACTTCGCACCTTCTTTTCCTGAATTTCTTACGTGTCATTTACCTAGCTGCGCTGTTGGTAGACAATGCTCAAACGGCACACGTGGTTACAGAAAGTACAGAAGCACTACCGATAACTAATCGCTCTTTGTCACCTTCACCTGCCCACCCCCTCGGCCACCTTATCATGGCATCCACATGTCCGGGAAAGCAGCTGGAGCGCAATCCTTCCTTCGTGTCCCTTGGCATGGTTGTTCTTGATGAGCTGCAATTCCCATCTAGAGAGACACTCTACGATGTACCCGGTGGCTCAGGCGCTTACAGTAGGTCTCGGAACCCGAGCTCGGTCTTGCGGCGACTTTTCTTACTCGTCAAAAACAATCAGGTACCCTCGGGGCTCGTATAACTACGTCAGCGGCTCGATCGAGAGCGGTCGCATGCATAATTCTGGCCGGCGACGAGTTTCCAGCATCCGTCTTGAGCCAATTGCTGGACTGGGACATCGAATTGGAAGTTCGCCGAGTACCGGGAAGAAAGTCTACAAGGGGTCTTCTCAAGTACGAAGATCTGCAATTTGGGCGTAGGTCGCCTTGTTCATCCGAGCTGGGAGTTGGCTGACACAGACGAACAAACTAATCAGGCAAAAGTTTCCGATATCTCACGCCGCCCCTGCAGCCTTCGCCGAATGATCTTCAAGGGTCGGCCTTGCTGAATTCCGCAGCCTTTCATGTCTTAGCCCGTCCGGAGGATCTCGAGGCTCAGGTCTCCGACTTGCTCTCCCTGCGCGCAAGGTGCGGGGCCGACAAACGCCCTCTCATCATCTGGGAGCCAGCCCCACCCTTCTGCAAGAGAGCTCATTTGGAGACGCATCTGCGTGCCTGCAAGCGAGTGGACGTATTCTCTCCCAACCACCTGGAACTGCTGGCCTTCTTCGAAGGAGACGACACTTCTGAAAAGCCTTTCGATCGCAGCGTAGTGGAATCTTACGCGCGACACTTCCTCACCTCAAGCATACAGGGAGAGGCTCAATGTGCCATTATCGTCGTCCGTGCAGGTGAACATGGATGCCTCACAATGTCCAGGCTCACTGAATGTCGCTGGCTTCCTCCATACTACCGCCCTACTTCGTCAAAAATCGTTGATACAACTGGGTCTGGTAACACTTTTCTGGGTGCTTTTGGATTGACACTACAGGCTTCGAATGACGTTGAAGAATCCGCCATCTGGGGCACTGTAGCAGCGAGTTTTGCATTAGAGCAAGTTGGCCTACCCAAGAAAGCCTCAGCCGGGGGACGCGACACATGGAATGGTGAAGAATTTGCATCCAGGCTTCAGGAATATAGATCGAGGGTTCAAGCTCAAGGATAACGAATACCACTGACATGTTACGAGATTGTCGTAGAGGAAGATAAACGTTATGGTGCGTATGGATTGAGATGGTTAATTCAACATGAAGGAACCCCACTTATATTGACATCAAGCAAGCCGGGGTATTGTATGTTGAAGGCAGTGCAGTCGAGTTGGACAAATATGAGCACTTCAAGACGTGAGCCGTGGTGGCTGTGGATATGCTTGTTTAGGCATTTGCAGAGAAATAGGCATCACACCAATGAGTTAAACTAAAATTCAGCCAGACACACTCTCGATTGTAGTGAAGTTACCTAAATCCCACTTAGAAAGTGAGCTTCCTGAGGAACTTGGTCTCCTCACTCAAGCCCATCTCCATCACATGTGCAGTGAACGTCTCAACCAACACCTTGACGTCCCTGACACGCAACAAGCCCAGAACCCTCTTCTCCCTCAGTGGGATGACCAACTCCTCCAGAAACACCTCCGCAGCCTCGACCGCCGGGGCCATCGACCTCGTGAGGATGCCACGGGCCAACGCCCGTTTTCCCTTCTTGTTCTCGACCAGGTCAACGTCGAACTCCAAGAGGCCGAACTCGTTCCAGTGGGCGCCTCCGGTGGGGAAGTCTGGTCGGCACAGCGCGTGCGAGTACGCGCGGATGCGGATCTTGCTGACCCCGTTCTCCGCCTCCAGGCCCATCCCCTCGACCATGGCGCACCAGCGCGCCCACGTGCCGAGCTCCAAGTCGTCCGGGAGGAACCTCTCGCTGGGGAACCAGTCGTACGGCGAGCCCCCGAGCAGCTGCAGCAGCACGGTGTCCGGGATGCCGGTGCTTCTAAGTGGACCAGAGCCGAGGCCGACGCCCATGCCGCGCTTATTGAAGCCGTTGAGGGTGCTGTACTCGGCGATGGGCCTGGGCACACCGCCGGTCACGGCCCAGCGCGTGTGTGCGAAGAAGACGGGAAGTGCTTCGGCGCGGGTGGAGCGGTTGACACGGCAGATGGCCGGCGTCTTGATTGATGGTAGGATGGAGATGATGTCGGGTTTGCGTGGGTCTGGGAATGGGATTTCGAAGTGGCTTTCGACGCAGAGCTTATAGATCTCGGTGCGGACCTCGCCAGGGAGGTTGGAGAAGGAGAAGGAGCTGGTTGTGGATGGCGTTGCCGGCGGGGGCGAGGTCTGTGAAGGCAATAAGGTAGCTTTATGTGTCCAGCGCGGGATGGATCGTTACCGGACTAGGAGCTGCCAGTTTGGCTGGCTTCCTGGGAAGAAACGCGCGCAGAGCGTCAGAGAAAAAGCACATGCTGGGCGTTTGGGGTGTGGAAGAAAAGTTGGAGATGTGCAAGAAAGGTCGGCGGTGTTGGAGGTCGAAGATATATAGCTTGGAAGAGAAGTAGAAGTGGGTGGAAAAAGTGTTATATACAACCGGGAGAGCAAACCCAGGACTGCACGAGACCACGTGGAATTAAAATCAAGCGATCAAACAGGAAGTAACGGCCGAATGAGGAAGGGGCAACCTATTAGATCCGTGCTATCCTGAGCGCCGTCACCAGCGGGCGAATTGCACACCCGCGAAACACGCCATTTTAGACGCAATCCTAAATCCGTGCTATTCCGAGCGCCGTCACCAGCGGGCGAATTGCACGCCCATGAGATGCGTAATCTTTAAAGCTACCAGCTCGCCCTTGTCCTCTGCCGACAACTGAGCTTACTACACAAGATCTGCAACATAATTTCATCAGAATCGGACAAGTATCATTGCATAGCTACACCAGAAGCAAATTTATCTGGTAAAACCTCTGTCTATCCGAGCAACCCCCAGTATGATACCCCTTCAAGCCATATCAAAGCAAATTTATCTGGTAAGAACCCTGTTCATCCGAGCAATCTCTACTCAGACGTCCATGAGAGTTACTTTCCGCGCGCCTGATTCACTGCTTCTAAACGCTACTTCAAACATTTAGCCATAAACAAGCTTATTGTCTCCCTTAACCTGTAGGACATTGTTGTTGTCGCCGTAGATGACCTTCCACAAGTTGTAACGCCTGCTTTTCACTGAGGTAAAATCAAACTTTGGATCAGACGGCAGGCCATGCTCCTGCCGGCATTGGATAATGTGGCGAAGGACTGGGCTCCAGGTAACCCGTGCAGGAACTACTAGTGGTGGACTCCAGTAACCGACGGGCATCTGCAAATTTTTTGGCTTCCCATTTGGCGAGAAGCGCAAGTTTAGACATGAACGTAGTGGGTTTTACCCATGTTGTTCCACATCCCACCGGGCACTCGATGACAATCCATTGGTCTTCCGTTAGCACCCCCGCCTGATTAGAAAAGTGAAGATTCTCATGGACAAGCCATGTCTTCCCGTCGTATTTGAGCTCACGATTGGTGATAAGAGGGTGCTGGGTCTGAAGTCTGACCGGGTTCTTGCGAGGAATGATCGAGGCTGCCGGAGCTATAGGAGCTAGCGGAGCAGTTGCCGGAGCCATAGGTGCCAGCGGAGCAGTTGCCGGAGTCTTGGGGGCCAGCAGAGCAAGTCCCGGAACCTTAAGCTTGACGAGAAGACCATTTTCTGGAGCCATAGAGGCCAGTGGAACTGATGCTGGATCCTCGGGTTCCTCGGGTGGAAACAAACTTAGTCGAACGCTCCCGAATCCTAAGGCTGGTGGATCTTTGCCTTTCAAAGACAAGACAAACTCGTCCATATCTGCTGGAATATACCGACTCCCAGATCGAACAGCCTCCGATGAGTGCTTTCCGGCAAGCGTACGCCGATGTATAGAGAGACCTGCGATGACAAATGGCACTCCGAGTAGTTGTAGGGTTACAAGCATTGCGGCAATGCCCCAGCCCTTCCTGAGCCTTCGTCCAATCTCCTCCTTAGGTGACTCGAAGAGATGTATGAATGTCTTAAAGTGCCTGATGAAGTATCGAAGAATCTCATCTTCAATGAACTCAATTAGCTCCTCGTCGAGTTTCTTGCCAGAGGCACTTTTTCGGAGAGGGTTTGCAGCTCCAAGACTCTGCGGAAAGATGACTCTGCTATGCCATATCGCCCCGGCAAGTCTCTCCTCTGCTGAAGAAAGACATCCGTGGGTTATTATATGCCGGATATTCGCGTGCTCTTGCTTTTTGTTAGAATCCACCTGGTATGGGATCCATATTCCAGAAAGGCTTGACCTATTGAGTGTTTCGATGACTTTAGTGTCTGGAAGGAACTTGTGGTCCGGATTAGAGAGGCAGGGTGGCTGACGGAAGCAGGTGCGTTTTCTATAGTAACACCTCTTACGCCACAAGTTTGCTTGCGTTGACTCCAGGACGATGTGATCCAGGCGATTACATTTTCCTGTACCGCACCTGTGCGACACTTCGTATACGAACTCACCGGTCGTAGGATTGCGCAGGAAGGCCATTCGGAATAGCCTACTTCCTTCAGGCGTGTGCAATCCCATAGAGATTGCGCGGGCTCCAAGTAGAACCCGGATGAGTGGCATTACACGACCACTATGCTCATGAAAATCTTTTCCATGTCTGAATGAGCGCAGGCTCACCGTATGTGTTTTTTCCTGCGGGCCGGTGGAGTCCAACAAACGCCTGGCGGAAGGTACTTATATCTTTCAACCAAACTCAGCATGGCCTTTCTGATACGGTCTTGATGCTGGATGATGAGGATCTAGTGGAAAATCAAATCATCCTCTACAGCTTCGCAAGTCTCCATTGTACTTTCTTGAAAGTGGTACTGGTCAAAGTCGATGTTCAGTTCAGGAAGAACGTAGTCGGTAGGTGTAAACCAGAATCGTATTACCGCTTCTCGCTCTTAGGCTGTAGTCATTGTCCTGGGCATAGTAGCAGTCTCATCCTTATCAAGCTCAGACTCGGGCTCAGGCGAGTCCTTCGATTGCACGTCGTCGTCGAGTAGCCACTTGCTATCGAGCTCGGGCTTAGGCGGGTCCTTCGATTGCACATTGTCGTTGAGTAGCCACTCGCTATCGAGCTCGGGCTTAGGGGGGTCCTTGGATTGCACGTCGTCGTTGAGTTCGCTATCGTGTTGCGGCTTAGGCGATCCTAGGTCGTCTCCCATCAACGCCTCCTCAAGTTCGAAATTATCAAACACAATAGGCGGTTGTTCATCATAAAAAGAGCCCTGCTGAGTATCGGGCAAGGTGAAGAGCGATTGTTTGTCACGACGAGAGCTGCTTTGCCGAGCATTGTGACGGCGACTATCAGGCGATGCGGACCGTAGACGACGGCGGCTCCTCTTGTATTGGTCGTGGCGTAGAAGTGAACGAGAACGCTTTCGTGGCGGTGAACGAGAACGCTTTCGATTGCGACCGGGTGACCAGTGAGATGCATGGTATGGGGTTGTAGGTCGATAGCGGTCGATGGCTACAGCGGTAAGTCAGTGAAATACGCTTAATGAGAGTAATAAAGTGAGGTTACCGGCGTTGCGATACTCATCCTGGGCTAGGAAGAAATCCCGTCGACGGGCTCGGCCCTCCCGGTTGCTTGGTGGCCTGTTCATGTTGCAGGACCAGATCGAGTGCTGAGGAGAGAGAAAATGAAAGACTGTGTGTGTGCGTGTGTGTGTGCGTTGTGGGCGTTCTGAGTAGGAAGTTGCGGCTTCCCTATTTGGAAAGCACGGGCAACGCCCGTGAAATACACACCCCAAGCGCGTGCAATTAACTATGGCGAGGGCTGCTCAACTGCACCTGGGGAATACACACCCCAAGCGCGTGTAATTCGCCATGAAAAAAGCTGCTCAGTTGCATCTCTGGAGTACGTATCCTAAACGTATGGGACTTATTGTGATAGAGGCTGCTCGACTTCAACTATATCAGTTTGCAGATGGGATTTAACCTTACACGAGCACGTCCGGACGTTGGACTACTCGACCATTCATGTGAAGTACCATGTAGGGCGCAATAACAGGGTCGACTTCTTTGCAAAAAATGGTTACCGTCGAAACGGACGAGGAGGGTCACCATCGAAATGGGCGAGGGAAATGGGCGAGGATCACCGTCGAACTGGGCGAATTAGGTTGTCGGTCAGGCTCGGGCTCGGACGGGTCCTTGGATTGCACATCGTCGCTGTGTAGCCACTCGCTATCGAGTTGCGGCTCAGGATCTGGCGATCCTAGGTTGTCTCCCAACAAGGTCTCAAGGTCGAGATCGTCAAACACGATAGGCGGTGCGGTTTGATCTGCGGTACCTGTATCACGCTGACCGCTGGTTGAGATTGAGAGAGGGCCAGCGTTGTGTCGATGAGTGCATTTGCAAAGAAAGAGAAAGGCCACTTTATCTGGCCAAGGGTATATACCGCTCAGTGGAAATCAAAGAATCATGTCTGCCCATAGGATGCTGGTGTCAGCTGCCTCAACTCCGAGTCCAATCCAACCGTTGTCTTTTCGTGCGCCATAATGGCTTTATGTTTGCGTCTCCGCCGCCTCCTGTGCCCTGATCTGCTCGGCCAACTTCCTCTTCTCTTCCTGCTTCGCCTTCAACCGCGCCAATGTATCCTGCTCGAACTTGTTTCCCCCACCAGTCCCGGGTTTCGGGCTGAACGAAAATGCTGGCTTTTTCCCTGCCGGTGTGCTAGGCGCACTCTTCGTCGTCCCATCGAATACCCTTTTCTTCATCGGAGTCTCCGGCGCCGCAGCCGACGACACCGAAGCGCCTGGTTGGAAATGCACGCCGGATGACTGTCGCCTCTTCTCTCTCTCCTTCTCGCGCCTCAGCTCCTCCTCTCTCCTAGCCTCCTCTTCCCTCTCCTTGGCCCTGGCTTCCTCCCTTTCCCTCCGCCTCCTCTCCCCATCACGCGCCAGCCTCTTCAACTCGCTTTCCAACCTGTCCTGCTCGCCAGCCTCATCTTCCCTCTTCCTCTTGGCGCCCCTCTCGGCGCGCTCCAGCTCCTCCATCATCTTCCGCCTCTTCCCCTCCAGCTTCTCCCGCTGGGCCTCGCTGCGTGCCTTCGCCTCGCGGTGGGCATCATACTTTGCGCGCGCCTCGGGGTTTTGTAAGAGCTCGGCGGCGTTCTTGGCGACGTAGAACTTCTCGACCACCTCCGGGTTGTCACGGTTCTTGTCCGGGTGGTATTTCAGCGAGGTCTTGCGCCAGGCGGACTTGATGGCTTTCTCGTCGCAGTTGGTGTCGACGCCGAGGAGTTCGTAGAGGTTGAGGTCGCTTTTGATAAGCGCGGCCGCTTCGTCGCTGAGATCCGAGTCTTTCGACATGGTTGAGGGTCTGCGTGGAGATGTGTTTGCGCGCGCGCGTGGGAGAGGTAGCGGCGGCTAGGAGGATTCTGCCGCGCAAGGGCAGCGGAGATCGTTGCTGCAAAAGCGTGGGCAGAAAAGCAGCGTTGTGGCGTATGGGCGCAAGGCAGACGGTGGATTTGCGTTGCGGCGGCGAAGAAAAGTCGCGACGGCCGACGGGAGAGCGCGCGCAACTCGACGTGCACTTTGCGCTCAATCTACCGATGTTTATCCGCACATCCAATCAGGCAGGGACTCTGCCAACCAACCAGCTACAGGCACGGGAGCATGATGAACCGTGACTGCATAAGCACCACGATTTCTTCGTATTATACTCAAAGAAGGCGTAAAATCCAACATGGCAAGTCGAACATTACATTGGAGCCCTACTGGCTGAGGCGGTCACAATTTAAAGACTACCAATGGTAAGCCGCGAAATAGCATTTACTTAAATTGGGCTTGATATTTCCTCACTTTGATTTTGCCAGGCCTAGAAGCGCGGCAGTCGAAAGCGCTTCATTTGGAAAGGAGATAGAAAAAGCTACTTGGGGAGTGGGATTGCATTAAGAATGATGCAGGTATGTCAACAATGTTGATTATTTCGATATGGAGCATGTGAATTAGCCTACAGGCGCCAGTGCGGTGAAGAGGAGGCTGAAAGAGAGGAAAGAAGGCGATATGGGTAAGTCGGAAGGCCGATATTGTGCGTGGGAAGGTTATAGCTTCGTGTAGTAGTCATTTAGTCGTGTAAATAGCTTGCTTGTGCTACCTGTTGAGTTTTTCTCAATGTGGAGCACAAATGTCGGTATGGATCCAGGCCATATGCATGCTGTCTGCTGTCTGCTGTCCCAAGCGTGCAGACTAATGCTGCGGCCATCTAAATGTTCGCGCTTCAAGTAAAACACTTGCTATATCTGTTCGGATTGTTGAGCCAATCTCAGCGCTGATGGACGGATGGACGAGCGCGTATGCTCTAGCAACAGAAGAGCCCGCAGAGTTTGGCGCAGACCAGGCGACATGCGGAAGTGTGGTTCTCTGCATATCAATGGGGACGGAAGGCAGAGCGTGCTCTGAAAATTGTACGGCAGCATGATGAAGCTCAGACCTGTGCAGACTGGAATCCTGTAGCCGAGTGTTAGTTTGCAGTAACACTGCGTGGATGATTGGGGGTTCCGATAGTCCTTTTCCCGGATCTCCAGCAAAGCTGTTTACTTCACGAACCATCGCCCTCCTCTTATACCTTCCACACAAACTTTGCGCTCCCACACCAACCCACATACCTACCTCCGAGACACAAAATTTGCAACTCCTCGCAACAGCACAGCCGCCTCCACCATGTACAACTCATGTGCCACCTCCGCGGCGGCTCCCGACCGTCCAACTGCCCCCAGCTCTTCATTGCCTCTGACCTACCGCGCGAATGTCGCGCTCCCCGTCCGCGGCATCGTCGTCGACCGCGCCGAGCTCGCGCGCTGGAACGCGGCCGGTTACTCTGTGACGTGGACAATGCCGACTGGCACTCCGATGGTTGACGGTACGTTCTGCCCTCTCTGAATGACTTTTGTGACCCTCTTCTGCCGGTTCTGTTTCTGTTTTTTACATTACTACTGAGGCCGAAAAGGAAACACAAAAGTGAAATTTGCTCATCGCTTGCAACAACAGTTCCAGATATGGGCCACTACGTCTTTGGCCACACGTTGGCTCCGATCACCACTGCCACGCCTTATTGGCCTCCTCCTCCACAGCCGCCGTTCTCCAACCCAAGCGCTTCCGCTTCCGCTTACCCTACCCTCCCCCAGCCGCTACCGGATCCTTCTCCGCCACCACCGCCTCCACCACCGGCTAATTCAAGCGTGAATTCTCCGCTTCCGCACGTGTCGCCTTCTCTGCTATCGCACTCCCAGGGACAGTTGCCTGCTCCGGACTGTTCGTCGCCCCACTTCGACAGTCGTAGCGGCGCAAGCCCATCTCCGATTCTCTCGGCCACCGATACCTATTTGGATGCCTGTGAGACTGAACTAAAGGCTATCTTGTCAGAAGACGATACCAAGTCGGAGAATATCGATGTCGATGCCCGCGGTACCAGCGATATCAGTGCCGACGAAGCGTGTGACGTAGAACAAGACAAGTTACAGGAACAGGAAGACGAGGACGAAGAACAGCTGAGCGAGTACGAGGACGAGTACTTCGTACCGCCGACGCCGCCGGAGCGGACATGGTCGGCTGGTCCGCCGGCTTGTGAGGTGCCTCAGACCCGCCGCCGCTGGTCTGCGCCGAGGCTTCCAGCCTTTACGATGGTTGGTATTGTTGTTGTTGATGATGATGATCGTGTCGAGGACAACGCTGTTGATCGTGTTGATATGGTATTTCCGTCAACGGTGTCGTTGACAACTGGATCACCTGTGGACAAAAATTTGGACAAGGCTCAGGAGATTGCTCACAATGGTTATTACGAGGTTCTGGAGGTTGATGACCCGGAAGTTGAACCAGAACAGCAGAAGGATTCTCAGTTCGCTATGGGTGAGAATGACGACCAAGAGACAGGAGAACAACAGAAGGAAAAGACCGTCACGCTCAAGAAGAACAATGAGGGTAAGAAGAGCGTGAAGAGGAAGCAGAAGGTTGAGGAGTCTCAAGAGTCCACGCCAGGGAACAAGGGCGGCTACTCCCATACATGGTCATCTCTTCCACCCGATTCACGGACATTCGCACTAGCACGCGCACCAGACGTTTTGAAGCAACCGGAGGAGACACGTCCGTCGTCACCTGGCGATAATAATGGCAACGACGAGGACGGCATTGATCCAGGCCAGGACGTTCAGGTCACCGGTATCGACTGGGATAAGCGCATTTTGGTAGCCACAGTGCATAACAAGTCCTTGCAACTTCAGTTGGAGAGGAAGAAAGAGAATTCTGCGAATATGAGGCAGAAGGTGGATGAGATGAAGTTGGCGCGAGCGAACACTGCGAAGGCTAGTAAGCAAGAGACGAGCAAGAAGCTCAACAGAAGCCAAAAGAGGGCGCTGAAAAGGCGGGAGGAGAAGACAGGAAAGAAGGCCGAGGAAGCACACAAGGGATCAGCGAACGTGGCACCAAACAGCGGGGTTGAGCTGGAAGAAGAGAAGCGCGATACCGCTAAATCTTCCCGGTCTGGCCAGCCTGCTCAACGCGTTGGTGGAATGAGGATGAACACCAAGCGTCCTCGTCCCAAATCTAAGCCACAGAAGCATGTCGAGACGTTGGAAGGTGCGGATGGCATGGAGCCCCGCAGCGGAACAGAGCGCAAAGTCGCGTATAAGCTGATTGCTGATGGCATCAGGAACGTCTCAGCTGAGGATCGTCTGCCGTCGGCGGACGAGCAAGAGATGGTTCGAGACACAGACGACGAAGCGGATCCAGTTCGCACACCCGATGAGAGTGAGGCTGAATGAGCGGCTTCGGAACACAAGATCTGTTTCGATATGATCTTCGTTATCGTCGTTCAAACAAGTGGGCAGGCGGTGAGTCAGGGGGTGTCTTTTTCTCTCTTCTTTTTTTGCATTTCTCTGACAGGTCTTGTTTGATGGAACGGAGGGTGCATGAGCGAAAAGTGAGGGGCACCGACAAAAGCATTGACTTGGAATTGCATGGGAGATTAGTTGGGTATACGGGTGGATCGACAGCGTAGAAATAATCTTGCATGTTCGAGAACTTGATCGTGTTTTGCAAGCCGGCGGGTTCTGGAAGGCGGGTGACCAGGGTGCAAGGCAGCGGTTGGCTGTGAGAAATGCAGAAGATGAGCGACGGTGGAGAAGATGTGCAAGAATGCGGTGTGTGCAAAAGGCAAGCAGCGCCCGATAGCCGACGCAGTGCATCTCGGGCCTCCGCACGGCCCGCTCAGCGCCTGCCCAAGTGTCGCCCGTCGTCGAAGACGCCGTTGAGCCGTTGAAGGAACAGAGGAGGACGGCAGCGTGAGAGCTATTGCGGCTTCAGGTTAAGCTTCGCTGAGTTATCAGCGCCACGGCTTACAGTATGATGGGATGATCTCCCGTGCCGGGTGCCGGAGAGTTCAGCGCTGTCGCTGGCGGCACAACTGCAGGCGCTAGTCTACGTCAGAGCCCAAAGCTAAAGCCAGCCCTCTCCGCACTTTTCATCTTCACGTCGAACCCCTTCTACCGCCTGTGACTGGCTGCTGTCGCAGAAAATCCTCTGCAATCTCGTTCTCTCGCTTTTCTTTTTATTTCCCGCAATGCTTATATAGCCACCAACCGCCGCTGCCACTTCATTCCTTGTCTGCACCGAGGCTGCGGTTCGCTCGCTCCCGCCACAATGGCCGTCGAAGAAATAGAGCCCGTCGAGGCCGTCGAGGAGGCCGAGGACGCCGACACCCGAACCATCCAGAGCCTCGCCAGCCCTAACGGATTTCCCCACGGCCCCCCCAGTCGCCAGGCAACCTACGAGACAATTGCAACCGTCCACTTGCCCCCGCCCACCATCCAGCAGACCAGGACCGCTGGCACCGCCGGCTCGACCATCCGCAAAAGAAATGAACAAAAAGGCTTTGTTGCAAAAGTCAAGAGGACTTGGGTCAAATACGGCCCCGATCTCGATGTCCCAACCGTCTTGACCATGGGTAAAGGTGCTTTGCCACCTACCATTGCCATCTCCATGTATCAGGGTAAGCTGTCTTGCACTACTGCTGTCTTGTGCTAGCTGACATGCCGCTAGCCACTGCTGTGGCCAACCGTTTCACAACTCTCGGCTATCTGATGGCCATTGTGTCCATCCTAGGCTTTGCCGTCATGCCGAGGGCGAAGTTCATGCAGACAATGCTGCTGAATCTCATAGCAACATGCGTCGCCACGGCCATGAATCTGCTCATGATGTACTGCGCTGTCAAGGCTCGCCAGCACACCACCACCGCTTCTACACTCACCTCCTCGACCTCAGCATCCCGCTCATACACCTACAACTCCTCTGCCTCGGCTGTCTCTGCTATCTGGCTCTTCTTCCAGGTCTACTTCGTCAACCTCATGCGAGCTAGATACGCCCCAACCTTGCAGTTTCCCTCCATCATCTACACCATCTTCGTCGTCGTCGCCTCCATCTACTCGCCGCAGTTCAGCACCATGACCCAGGCCATCTCTTTCGCCAAACGCTTGCTCGAGGTCTTCCTTACCGGTTTCGCCCTGTCTACGGGCGTCTCGCTCTTCGTCTTGCCCCTCACTTCGCGCAAGGTTGCATTCAAGGAGATGGAAGGCTACATAGGCGCCCTGCGCGGCTCGCTGCACGCCCACTCCAGCTACTTCCAGTCACTTGAGATCAAGGACATGTTTTACCGCGTGTCGACTGGGCAGTCAGGCGACAAGCAGCGCCAGCCTGAGGCCCAGGCCGTCAAGAAGAGTGTTGCTGCCATCCAGGCCATGCAGGGCAAGCTTAGTGTCGATCTACCCTTTGCTAAGCGAGAGATCGCATGGGGCCATCTGGGGCCGGACGATCTGCAGGAGATGGCCCGCTTGCTCAGGGCTGTGATGCTGCCGCTGTCGGGGTTGAGCTCCGTCGTTGATATCTTCGAGCGCTTGTCCGAGCTCAATGGTTGGGACGAACAGTCTGGGGAGAGTTATGAGATTGGTGCGAGGGACCTGGAGCGTAGGAAGATCGTCGAGGACTGGAATGTCGTCATGAGGGCGGTGCACGAGCCGTTTCAATCGCTCATTCAGGCCATGGATGAAGGCTTGGAGCACGTTATGCTGCAGCTGAGGATGAAGAAACCACCGAAAAAGAAGAAGGATGGTAACTCAAGCTCGTCGGAGAACGTGGATATCGAGGGTAAGCCGGACCACTCGCAGCCCGGAGAAGATGGCTTCGCAGAGTTTCTGGAAAACAAGACGGACCAATTTTATTCGTGCAAGCAGCTCGCGTTGAAGGAGTGGTGTAAGCGGAAGGGGATCGACGTCCCGGACGACTACTTCAAGAGACCTTGTGCATACGACGTGCATGACACGAGGAAGGACGAGGGCGATGATTCCTACAATCGCAGCCAGCGCTCACTATATGCGCTGCTCTACGTGAGTCCCGCTAAACCCTAGGCGTGGGGTGATGCTGACTTTATGCCGCAGATCGAATACCTTCTTTACTCCACCAGCCGTGCCGTTCTGGAGTTCGTCCATTTCGCTGACGAGCGTCGCAAGAACGGGAAGCTGGACCGCAAGCACCTGATCATGCCTGGCTACAAGCGCTGGAAGAAGTGGATCGTCAACTGCCTGAAGGAAAGGAACGATGAAAACAATGCTGATAACGGTATGGGTGACCTGAATGGAGGTACCATCGAAGTGAACATGGGCGAGGCGTACAGGCGCAAGAAGGATCCTGAGCATCTGCCACCCGAGAATTTCGTCGAGAGGATGGGCGATCGTGTAAGACGGATCCCAGCCTTCTTGCGTTCTCAGGAATCGACATTCGGGTTCCGCGTCGCCTGTGCTACCATGTGTATTGGTAAGTGCACCTACTGATGAATCGCCAACGAGATTGTACTAAGACAATACAGCCATCGTAAACTTCCTCCAATCAACGCAGGTCTTCTTCGTCCGACAACGTCTGCTTTGGGCCATGATCATGGTCGCCATTAGCATGGTTCCGACCGCCGGTCAGAGCATCTTCAGTTTCGTCCTCAGAATAATCGGTACTGTAGCTGCCATGATTGCAAGCTTCATCGTCTGGTACATCGTCGATGAGCACATCCCGGGCATTATCGTCTTCTATTGGCTGTTTGCTTCGTGTGGATTTTATATTGTACTAAAGAAGCCACGCTTCGTTATTGTCGGTCAGTTGCACACTTGACGTTCGACTCTGATAATATAGTCCTAACCAGTCATTTACAGGCATGATCAGCATCGTTACCTTGACTATGATCATCGGATACGAACTGTCAGTCAGGAAAATTGGACCAGTAGTGGCTAGTTCAAACGGGCAGCCATACTATGAGATCTACAAGCTGGGTCCCTACCGTCTCGCGACCGTCGCCGGTGGCCTCTTCGTGGCTTTCATCTGGACATTCTTCCCATACCCCATTTCCGAACACTCGGAACTTCGTTCGAAGATGGGCGCATCGCTATACCTTCTTGCGAACTACTATTCAATCGTCCACGAGACCTTCCGCACTCGCATTCGCGGCGACGAAGGCGACCCCAGGGTCAAAACAAGTGCAGGTCGCCGCATGACAAAGGCTCGTATGAAGGTTTTCCAGAAGCAGATCATGCTCACCACCAACTTGCGGGCCATGGCCGATTTCCAGAAATGGGAGGTTCCCATTGGCGGCAAGTTTCCGCGTGAGAAATATGAAATCATACTCACATGCATCGAAAAGTATGTATCGTCATATTATTCTACCTCAATAACTGAACTAATCATCCGTTGCAAATAGTACAACCCGCTACATGGCCCTCGTAGCCTTCGCCTCTCAGACCTTCGCCAATCCGGAAGATGCCTCTCAAACGGTGTGGAACAACGACTTCCGTCGTCTCATCTCTTCAGTCAACCTCACGTCGCACGAGATAACGTCTCTCCTCACCCTCCTGTCCGCCGCCGTGACCAACGGATCCCCGCTGCCGCCGTACATGCGCGCTCCGGCACCGTACCGCCTGTCACGCCAGCTGGAAGAGCTCGACAAGGACATCCTCTCGTTGCGGCACGTCGCAGAGCCGGGCTACGCGGCGTTTGCCGTCATCCAGATCGCGACGAGGTGCATCATCAAGGACCTGGAAAAGCTGCTGAAGACGGTGAAGGATTTGGTAGGCGAGCTGGACTTCAGCTTCCACGCGGTGAGCACGGCCGAGTGCAGCAGGAATAACAGCTTTTACCCCTTGAGCAGGAGGACGACGAGGACGGGAGCGGAGACTGGGGAGGATGATGAAGATACGGACAAGGAGGATTGATCAGGGGCAACAAAAAATATTTTTAATGCAGCGTTCTACTCGCGGCGTTGAGCTTTCACTTTTTCTATTGGATACCTATAACGACTTTAATGAGATCGCGGTTGGATGGTCATTTTGAATGGTACATGATATTCTTGTATTTCTACGCTGCCGGTATAAAGTACGTATTGAGAACATCACCGTTCAGCAGACCTTACTTCGTAGCGTTTTCCACAGAACCGGGTATCTCTCAAAACGCAATATGTCGTTGTCGACCAGGTGATCGGCGGCGCCCTCGACGCGCGCCCCGCGATCGATCAGCATCTGGGCTATGCGGAGCCGATCGTCGTCTAACTCCTGGCCCGAACGGAAGTAGAACTTGCCCGTGTCCAACGCGATGCGCAGCGCGGTCGGGCCGTGGCCGGGGTTGTAGCTCTTGCCCGTGCTCGCATTGACATCAACAGTACCTTGGGCGAGCAGCAGCTCCACTCCGGCCACGCTGCCGTGCATGGCCGCGAGGTGCAGCGGCTGGCCGGTCCATATATCGCCTTCGTAGAGTCCGGACGGCTTGGTGTAGCCGTCGCGCCATGCCGCCGTCGCCGCGCGGGCGTCTGCGCCCGCCTGGATCAGCATGCGGGCCATGTCTATATGGCTGTGGTCGAATGCGAAGTGTATCGGCCGCCACCCGCGGTAATCCGGCATCTCCACGTCTGCGCCGTGGGCGAGTAGCTGCTGCACCTTATCCGCGTCGTTGCGCTGGACGAAGTGGTGCAGCAGTGGCAGCTCTCCCTTTGCTTCGTTCAAGCTGCCGTGGCGCTGCAGCGCGGAGCATACCCGTTCGAAGTCGTCGGACGTGTCTGTAGAGGCAGGTGGACTGAGGTGTGCTGTCCAGTGACCCTCTCGGCGATGGGTGTCGGCGTACTGAAGAAGACACCGGAGTGTCTTGCTCCGCGGCCCGTTGATGACGCTGTGGAGGAATGCGTCGAGCCCGGCTTGGTCCGTCTTGAATGGGTCAGCTCCCGCATCGAGGAATGCTTGCGTGACGTGCTCGGAGTCGACGCGTTGGACTATGCTAAGAAGCATCGTTCTCTGGTAATCATCATCCTCCGCGTTGATGTCTATTTGAAGCCTTGGAAGCTCGTTCAAGATAGGCACAAGATTGTCTGGACATTTAACAAGCTTGACACTATTGAAGAGATAGCCGATTGAGTATGTTTCCGGGGAGAGCCAGGCACCGCGTTCAAGGAGGAATCGTGTCGCTCTCGGCTGCAGCTCATGGACTGCCAAGAAGAGTAAGTGGTCCAGCGGGTAAGTGGTGTTGAATGTAGCGCCTCGAGCCTCAAGCAGTTCGAATATCCTCCAGTGTGCAGCTTTCAAGGCCAAAGAGAGCGGCGTAAAGACGTATTCGATAGAAGTGAAGGTGGTCATCTTTGGACTGGTCCTCAGCCGCTGACCCGGCGCAGTCCAGTCTGCGCTCATGGCCCCCGGACCACACATCTCTGCCAGCAAGTCAATGATCGCCTCAATTTCTTCCGTCTCGAGCTCCTTGCCGTCCCTGTCGGCAAAGTGATGGAACGCATTTGCCCCTTGTCTGTCGATAATAACATCCACACCGGCGTCAATCACCATCTTGACCATCTCGAGATTGCTGTATCTGGCAGCGTAGTGCAACGCATTTCTTCCTCGTCTGTCTTTCGCTTGCAACTCGGCACCGGCATCGAACATTTGTTTGACAATTTCTGGGCGACCACTCCTGATGGCATAGAACAAGCACCGCTTACCAACGTGATCCTGCAAATTGACATCAGCATGGCTTGCCAGTAGTAGCTCAACCATCCGAGAAGCAGGTGATAGGTCTATCGCATCCTTTTCCGAGGATTTGAGGCCACACGCCAGCATCAGCGGGGTTCTTTGGGTGCCTTTCTCTTCGACGTAATCCTCGTGGTCGGACCAATCGTCCCATGTCCTTGACATTTTCGACTTTGTCATTGCATTTGGATCAGAATTCCACTTCAACAGCATGGCTGCCGTGTCGTGAAACCCGTTAATCACAGCGGAATGGAGTGCGGTGTGGCCAAGATGGTTTCGCGGCGACGTATCAGCTCCGTGCTGCAAAAGAATCTCCACGAACTGAGGATCTGTCCTGAAAGCTGCGGCATGCAATGGTGTCCTACGGACCACCGGAAAGTTGACGTCTGCCCCAAGCTCTATCAAAAGCTTTAGTACTAACGGCTGCGCTGCCTTGATGGCAACGTGTAAAAGTCGAGATTTCCAGTTATCTGTAGACGGTGATGGATGCCACGAATCAAAATGTTCGAGATAAGACGCTGTGCCATTGACTCTCTCTGCCTTGTCCATTAGTCTCCAGATATTGTGCAGGGTTCGGTCGAAATGGCCGAGAGACCAAAGCTTGTCGTAGTCCTCAAGGGCCATGTCAGGTTCGGAGAGGAGGCTCGGAACACCGGCGCGCTTCACGTCGGCAGCTATCTCAATCGAGGCTTTAACATGCTCACGCTCTTGTTCGAAGCTCAACTCGCTGCTGGGGGTTTCCGAATTCTGCTTCGACTGCGCTAGACAGCTCTTGTAATGCTCGATCAGGGATTGGACCACGTTGAAATGCCGCCTCGAAACGGCATACTTCAGCGTCGTCCATCCACTGATATCGCGCACAAGATGCTGTGCTCCACTCCCCAGCAGTTGCTGTAGAACCTCATCGTTACCATTGAATGCCGTCCAAAAAAGCGGGGTCCAACCTTGAGAGTCTCTTGCGTTAAGGTCTGCTCCACCGTCAATCAAGACTTTGATGACAGCAGTGTTGCTGTTCGAGGAGGCCCAGTGGAGTGGAGTCCACTTCTGGGAATCAGCAGCAGATGGATCATCTCCACGTGCAAGCAAGGCAACTGCTGTTTTCTCCAGATCCCAGTAGGCTGCAATGTGCAAAGGGTGTTGGTCTCGGGGGGTCAACTCGAAGGAAGCCTCGGCAATGCTCCGGCTTTTCAATTCGTGGCGGTACTGCAGAACCTGAAAAGAGCTGCTGCGCAGAGCCTCGTTATCTATGAGTCTCATGATGAAGCTGCTCAACTGCTCTTCAAAATCTGCAGTCTCGATATGCTTGCCCCAGTGCCGCGCAGCGTATGGAAGGAAAGGTAGTTTCTTGAGTCGATTATCAAGATCTTCCAGGCTCTTGCATGACCCGACCATCATCTCTCGGCTGCTGAGGTAGAGCAAAGATGTCTTTGCAATATCCATCTGGATTGACGTGTATTCGGCGCTGTAGTGGCTGCGAAAGAACTCGTAGGCGGAGGTATGAACCATGCCAATGGTCCCGTCTTTCGGATTTTCGGCAACCAATCCGACACACACCTTTAGTAGCATCGTCAAAGGCGGGCAGTTTTCTTCGTCAACATCGTCACCCAAATCCGCCTCGTCAACGGCGAAGGCATGCATAATTTCGTTCGCCTTCAGTCGTCGGTGGGAGTGTGTGATCCAGCGAATGAGTCGATGGGCCAATTCCCTCCTGTCTTTTGGCTGGGCTTCGATTCTTTCGAGACTAGTGTGGAAGGCCTCTTTGACGGATTCAGGAAGTGACTGTACTGTCTTTCGAATCTTCCTTAAGGTGCTCAACTCGAGCAGTTGATCCAGAAACAGTTTTGCGAGAAGAAATATCCCGTCGGCTTTGAGGATGACTGCATCGACAATATCGTTGATGGCAGCCAGAGCGTCGCAAAAGTCACTTTCGGCGAATCGAGCTTTGATATACATGGCCAGATCATCCCGGCTCGCGCTCCTGATGTGGATCTGCTTGGCCGTTGAAAGGGGTCCACGGATTTCTGGGACGTCTCTGCTCGTCACACAGACCTTACAGCCAGCTTTGACGAAAGACTGCAGAAGAGAGACGACCTCTTTGGGGGTTTCCAGTTCATCGGGAGCATCCAAGACCAGGAAGATGTCTTTGTGAGTTAAAGCTGCCGAGAGGAAGGTTTCTGCGAGGCTTTCCACGCTGAAATTCCGGCCTATGCTCTGGTGTTTCTTGTTCAACGCAGCCAACATAGAGGAGTCAGCCTGTTCCACTGCTTGGAGCAAGATAGTTCCAAGTATGGCGGCGGTGCTTTGCTGCTTTTGAGAGGAATAATCGCAGAAGAAGTAGGTGACACAAGCAGAGTGATCCTCGGAAAGGTCTCGAATAACGTGTGAGCTATATCCTTAGAATTAGCAACAGTGCAACATGCGGAAGCAAGTGTTCGTACGCTAGCAGTGACTTTCCCACACCCGCTAAGCTTCGTCAGCATTGGGATCCTTTATTAATGCTCTCACGCACTTACGAGGCCCGTGACACCACAATATCGAAGGTGCGCCGTCACGCCAATCCCGATATGCGTCACAATCAAGGAGCCATTTGCCGGTTCCAGGGTGTGGTAATGGAATGGATTGAGGAGCAGTTGCTTGGCTCTGCAGCCATGTTCTCAGCGTTTCTCGATCCTTCTCTGTGCCGGTGTTAGCTATGTAAGCAGATTGCAGGCAGAGAATCACCTTGACTCAAATCCTCAACTTTTCGGTGCGTAGCAGTAGTCGTAGTCCTGGGTTCGTCAGCAACGATAAACGTCGGCTACTAGCCAGTTACACTTACAGCACGTTAGAGGTCAGGAAGGCGGTGAAAATGGCACTGATTCTCTGTAAAGCGTCGACATGTTTCCGCATTTCCTTTTCTCGGAAAGGCCAAATCAGTTTGGACGAGTGTTTTTGCAGCTCGGAGCGGAGGTCGAGCAGCTGTACATGGGACTCGGACAGGACATTGGCAGAGAGTGCGGCCGGCCGATGTGCCACCAAACCGAGAGACTCGGCATCCTGAGACGCTTCCTCGGCTTGAAGCAGGATGCTTGTCAAGGCCAGAAGCTCCTGCTCAAAACGCGTGCGGGATCGGTCGGCTGACTTGACATCAGATATGTAGCTGTGGCTCAGGCTGACAATCTGCCAGGCTATTGTGACGAGGCCGGCAATGCCGGAAGCGATGCCGATTGGGTCGGCCATGACGTGCCTGAGGGGGGGAAACTCAAGGGAAATAGTCTCAACTACTTCTGTAGCGTGTCTTTTCGTTTTCATCTCATTGCGCTCCAGGCAGCAGTGCGGGGTAAGCAGCCCAACTCATCCTACCGTCGCCATTCGTTCTTCATATTAGAAACAAAACTGTTTTTTTCACGCCTGGCCAATCATGGTTTTCGTCCCCCATTCCTTCTCTTTTCTTTTCTTCTGCGATCTGTTGCTCCTCAGGCAACGTCGTCATGGCAAACACGCTGGGTAGTAAATGAGTGGAGACGCTAATGCATTTCAGTCGTCTCGGTTCGGCCCGAAACCGGAACAAAATTCGGCCTCAGCGCCGCTGACCGAACGAAACACAAAACGTACAACATCATTCCCCAATGGTCACCGATTTGAGTACTAATCAGCCCGTTCGCAGCTTAAGTACGGCTCGAAATAGTTCATGAAGTGTAATAACCGAGGTCCCCCAACGTCAACTTCGAGGTCGATGATTTCAAAGCCGAATGGGCCTACCAAACGCCCTTCGACTACATCCACAGCCGCTACATGCTCTACTTCTGGTCCCGTCTTCCGGCTTACGACATGTCCAATCGTATTGTAGCACCCTCATCCCCCACGACGGATAATGAGCTTGGCGTGAGATAAGCAGCTTGGCCTTCGATGAAACCAGAAAAACGTCACAATCATCAACATGTCAATGTGATCGCTTACGTTGGCCTGCCGAATATGTGGTGATGGTTAATGCGGGGTTGGCCTGGAGCTTACAAGATAAAAGGCCCACGGATGCGTAGTGTCCCATTCCCCCATCAAGAACTTCCACAATGACTGATCAGGACAAGGCTTCAATCCTCATCCAGCATGGCACTGTCATCTCCATGGACCCTGCCCTGGGGATCATCCGCGACTGCGACATCCTGATCGAGGGCAACATCATTGTCAAAGTCTCGCCCAACATCACCGCCCCCGACGCACGCATCGTCGACGCAACCAACTGCCTGGTCTCGCCGGGCTACGTCGACTGCCACCACCACCTCTGGCAGCAGCTGCTGCGGTCCGTGGGCAGCGACTGGTCGCTGATGGACTACGCGCTGATCATGCGGACGTGCTTCGGCAGCCTGTACACCCCCGACGACGTCTACACGGCCAACTACGCCGCCGCCGTCGACCTGCTGCACAATGGCATCACCACCGTCGTCGACCACTGCCACATCCTCAACTCGCCCCACCACGCCGACGCCGCCATCCGAGCCCTCAAGCACGCCCGCATCCGCGGCGCCTTCTGCTACGGCCTCTACGCCAACCCGCCGCTCAAGAGTACCGACTCCAGTACCCCCGACGCCGCCGCCCTCAACACCGCCGACCCGGCCTTCACGCCCGCCGCCCGCCGCGCCGACCTCCGCCGCGTCCTGGCGCAGCACTTCGCCAGCGGCAGCAACACGTGGGAGTCCAGCCTCCTCGTCTGCGGCCTCGCCACCAACGAGCCCGAGACGGCGGGCGCCGCCGGCGTCGCCGCAGAAATCGCCTTCGCGCGCTCCGAGCCGCTGCGCCTGCCGCTCATCACCGCGCACGTCGCCATCGGCCACTACGACACGCACGCCCAGGTCGTCCAGTACCTCGGCGACAGCCGCCAGCTCGGGCCCGACCTGCTCTTCTCGCACGGCGCGGCGTGGACCGATGCCGAGTGCGCGCTGCTGGCGCAGAGCGGCACGGGCATCGTGTCGACGCCCGAGACGGAGCTGCAGATGGGCATGGGGCACCCCGTGGCGTTCCGGGCGCTGGACGAGTTCGGGTGCGGGAAGGTGGGGTTGGGCGTCGACGTGACGTGCAGCCAGAACAACGACATGGTGGCGCAGGCGAGGCTGCTGCTGCAGGCGCAGCGGGCGAGGGACAACGAGGAGGCGTTCAAGAGGGGCAAGGGCCCGCCGTTGAGGTGTCCGCGCAGGGCGGCGGATGTGCTGAGGTTGGCGACGCAGGGGGGTGCGGATGCGCTGGGCATCGGGCATCTGGTCGGCAGTCTGACGCCGGGGAAGAGGGCGGATGTGGTGGTTACGGCGTGTGACCGCTTGGGCATGGTGCCGGCGGTGGATCCGGTGGGGATGCTGGTGTGCAATTCGAATGCGTCGGATATACGGACCGTGTTGGTGGATGGAATGGTGGTGAAGGATGAGGGGAAGGTGGTCGGAGTGGACTGGGAGGGGTTGAGGGAGGATGTCAGGAAGAGGTCCGAGAGGCTGATCAGAGCCAGTCAAGTCATTGTGCCTGGGTTGATGAAAGGCATCTTGAAGGAGGAAGACGACGTTGACGAGACTATGAAGAAGCTTACCGAGGCTCTGGCGATGGGAGCTAAGGGCAACCTTTAGTCCTTTGTGCCAGTGAGCTAATCCTTGACGGGCTTGGTAGCTGTGACGTTTATTTGAACTCTTAATTTATCTGAGAAAGACCTGAGTCTCGCGTCCAGAAGAGACAGCCTCGCTTTGCATGATTCCTTGCACGTAACAATCACCAACGACGGTGTGGCGATTGACGTCTCGGACATTAACAGTTGCGTCTCCTTTCACGAATCCCTGCGGTGTGGATACCCTTGAGCAATCGTCCAGCGGTCGTAAGATGAACGGAACTTTGCTGCCAAAGAGCACCCAGACTTCGTCTCCCGGAAGCATAGTGGCAGGACCAAACCCAAGTAGTCCATCGCTGGTAGTGAAAAACTTTCGTCCGAGTACATGGTACTCAATGTTGTCTTTGAGCCATTCCTGCGTGCTGGCCGGGATATGGCGAAGATTGAATATCCACTCCTTCAGCGTGTCAAGCTCCTCCTTGCTTGGTTCCCGTAGCGTATTGGAACCCATTGTGTGATACCGATCTCCAAAGACTGCGCGCAAGAATGCATATTTCAAGATCCCTCCTCTTGGATACGCGAATTCTTTGTGTTTAGCAAAGCCTATAGGAACAGAACAGTCGGAAAGGTGGCTTCTCATGGCTTCGCAGTCTCGGAAATAGTCGGTTCCTGGACCCACTTGTACAACCTCACTTACTTTGAGCCCTGAGAGAGATACTGTCCGACTGCTGAGCACCCGAATAGAGGCCTTTCTCGAATCACAGGCGTTGTAAGTTTTCCGAGAAGCATCCCTGACACCCTCTACATGCTGCTCGAATGAAGTCATGCTTCGGTTGAACCTCCTTGCCCATGAAGGGAAAGTTTCTGCATCGTTCTCATTTCGGTCACCGTACATGACGGCAAGTGGGTTCTCCTCCGACGGAGAGGTCAGAAGGCGGAGGCTAAGCTTTCGGTACAAATCCTCAGTGTGAAGCTTGTAGTCGGCTGAAAGAGGTCTTCTCCGCGAGTCGAATAGCCCGAGAAATGCATAGACCCTGTCCCTGTCATCGCCCGCTTCTCTTTTGCTGAACCGACGTGACAACTGGATGAAGTCGAGGGTTTGATCTGAGACTTTGTTCCGGGTATCATGGAGCACGAAGATATCCCGGTGAAAGCGGTAGAGTATATGGGACGTAGGCCTTCCGTGCGTGGCAAATTGTAGAGCGCTTTCGATGTTTTTGTATATGGAATGACAACAAGCGTCTCTGTGGATTGCCAATTTATGGTGAGCGTCGATGAGAGAGTCCCAGGGAAGCGTGATGGATCCACACACAATTATCGTTCTTCTTGGCAACACTGCCTCCTGGATCGTCCAGGTGCGGGACCACCATGCCCGGCGGAGTAAGGCCCCAATAGCCTGTATGGGCTCGACAAAGCTTCTTTGGCCGACGTTGGATGGTGAAGTCAGGTTCAGAAAGCCCGGGATCTCGTACAGATGCTTTCCTTTGGCCAGTATACCGAGGAGAGTAAATGCCTCTGAAATCCTCGGGCGTTGTCCATGCCATTTGCATAGGCTTCCAGGCCCGGGTATGCCATCAACGCTGGGTCCATAGTATTGAGACGGTTTTGGAGAAGCGATTGGGCGGTCTTTGCAGGCCCCAAAGGTGTCCATCTCGCACCACCTGTCACTGTCTTCCGATTGTCCGCCAATCCAGAGCAATCCAGTTGAGCAAGCCGTGTATATGTCTCCCATCATGCTGACTTGCCATGCCTTTTCGTCCTTGTCTTTTTGATCAATGCACAGAGCGTCTACCCAAAGGACACGTTGATCGATCTGGCTTCGCAAATGCTTGAGGGCTGAAAAGAGATTAACAGTGACTTCGGCGCGATGCCCGTTGAGTTGGATAGGCACCGTCACTTGTGCATCTCCCCAAGCGTACGACAGCGTTTCATATCTGGGCGAGTCGTCGAGTGAAACTACCCAGATGGTACATGATACAGGCTCGTCCCAGAAACCAGGCTCTAAAGTGATGAGACGAATGTCCCTGTTGCTTTCAGCTACCGGATGTTGTCGGTAAACGACTGATCCCATAGTCGCAGCTCTTGTTGGAAAGAAGGTTACCGGTTCGTATCTGTCGCAGTTGTTGTGAAACTGGTTATCGTGGAGGGGTCGTTCGAAGGTTTAGTGGACAGTTGTCAGAAGTGTTGCGGGGTCACGCAAGCTTCGCAATCTCAAAGATAAGCGCCCGCCTCTTCTTTCAGCCTTTGACCCGGCTGACGGGGGCCAAGAATAGTCCAGCTAAATGTTCATTACGGCTTCGAATGTTGCCTTTCAATCGTATACAATATCTCTTCCACTTCAGTAATACCCGACGAGAGTTGCTACGTCATCGCTTACCTGCTGCGGCATTCCAATGCCAGCCAATGCTGCATTCTGGTGCTCTGGTTGACAACTAGTCCCCGCACCAGCTGAGAGGAGGGGTAAGAGTATAAAATATAGCCAAGCACGACCTCCCCGCTCGCAAGGGATAACCGCATCACCAGCACATTGTAAAATCACCACAGCTCACCATGACTCCAACGCTTTCTGATCCCGGATCTGTGGTCACGCGACCCGCATACCTCGCTCACATCGTGCTGCAAACCCAGCCGACTAACTTCCAGCCGATGATATCCTTCTACAAGACCTTCTTGAACGCCACAGCCAGCCACGAGAATGAATTCATCTCCTTCCTGACTTATGATTCGGAACACCACCGGATCGCCATCATCAGCACCCCGGGGATCGGTCCCAAGGCAGCCGGTAGCTCCGGCCTGCGGCACTTTGCCTTCACCTTCCGCACGCTTGAGGAGCTGGCGCTGGCGTACTTGCAGCGCAAATCGAACGGTATCGTACCGCACTGGTGCGTCAACCATGGGCCCACGACCAGCATGTACTACCGTGACCCGGACGGCAACGAGATCGAGACGCAGGTCGACAACTTCGACTCGGCCGACGAGGCAAACGAGTTTATGCGCACCGACGCCTTCAAGACCAATCCGATCGGTGCCGAGTTTGAGCCCGAGGAACTTGTGAGGCGGCTGCAGGCTGGGGAGGATGAAAGAGAAATCAAGAAGCGGGCGGACGTTGGACCGAGGGGCATGGAAGCTATCAGACCCATTTGAGCGAGTATCACCTTGTCATGTCTTCGGAAAGTGAACAATTCATTGTGCGAAGTCATAGCCTTCCAGTTGGCCCTGTGAAAACTCCCATACGTCTGATTCACACCCAAGCGTCTGGCATATCTCGCTCAACTGACTCTTCAGCGCTCGGCCCCCGTCGTTAGGGAGGCCGTTGGCCAACCGGTCGATGACGCCTGGCGGACTATTGATGTATTGGCGCAGTGTGTAACCGTCATTGCCCTGACCGGGGCTAGCTCAAGGCGTCAGCCGCTGAAAAAGTGATGGTCTTACTAGGGCCGAAAAGGCTTACATGGTTATCATTCCATCACTCTGGATCGTCTCTTCCACAGATCCTGCAGGTTTCTCCGACTGCCTGGTGGGTGGATTTAACGGCTGCCTTGCACCCTGTTGAACGGCAGGCTCCGCAATAAGCTGGCCTTGTGGCTTTGTGCGGCCGGCCTTGTCGCCAATGAAGTCTATTTCGCAGTCGGAGCCGAGTTTGTGTTGACACGCAATGCAGGCAGAGTAAAGGCCATAGATCATGGGACCCCAGCCGCAGTCACCACAGTACCAGACACGAACTCCAGGCTGCTCGCCTTGCGGCTTTCCGTTCTGGTGACCGGTGTTGGTCTCGCGGGTGAGAAAGGGGGCAACGAGGGCGGGGTTCTGGAATGACATCTCGATAGAATGGCTGACATCGTCTGCCTATTCTGGTGCCCGAGTGGATTTATAGAATCATTAAGCGCCCACGGTTCTCTCGACGCTATTTCTCTACTGCGATAATGCGCACTCGCGCAGACTCGTGTGCTCGCAAGCTGGCTGAAGGGCAATTTGTCGCCTCGTTCCCGGAAGTGGTTGCCAGCTGCTTGGCCAATGGAGACAGCATCAGGGGCAACTAACTGATCCTTCAGGGCAACCGAGGGACGCACTGGTCCTCCATCAGCTGCTGGACACATCTGCGCAGTCCTTCGTTTATAACGCTTGTGTGCAAGTGCGCAGCCTCGTCCCTTTTTGCCCTCTTACTGGCGAATTCCACCGCGAATATTTACGCACTTGCGCATTGCAATTGAACCAATCAATATCCTGGCCATCCTGCATCAGCTCCTGCTAGATCTGACATGGAAAGATCATCGGACCACAAGCACGGCTTAAATAGTGCGGCCTCTCTGCCAACGTTTGTGGGGGCCGAGAGTAAACTGGAACTCTCCAACGCACCGCACTGCGACGCACACGGATATGGACAAAGGCGGTTCGAAACTGTAACACGTCGGACTGTCGGCGCTAGTCGATGCAAGAGATGACGCGGAAATGATGCACGATGCAGGTCGTGGCTTCCACATTGGCGCACCTTAGTTTTGCGCGGCTGCGCATAACTCGGGAGGAAGGCACCACCCCCACTTCGACGCGGCTCTCGCAATCATCACTAACCTGAGCCTCAACGCGTCAACCTATTTCATCCTCGGCGTACACGTATTCTGCCGCCGACAGTCCACAGTTCGCCACAATTCTGCCTGACAAGGCTGATCATTCCTGTCAGTTGCTTCAGCCTCATGCCTTGAATTCCTCCCCAGCCTTGCCCGTCTTTCTCTCTCTTACTCACGTTCATGGCCTTTGGTGGCCTCCAGGAGACTGCTCTCAATGGACAACCATTACTCTCTGCCGCGGCGATCTCTTGGAGCTTCCGGAGCGGACCACCTCCTCCTCGGAATAGGCGCTGCCGTGACATTGGATTATGCACCTGTCCAAGAGCACCGACTCAAGGTTGCTCAGGACTCTGCGAGGCCATCTGACACAGAAAGGGCTCGTTGCGTCCGCGAAGACCACGATGCGCTTCAGAATGCTACCTTGGCTATTCCACGGGACCCACGAGCTCGCCCACGGATTGGTCACCGGATAGATTGCAAAGGTGCAGCGGTACGCCAGATTCCCTCCCCTGCCACCACCATTGACACGGATCTGGACCGTAGTCCTCTTAGTCCACTCGGTCCCGACGAAAGATACCTTTTCGACCGCATTCCGTTCACCAGAAGTCCCGAGATGATGGAAGTGACCCCGGATCCCGTTGCGACTATGATGACTACCATTCCGGTAATCACTATTGGAATGCCGAGTCCACCTGCAAGAGACTCCAACTCCCGGAACAGTCGTTGTTGCCCGTCTCATCTTTCAGACAATGGCTCGTCTCCACGTTTTCAAGCCGCTTATCCGGGCTTGCAAACTGGTGTCGGACTGAAGCAGCTTTGCGACGTGTCACCACAAGGGCGTGGACACGCCCTACCGACTCGCAGTGATTCCAGCCCCTGTAAATGTTGCAGTAGAAGCCAGTACGAAACACCCATCTCCCCAGTTGAATCTGTGGGCGCGCCGAGTGCACAGTTCGACTTCGGCCACTGCCAAACTTTCTCGTCCAGCTCCGGAGACTCGGCATATGGCTCGGCAACAAGTACTACGTTTCGACAGCCGTCCAATCCCCGTTCTCGGTTTTTGAGAATCCCAAGCCCACTTCGCGACAACCAATCCAATCAACCACTGACCGCGCCGCCTTCATCACTATCCACAAGATCTACCTCAGGAGATTCCAGGGAAGCTCCCCAGCCGCGACCCTCTGGTCCATCCAATGTATTTGTGTGCCGCATCGAAGGGTGCTTTGACCGAAACCGCTGCTTCTTTTTGGATATGGAGAGCCGCAACGAGCACGAACTTCGCGACAAGCATAGCCTCGACTACCCAAAAGCCACACAGAAGACCGCGCAGAAGCAACATATTGGAGAAACTGGCCAACAGACCGAATCCTCCAGCCAAGGTGAGACTGTGAGAAGCAGTCCGCCACAGACAGTGGCAAAGCCTCATCTGATCGGGAATTGGATTGATGCGGGAAGCGACTCAAAGATGCCTGTGGCTTGTCGTTCCCAAGAATCGAACCTGATGAATAAAGCTTCGGACAACACGGAGGAATCTCCCAGGGTTTCGGCCAAATATCCGCCAGAGATACCTGCATTCAACGACACCACTATGAGTCCTGCTTCATCGGTCGCCAGTCAAGCCACACCTTCCACTTCTTCGACTCTCTCGTCCGAAATGGAACTACTCAAACCCATGCCTAATACCAAGATCGACGAGATGATTGACAGAGTTATGGAGGAGTGCGAGGGCATGTTCGACTACTTCCTTGGCTTCGATATCCACGATGACAGCGTTGACATGTCAGACGCTGCAGACTCCTCGGATTCAGAGTCTGATTCCGACGACGATGACGATGTAGTCTCGGTTGCTTCTCCTATGTCCCAGAGACCAAGTGAATCATCTCCTCCCTCATCTTCCTCCTCTCCCCAGTCTGTCATCCTCGGCTCGAGGGCGAAGTGCCACACAGTCGCCGGAGACTCCAACAGTACTAGCGGAACGCCGAAAGCCGCTACAAACGCGCGAGCGGGAAGACCGTCCAATTCTTCGAATGCGCAGAGGAAGCGCAAGGGACGGGGGTCAAACCAACAAGAAGAGGACGACGATGACGGCAACAGCGAGCGGAAGAAACGACAGAAAGACTCAGAAGAAGACAGCAAAGGGCCAAGGTTTGCTTGCCCGTTCTGGCAGAAGCACGGACGGACAGGCCAAGGACGAACGAGAATGCATGCCTCTTGCGTGTTTCCCGGGTTCTCAACTGTAGCAAGACTGAAGTGAGTGTTCGAATGTGGAGGATCTGCGTTTTGCAAGTACTGAACATAAAGTTATCAGGGAACATTTATATCGGTGCCATTTGCAACCGGCATACTGCGTCCGCTGCTGCAAGTTGTTCAACAATCAGCAGGAACTCAACAGCCATCACCTTTCTGCTGAAAGATGTCCAGATATTCCTGACAAACCAGTCATTGACGGGATTACCGATGACCAAGCGAGACAACTCCGATCCAGAAAGGTTAAAGAAGGCGTGAGCACGGAGAAGGATAAGTGGATTAACGTGTATTTCATCCTCTTTCCCAGTGATACGGAACCCCCGTCTCCATGTAAGTACCATCTAATCATTTGCCCCAAACTCCTCGTAGTCTATGTCAACCATCACATCCCACGGAAAATCTGACTTGACCTTGCAGACTGTGTCAGCAATCAGGATGCAATCCAACTCGCTAGCCTCTCGCCTGAATCCATTATGTTTCAAGAGTACGAGGTCTATAGCCGGCACGAGTTCCCACGACTCCTCCGTGCAGAGATCGAGAAGGATGCTGAGGTGGAAGCGGCGCTCATGAAGAAGCGTTTGCGCAGCAAAATGGTCGACGCCGCGCGGCGCGCGACCGAACAGCTCTACACCGAATTCCGCCGCAACCGCCTACAGGCCAACACTGGCTCTGTCGGCAGTGGCGGTGACGGTCCATCACAGCAGTCGCGAGCCTCAGTTCCGGGGCAGATGGAATTCCTCGCCGCGCCTGCTCCCCAGTCCGAGACCGTCCAGGACGCGCGTACTACGGTAGTTCAAAGAGGCGGTAGTCGCGGCCCCTCTGCCCAGGCAGACGCTACCAGCGTGTCGGACTCGGCGTATGGGACGGGCCTGCTCTCGGACTCCAATGTCCCGTATCCGACCGCGCGGCATCCTGCATCAGCAATACCGGGTGATCTTACACAAGATCGATCGAACTTCGATGGCGTTGGTCTCCACTTGAATGCCATGATTGGAGGCTCCGATAACCCGATCGACGACCCCGGAATCATGCAGGCACAGTACCCAAGTGCCCCAGATGGTCCCCATCAGCAGCAACAACCTGAGTGGTATGGTTGTAATTTCGATTTCTTGGATGATCGAGACATTTCTGCCGACGCCTATCCCGAGGACCCTTCTCTGCGAGCTCCTTTTCCTGATAATTCTTGGATGGGCGGAGATTCCACCAATAGGAACGGCTGAACTGTGCCAAAACGTCGAGCCATGAGTCTGAAATACGTTATGAGATCGTACCTCTCCGAAAAAAAAAAAAGTGTACCAATTTGCAGGAAAGAAATAACGTTTGTCGTTGCCTTACTATTTCAAGTTTCTAGTGCAGAGCAGTATTTGAGTTGAAAGCTAGCGCGAAGAATAGCATGGCCTTGGAACAGGGGGCAACTGCACAGTAAGGCTCCTTAGGATTTGTTTGCTTTTGCAACATTTGTGAGGAAGCATTCGACTTCTGTAGGTAGTTAAAGCTATCATCCAGACGGAAAGGTGGAATAAATTATTATACGTTTACGTTCGGACGATAGCTTCAATCACTCATGACATGAACAAAGCCAAAAAAAAAAAAAAAAAAAAAAC
>RHKH01000003.1:614687-663550 GCA_009829795.1 Lasiodiplodia gonubiensis
AGTCCATCACGTGCCAGCTTATGTCCCACATACTAGCATGATAAATTAGTTTCATTGCTCACACAATCATGAGCAGCTGTCTTCTGATGTTCCGGTGAATAGTTCCACAATCATCGTGAAGAATCCGTCATTCTAAGTAGCCCGTTAATTCCCTCTTAAGGAAAGAAGGAGACCAGAAGTACAAACAACCACATATCGACTCTTGTGGTATAAACCTTATGCGCCGTGCCATGCCGCTTTTTCTTTCCCTATCCTATCCAAGACCCATCGGGGCGTCTGTCCCTCAGACGCTCGTGCTGATCCGGTGCACAACAGGAACCGAGCTCGGCGGCAAACTTCCCATCTCGGTGACGACCATCTTCACGTACTCGGCGGGCGTGACGTCGTACAGCACGTTCAACAGCTGCAGATGAGGCGTCTCCTTCCACCTCTTCAGGGCACCCTCGCGGCCCTTCTTCTCCGCTCCCTCCTCGTCATCTCCATTCGTGAGGCCTTCGCCAATCCATTCTCCGTGACCGAGAATCTCATCCGCCGGGGCGATCTCGTTGTTGACGATCGAGTCGAGCGCAACGCGTTCGGTGAACTTTACGGACTCGCAGCACACTATGACGGGAATATCACGCTCGTGCGCAAACATGGCGATGATTGCGGTGCCGACGCGCGAATAAAGCCGGCCGTTACTCATCATGGCAGACGCGCCGAGAAAGACCTTGGAGCCGTCTTTGACGGCGTGCGAAGCCGCGCCGACGAGGCAGTAGCTGACCTGGATTCCAGCAGCTGCGAGGCTGCGTGCCATCTGCTTTCCCTCAAAGAGCGGCTTAGAGTCGACCACGTTGACGCGAAATTTGCGGCCGTCTGCATGGGCACGGAGGAGGGTCTTGAGCACAATGCTGCTCTTTGCAAATGTGACGATCACGTCGCCGTCCACAATCTTTGCGCTTGCGGATTCCGAAATGACCTCATCCGCGGCAATGAACTTCTCGCGGATGAAAGTATCAATGTGGGAGAGGAGGTGAGCCTTCGCAGTCGTCTCAGGAACAGAGGGGTCGACCTTGATGATGAGGTCTTTCAGCCAGCGAATGGCATTTCCTTGGGACACGGAAAGCGGTCGGCAGCTAGAAAGGTAAGAGATTTGAGGCGAAAGATGATGAGAGGTAAGATGGCGAGCGAGAGAGGTGCCGGGAGGAGTAGTGTACGACTCAATAACCTAGATCACATCATATCAGCAACCAATCACAGAGGTGGCTCTCCACGGTGCGATTTACTAACCGACTTGAAAGCCAGCAGCATAGCCACAGTCCGGGCATTGCTGCCGCAGACAACATAGCTGCTCATCTGCAGACCCAGCGCCAGGATGGCAGGGTGGACCTCCTTCGCCGCGCCCTCAATCTCATGCCTCCGCGGCTGGCCGTAGAGGTGTCCGAACAAGCCGACCTGCTTCTCAGCCTGCTTCTTCCTCTCGCTCTTAGCCTCTTTGAGGGGCCCGCCAGCAGGCCCGCTCTGCGACGGCCTCCTCCGCATGGGAAGCGGACGGTCCTGCTGCTGGCCGCCCCGCGAGCCTCCAGCCTGCTGGTTCTGCTGGCCTCCCTTCTGCTCCTTCTGCTTACTTTCTTGCTTCTTGTTGCCCGCAGGCGGCGGCGGAGCACCCCCGCCTGTTGCGTCTTTAGCTGCCTTCTCAGCAGCACGCTTTGCCGCCTTTTCGGCTTTGGCGCGCTTCTTGAGCTCGGCGCCCGACAGCTTCTCTTCCTTGGGCGCAGCCGACACGGCTCCAGTGGCGGCGAGAGCCTGCTCCTTCGACATGTCTGCAGGCTTAGTCTCGGCGGGAGCTGTGGCCGGCTGGGTGGTCTGGCCGTTGGCGGGCGTAGGCGTGGGGGTGGGGTCAGCCATTGCGGCCACCAAAGTCGCGCGTTTTGATTTTTCTGGCGGGCTCGGAGTGGGTCCGGGAGCGCGACGCAATGCAGGCCGCAGTGGGGCTCGTCGTGGCTTGTGTTTGGGCGGTTGGCTCTCAGACGCGCGAGGTCGTGGGAGTTGGGTTGTGCTTTAAGAGTCACATTCGAGCTCGGCATCTCACAAAAAATGTGGGTTGCCGTAGTGCGTCATTCCGGCGCGCGACGCGACCCATGCGCGCAACCTTCCGTTCATGCGCATGCAGCTACAGAATCAATTCTATTTTCTATTGCTTAACTGTATATATAACTTCTGAATCGAACAAAGTGGCTTGGTGTATTGGGCGTGCATAGCCCCATCCTTTCAATGCCACTTCTCCCACTGTTTAAAGCGGCCGCAATTCCAACCCAACCAGATCTGTAAACGCCTGGAAATGCCCGAACCTCTTTACACCCTGTTCTATAGCCTCTCTCTTGAGCCTTTCACGGCTCGGCGGGGGCAGCCTCTTCGCCTCCCTTGATGATGAACTCGCTGTCACCGATCTGCTTTCCTCTCGCTTCCCATCTGGCTTTCCTCTCGGCGCGAAGCTTGTCGCACATCTGGTTGAGAGTGGGCCAGTACACGGAGTGGTCGTACTCGAATTCGACCTCGCCACCGTAAGACTTCATCAACTGGACCGGAGGAATGAATTGGCCGAAGGGCTCGTTGAACTTCATCTTTTCCTTTGTGACGGGGTCGATAAGGGGAGAAATGAGCTTGAAGAACGTCGAAACGTACCACGGAACTTTGATCACATTAGCACCGAGTCTGGATTCGCGTTTGATGGGACTCACGCTCTGAGATCAACGATTTGCCATTCCTCTCCGGGTACTGTCCCTGGAGGATGCTGAGCACCTGCTTGCCCTGGCCGAGCGACGGGTTCTTCGCCGACGTGCTGTTCTTGAAGTTGATCAGGAGCGCAATGCTCTCCACACCCGCAGGCATCAGGTCAATTGCCCTCTCCAACATGAACACCAGGTTATGCACCTGGCGATCGCTCTTCTCCGTGTTCTGCTTGGAGGGGTCCATGTACAGGCAGGGGCGGCCGTCATTGTCGTAGCCCAGGATGATGAGCTTGCCGGTCTCGTTCTCGGGCGAGATGTAGTCGGCGGTGAAGCCATTGGTGCCGTACTCGCGGCGCCAGATGACCGTGTCCAACAGACGCTTCTCGGCGGCGGCGGCCGAAGCCCACTTGACGGCGCGCAAATACCGCAGCAGGCATTCCTTGGTGAGCCACATGCGCTCGTCATCCGACAGCGGCTCCTCCTCGCTCTTCTTCGCCGCGGTCTTGGGGACCTTCTCCCATTTCTTCACGCTCTCAAGGAGGTCCTGATATTTCTTCTCTTGGTCGGCGGTGAGGATGGCAGGCGCGGGCGGCTTGCATTGCGGCAGCGGGTGGGGGAAGGGGGCCTTGGCGGCGCCGGCGGCGGGAGCGTCTGCCATGTTGGAAGAGGAGGGTGCGGAGTCCTTGGTCTGGTTGGACGTGTCCTTCTCGGCGGGAGAGGCGGCGGCGGGCGTATTGATCTGCCCGGTCTCGGCAGCAGACATGATGTTCAGGAGATTGGCGCGTGTCAGATGAGGCTAAGTCGATATTGCGTTGATTGCTCAAGCGGAGGAGGCTATTTACAAGATGTAGGCGCGCAGCACTGCTTATAAGCTGTTGGGCAAAGAAAGGGGAGCAGAGACACGGGGCAAAAGAAGTGACATCAACTAAAACAAAACAGATGTGCAGCTAGGATTCCAGCACGCCGGGAAGCGGACCCCAAAGGACGAATGGCCCGATTTAGGCTCTGCGCGGAACTTGCACTCCCGGCCGCGAATCCCTATACCTAGCGGCCGCATGGATCGCTTTATGCGCGGTCCTCAAGGTCTCAATCTGAAATCGCCGGGTAGCAGTCGGGGGTGATTTTGGCGCCCAAGCGCGTCACGTCGCGTCACCGGACGAACGCGTCTCTCGCGTACTTACTGGCCCAAAATCGTCGCATTTCAATCAACCTCAACGCCCGCAACGCTTCCATCCGCCATGGACGACACCGCCGTCGAGCTCAATGAATTGTTCGGATCGCCAAATGCTACACTGCCGCAGGATGTTCTCCTCGAACTACAGTCGCTCCTCCGTTTGCATTCCATCTCTCCGCAGGAACTCTTCTACAAATGGGAGTCGTACAGCATTAAGATGGGCCCTGACACCATCCTAACCCTCAAAACCGCGCGCGATCTCAAGAAGGACATTCAAGATACTCTGGAAAGAGAGAGTCGGGCAAAGGCCGCCCATGGAAGATCGGATAAAAGGACTGCTGCTTCCACCCGCGCCGGCGCAAGCAATGCCGATGTCTTCGGAGTGTGAGCCTTGCCCCGTGTGCAGAAGGGTCCTCGGTACTGACCATGTGCAGGCTTGATGGTCTGTTCCCTAGCACCCCTCACGGCGCTTCGCGAACCCAGGTGAATGGCAGCGCAGCGAAGAGAAAATCGGCCTTCGAATCCCCAGCTGCGAAGGCCACCAAAAGCAGTATCCAGAGCTCCCCTCAGACTCCGCTAGCAGCGAATGGGGTCGGTGCAGCAGCGTGAGGCGTCCATTCATGCATTTTACAGCTCTCATTGCGCTAAGTAGTTGTAGGACCTCCTTCGCGGACCGCCCGAATGCTGGCCAGATCATGGAAACGTTGAATGGCCAGATTCCTTTGCCCGAACCTCCTGTCGAGTCCCCCGCAGAGTCTCGCATCAAGCTCAAAGCCAATACAGAACTTGCCAAGTTTGGATACAAGACAATGGCCATGAAACTTTCAGAGGCCTCGGAGATTCTAGATGACCGCATCGACGAGTTTCTGCAATTTGTCCAAGAACATCACGAGCTAGAAGATGGCGCCTTCGGTAATCCGGCAAGTCAGAGCACGAGTGAGATTGTCGCTGTTGGGAGGATTGCTTCTGACAGTAGTGAGGGCAAACTGAACGCTGCCTCGCTCGTATTGGAAACGTCAAGACGGACCGGAGCGGGCCTTAGAGTACCGCTGCGAGTCGACAATCTGCCAAACTACAGCTTCTTTCCTGGCCAGATTGTAGCAGTGCGAGGCAGTAACCCAGCGGGGTCGTTCTTCGTGGCGAAAGAACTCCTCGAAATCCCGCTGCTGGGTCCTGCTGCCTCTACCCCTTCGGAACTCGATCTGGCTAACGCCCGTCTTGCCTCCACGGGAGATATGGACGTTGATGATTCTGAGACTCCAACGAGGCCCCTGGGCATTATGGTTGCCTCTGGACCCTACACACCTGGCCATGTTCTCGACTTTGCTGCCTTCCATGCCCTTATTGAGACAGTACTCGAGTCCCGCCCAGACGTGCTCGTCCTCAATGGTCCCTTCCTTGACATCGAACACCCCTCCATCATCAACGGCGACTTCGACATCCCTGATAATGCCATCCCTAACCCGGACAAGGCCACGCTCAAAGACGTCTTCCGCTATCACATCTCGCATCCCCTCAACCAACTCGCCTCGCAGCACCCCAGTATCACCATCATTATCCAGCTCTCTGTTCGTGACGCCATAGCCAAGCACGTTTCTTTCCCGCAAGACCGTGCCAAGCGCCAGGAGTTCGGCCTGCCGCGGCAAGCGAGCATCGTAACCAATCCCGTTACCGTCACCATCAACGAGATCGTCGTTGGCATCACCAGCCTGGACATCCTCGATATGCTGCGCCGCGAGGAATGTGTCAGCGAGAAGGCGAAGATGACAAACGCCATGGCCCGTTGGAGTGCGAACATCATCTCCCAACGCACTTTCTGCCCTGTTTTTCCGCCCACTGCGCGAGAGGCTTACCCCAAGATCGATGCGGATAGGGATGGTGCGGCGACTGGCCAGGGAGAAGAAGGAGATGAGGAGGTAGATCTACTGCCTGTTGGTGCGGTGCTGGATACGAGTTATTTGAAGCTGGCGGAGTGGTTGAACGTGCGACCGGATGTGCTGATTACACCTTCAGCCTTGACGCCATTCGCTAAGGTACGTATATCCTCCGAGAGTTGAACAGACGATGGGACTAACGGGTTTTACAGGTCATCAATTCAGTCGTTATACTTAACCCTGGAACATTGAGCAAGAAGCGCGGCCCAGGCACTTTTGCGCGGATGACGATTCTACCGGCTGTCATCACCGATCAGGAAAGAGAGGAGAATGATGTCGTTGCGCATAAATTATTCGAACGATCGAGAGTAGATATAGTGCACGTCTAGGGTGTCGAAGAGAATCCCTGCATGAATTTAGCAGAAGTCCGGGCGTGGCGCGTGTAATATGAACTTTGGTACCGGCGGATGGGTTGGATATCATGGTCTGGTACGGTGTTGAGGCGTTCCTCTGGTAGTCAGCTGTTTCGATAGGAACGCAGGATGGCCATGTCAGTATATCTTGACATAATCATAAATTAGGCAGTGGAATCAACACTGTAATGAGGCTCTCCCTACTAAATTTATGCATACCCCATCAAAAACAGTATATACTCCGGCTAGGGCCCACATATAACTTTATGGGCTAGTAGCAGAGAGAGACAGAAAAATCGCCAGGGACTGATAGTGAGAACTTTCTAGCAGAACGATCCCAGAGAAGTCTACAGGTCTCACGGAAGTTCAACATCAATGAGGTGAACATGTGAGCCCGAGGATGAATTGTTCTCGCCATTTCTTATAGCCTCCAAGTATAGAACATCTGATCAGTGAACCATACAGCCTTTTGATGCATTGACGACGGAGAATGAATAGCAGTCCGTTGCAATCTCTCCTTACTTTACAGAACTCATATATCAGCCGATTTGATGGACTCAAAGTAAGCGTACTCCCGACCTTGACTTTTACAAATTAGAAGTTAAGGTGGGAGGCAAACCTCACTGTGGTCACTGGTCCGGCCCCGTATCCGCATTCCTCTCGCCCACATCCAACGCCACCAAAAATCTGCTCACGCAATTATATGCGCCCACTGTGGCCGTGATCTCTACGACTTCTCTTTCGCTGAACAGCGCCCTCAACCTCTCGAACACTTCGTCCGGCACGGTCACGTCCATCGTCATCGCATCTGTATAGTCCAGCACTGCCAGATGCTTCTCCGTCAACCTCGATGATGGCTCGAGCCCTCCTTCCGTGGCGGTACCACCTGGTCGTTGCGTTTGCGACTTCGAGCGCCGGCGCACGATGTACTCCATGTCGTGTTCGTCGAGGTCGCCGGTTGCGCGCAGGAGTGGCGCGTGCTGCATCCACTCGTACCATGCGCGGTTCAGGACGGCAACACGGCAGATGGCGGTCTCGCGGAGGGACGCCGAGAGGGAACTGCGCGTACGGATGGCGCCGAGGAAAGAGTTCCTGGAGGGGTGCCGATTTAGTACAGGGACTTAAGATTATATGCCCGTGGGTCGTTTAGTACTCAATACCCGCCTACAGTATGAGGGAGATTTGAAGTTTTTTCTTTTTTTTTACAAGACGGTTCGAGAGGACTTGTGTGTTTTCTTTTAACCCACACCAATGCCTTCACTTTCCCGTTGCAGTTGCTCCGATACTTGTGAAAGGGGGTCAATTGGAGGAACTTACCAACCATCTGCGACTGGAGGCGAGTGAAGCAAAGCCAGATCCAATTCCTGAAGGCCTTGCTCGCCTCGTCTTTCCTGGACCCGCCTGACGATTGCTTGGTCCGCTTCGCTGGGGAATTGCGGGGGGTTTGGCACATATGGAAGGCGCATGGTGAACCAATAGCTTGGACTGAGGCTCCGATGATCCCTGAATACCGTGTCCGATGCGCTTTAGCCCGCTCAAATGTAGAAGTTGATTCACACAGACGGTGGTCGTGTCAAACGTGGGGTACATGAGTAGTGGGGCAAGAGGCGCACGGCGCACAACCGAAGTCGTGGCCGGTGAAGTCCCTGCGTCCGCCTTTCGCTCCTCTCACTCTGCCTTCTCCACCGAACACTCCAAGATGGCTCCAAAGGGTGCGTCGGCAAAGTCGGCCAAAGGCAGCAAGAGCAAGAAGACGGCAAACACACCCAAGAGGAACGATGCATCCCAGCGCTCAGGAAGACAAGAGGTGACAGATGTCCCCGCCAAAATTCCGCTGGAACTACAGCAACTCCTGCTTAACATCTTTCGGAGCGCTTTCCCAAGCCGATTTGGCTCCGACTTGAAGCCTCTGCTCCAAGAGGTAAAACAGCATTTATATAACCGCGACTTCCTTACTGCTTTCGGCAAAGATGAGTATCTTGAAGCCTACGCCGTCCGCTGGAGCCCAAGCCGCGCCCTGGGCTACCTGCAAATTTTCAATGATCTGGAGGACCATTTTCAGCCAATGCAAGAACCTAAGCCCTGGGCAGTCGTTTGTCTGGGTGGTGGAGCTGGCGCAGAGATCGTCGCTCTCGCCGGTTTTCTCAAGCAGTTGACTCAAGACGATACACTTTCTGGAGACGAGGGATCGCCAGAGGAGTCGTTAGATGCTGCCGTTTCCGCTCCGAAATTCGAGATCTCGGCCATCGATATAGCCAACTGGACGCCCATCGTGACAAGTCTCCAGACCGCAATCACTACTGCCCCGCCACTATCTAAGTACGCGTCCAGTGCGGCTAAGGAAAGCAACGTAGAGCTATTGCCTCCGCATCTCTTCAAAACTGCACCTCTCCAACAAGATGTCCTTACGATGTCTGCAGAAGATCTCTCCGCTCAATTGCAGAATGCCGATCTTGTCACAATCATGTTCACCCTGAATGAGTTGTACAGCACCTCGTTGGCTAAAACGCAAGCCTTTCTCATGAGGCTCACTGCAAGTCTGCAGCAGGGCTCTTTGCTCCTTGTCGTCGACAGTCCGGGAAGTTACTCCACCGTGACGCTCAACGGAGCTGAAAAGCAATATCCCATGCACTGGTTGCTCGATCACACCCTCTTGTCAGTTCCGAAGGATGCGAAATCGACAGGGGCTGAGCCAAAGTGGGAGAAGGTGCTTTCGGATGAGTCCAGGTGGTTTAGGCTTCCGGAAGGACTGAAGTATCCGATCGATTTGGAGAATATGCGATACCAGATCCACCTCTACAGGAGATTACCATAAGATCCTATCAGAATCAAAAATCCAAAACCTTCACACGCCTCCAAGCTATGCTGTTGAGCTCTTCTTTGTTGGATTATGCGCTGTCAATTATCCAAGGCTGTACGACGTAACCCCATCATTTCCTCCACCAAACGTGAGATTTCACTACATAATGCTATTGTCCCACTTGGTCGTCAAGCGGAGCTCGTATGTTCGCCGTTTTGAGATAAGGAGGACAGCACACAACAAACGGGCTGCGTCTGCTGAGTACAATAGCTCAATGCAAACCATTATCATTCGGGCTAACGACCACCCGCATTCTCCGTACGTCCCGTTTGACCTCTCGCTATGTCTAAGAAGGTTTCTTCAGGATTGCCTACAAATGACCAGGATGAACTCCACGATCGAGCAGGCGAGCAGCTCAACGAATATTTAACCCGCAACATCGGTCGTCACCCCGACTATCCAGCCGAACCGCTGCCCTCCACATTTCACGAATTTGCACGCATTCGCGCACGCGAAGAACAGATGTTGAACAAATCAACCCCTGTAGACTCCATAAAGTCCACTTCGACCCTGGAACAGCCACCAAGTCGAGAGTATGCCCAAAACACGCTCGAGTTCCTCTTCCACAAACAAGGCGGACCCGAGCTCACGATATTCCCACCTATAGAACCGCAGAGCCAAACCCAGGAAAGCTCGAAGCAGCGGCGCAAGAAGGGGTTGGAGGAGAAAAGGGTAAAACAATCTGGAATGCAAGATGCCGCGAAAAACCAAAGCGCTTTCTCTAAGCACAGAAAGGATGAAGACTTCACGCAACTCGTTGGAGCACCTAATCCCGGATCGTCCGAGAGACTTGTACCACGAACGCCTTGCGCTTGTTGCCAGCAACTGATTTGCACCTGTGGCAGCGTTCTGCGCTGCTTCAGCCCGCGTAATTGGAGAGAGCGCAGACGCGGAAGAAAAGAAGGGAGTGAGCCCTCGCCAAAGGCCGGCTCATTGCGAGGTGGTGGGCAGTCGCCGGGAAAGATCAAGAGAAAGCTAGCAGAGAAGAGGGCAAAAGGACGTACGAAGAGGCGTAATCCCAAGACAGTGCCATCTCCAGGATTTCACACATTTCGCCCGCTGTCAACAGAGTCAATCGAAGTCCTGCCCATTGATTCCTGTTGGCCTATACCGTCCTCCGAACCAAACAGCGTACCGCAGGCAAAAGAAAGACAATATGATCCTTTCGATAATGGAAGAATCCCCAGTCCATCTGCTCAGGTGGATAGCAAGTATACACCATCCTTCTCGTCTTCCTTGGTCGTAGAACCGCACGACACTCCTCCTCCAGTCGAAGACAATGACAGCCCTTGGAACTACCGGAAGTGGCACAAATCCAGGAATCTCCCCTCGATTCGACCACGTCCCCAGCTCTATCTGCCCCCATACCGTGGCAATTCCCGCCCAGCTGCCGTGCCTATGCCAGGATCGTACCCGCCATCCATACCGGATTCGCCGTCTCTGGTGTCAGCGTATACGCGGGGCCGCGACGATTCTCATCTCGGGTCATCGACTGATGCGGTGAAAGAGCCGCACAGAGACGAGCCGTCAGAACCCGAAGCTACAACGCCGAAGCTGCGAGGTGGGGGCGGCGATGGAATGTCCGCGCGGCTCCCGGCGAACTTGAGGTACCTCGCGGGCGGTTCAGGCCCGCCACCAACCTACAAAAATTACCGGGGTATGCGGAGGAATGCCCGTAAGAAGGGTCAAGACAGAGCAAAAGAGGGGTACTGGAAAGATGTGATCCACTGGGGTTTGCCGCGTGAGAAAAAGCGGAGGCCAGCGGGCGGGAATGGTAATGGAGAAGCACAGCCAGCTCCTCCTATGGATCGGCCACCATCGCAAAATCCGGATCCAGAGGCAGCGCAAACACCACAGCAGCCGCCAGAGCAACCCCCAGTTGAGCAACCACCGCATCAAGAGCCTCCTCCTCAGGAACCGTCACCTCGGGAACAACCGCCTCAGGAACAACCGTCTCAGGAACCACCGCCTCGGGAACCACCGCCTCGGGAACCACCGCCTCAGGACCCTCCGGCTCAGGACCCTCCGGCCGACCCTCCGGCTCAGGACCCTCCGGCCGACCCTCCGGTCGACCCTTTTGCAGACCCCCCTGCAGACCTCGACCCTCCAATGGACCCTCCAGACGACGATGTCGCCCCACGCCGACGAGTACCCAGAGACCAAATCATGGATCTATACTCGGAAATGCTGCCGCCCTTCTTCGCCAACGTCGACCGGGTAGCACGGCAAATACTCGAAGATTTAGAGGCCCGGCGCATGCTGGATGGGGACGACCGTGAAGAGGGAAGGCGGAGGCGAACATGGTGAGGAGTTACGATGGGTCGCACGCGATTTTGCTATATTTGAGCCTGTCTCGTCAAGCGGCGTTGCAGTCTACTTTCGTAGTTAGAGTCTACGTATGAATTCTTTTGTGGAACTCCATCCAACATGCATATTTTAAACAGTTCGATCACCCGTGGGGCACGGGGAGATGGCTTTGTAGCCCACAGTGGAGAAGTGATGGATAGGGATAGCGCAGGAGACGAAACGGCCGGACAATCAATCAAAGCAAAGGATCCTGAATCCTCACGAATGACTGTCAGGGTAGACAGGAATGGGATTAGAGTCACAGGGTCAGGATAACGGAGACAGGGTACAGAAAAAAGGGCACTAAGACAGATGTTGGCACCGCACCGGAGTTGCAAAAGTGGGTACACCTGGACTTCGGTCTAGGAAAAACGACCGGCAGGAATCCATCCTTAGGCTTTTTTCCTAGAATAAGTCCGGCGGAAGAAAAGATGAATGCGCTTTTTGATGCCTGCAAGGCTTCTTCATGAGGCTCTGTGCGGGCCATCCGATGCCTTCGACACCGCCCCCTCAGAGTGGATCCGGGGGCTGTTGCCTAAGGCCTCGGATACTTTCCAATTACGAACACCACAAATGTGGCTCAGCAGGATAACCAAAATGCCATGTGGATTCCTGGCCGACGCTTTTAGAACGTATGCCGAACACACTCCCATTACGAGTCAGATGCCAAGGTGGGGGCTAGTTGCCTGTACATGAGTGGCAGTCTTAACATTAATGGTTGGAACTTTTGGACAAGGTATCTCGGAACATGAAACGCGTGCTTTTTTTTGGTTTGGATTTGGCTTGGTATTGCGCCATATCTAAACACTGATTGTCTTGAACACTCTGTGGCCGAACGTCAGCAAATTGCATAGCACGAAAATAGAAGCAGACATACCCAAATCCGCTGCCGCCAGTTGCCATGACGCATCCTGGAATCTGCGGGTGCCAGTGTCCTTCCTTCACCTGGTCCATGTAGTGAACGAAAAGCAGTTGCGGTGGCACGTCCTGCACGCCGGCCGTATCTTTGCTCTCCTCGTCGTCCAACTCGACAGCCAAATCCCATAGCGTCAGCGTGTTGTCACCAGAAGCAACCATGACGATACTGTCATCGGTAGGGTGCCATTCGACGCAGGTAATCTGCTCCTTGTGGAAATCAAACGAGGCAACGGGGCTTGGCTTGATAGCCGCACCATTGGCGCTAGGCTTCCACTGCCTCAGGTCCCACACAGCCCACTGACCATCGTCCGCGCCAGACGCCAGCAGGTGGGCAGTCTGGTGCGACCACGAGAGAACGTTAACATCAGTCTTGCTTGCCTGGACAGTGATAACGGGCTTCCGGGACTTGGAGCGAACATCCCAGATACGCACAGTGCCGTCGTTACCGGCAGATGCGAAGACGTTCTTCTCCGTTGGTGACCACTGCAGCTCCTCGACCGTCTCCTTGTGGCCAGTGTAAGGGGTGGTATCGGTGACAAAGCCACCGCCCTGTGTCCTGGTGGTGGCGAAGATGCGGCCGGTAACGTCGCCGGTCAAGAGCTTTCCTTCAGGCACCAGCGGTGACCAGTCCACAGCATAGCCTTCGTTCTTGCCGTGAGCACGGACGGTGCACACGGGTTTCGACTGCTGCGGCGTCAATGTGGAGCCGGGAGTGTCGAAGGCGGAGAGGTGCGGCGTGATGTCGTGAATCAGAACCTGGCCAGACTCGGTCATGGTGGCGGTCAGGGTGGTCGGTGCCTGAGCAGAGGTGACCTGTGGAGACTGGTGCGCGCGTATCCGGTTGGTTGTCGAAGTAAGCGGGATGGATTTGGTTTCGAGGATTGGATCGGCGTTCTCGTCGTCGTCGCTATCGTCATCCGACTCCTCCTGCTCACGGTCCATGCGGCTCAAGCTGCTCATCTTCATAACCAGGAGCTGGTTCTCCTTGTCGCGGCCGGAGGCGGCCTGGGTGCCGGCGACGGCGTAGATGGTAGCGGGATAGGACCTGCGGTCGTCGCCCAGCTGGTCGCGGACAATGTCCATTGACAAGCACGGCCACGGGGCCTCTAGGGAGTGGAGCATCTCGTAGGTGGAGAGATCTGGCGAGAGCGTCTCGCCGGCGGAGAGTTTGTGGCGGCCGGGAATGAAGGTGCCTTGGTCGACTTCCATGGCATCTGGCGAGCAGTCAGCACAATGCGGGCGACGCCGAGCAGAGAGAGGCTCACTAACCCTCGCGCTCCTCTGCCTCCCGCTCCTCGTCGGGGCGGCCGTCTACGCCAGCCTCAATGATCTCATCCTCGCTCTCATATTCGTCCTCGTACTCGTCCTCGAATTCGCCGGCCTCGTCGGGCAGGGCGGCGGGCACGGGGCGCTCGCCGGACTTGAGGGCGTCGCGCTCGTCGTCTTGCGGGTCGGCCGGGCGCTTGCTCATGGCGGGAGATTTTGTGGTATATGTGCGGGGAGCTGGCGATGGTGTCGCAACTTTTTTTGGGCGTTACGGCGGTTCTGCCGAGATTGACCCGGCGGGCTGCCAGGCTGCTGGGCTCAGGCTCACAGGCTCTCGTGCCCTCCACTCTCGTCGCGTCGGTGGCTCACATTGCTTTCTTCCAAGCGCGCATCCCTACCGATCCGTCGGCCGCGCTCAGCTGCCTGTCCACGGCCCACAGCCAGTCACTCTGCAGCCTCACGCGCAACGCAGCACCTCCGCGCGACTCCACTGCCTGTTGCCCATATAGCTCCCGCTCCGCCGCCTGTGCGCGTGTTCTGCACTTAGGCGTCGCTTCGTAGCCAGCACTCAAGCCCAATCTGCCCGCTCAGCTCCTGCGCGCTATCCCCAACAGCGGCACTCGTCAACACTGCACCCCTCGCATCATATCCTCCCCTCCGCCAAGCACCCTGCGCTGAGCGCGCCTCGTTTTACGCGACTGCTCCGCATTGCGCACCAGACGGCCGAATTATCCAGGTGGCATCCCCAGCATGGACTCCCCAGCAGACAACGCGCCGCCCGAGCCCGCTCTCGAGCCTCAAGACCCGCCCGTCAATCTGCCGCTGCAGGACCAGCAGCCCGCCGACCCGGCCGATGAGAGCGTAGATACCACCGTCACCGCCGACCAACACCCACTGCCCGACCTGTCCGCTGGACTCAACGGCGCCGCCTACGCACCGCCCTCGCCCGAACACCCGCGCCCCTCAACTTCTTACTCTGACACGGGCTTCAATCGCCCGTACTCTTCCGACCACAACAGCGCGCCCCACGGCTACCACAACTTTTCCACGCCCTCGGACGCTGACACTCCGCCCCGCTACCACAACGGCGGCTCGCGCCCCATGTCGCGACCGGGCTCCGGCATGGCTTACCATCACTCCGACGGCGGCAGCCGCACCTACCAGGAGCAGAACCAGCGAGGCTCACAGCAGGGCATGGGTGACAAGCAAAACACGAGCGTGGTCATCAAGGTCGGCATGGTGGGCGACGCGCAGATTGGCAAGACGAGCTTGATGGTCAAGTACGTTGAGGGCAGCTGGGACGAGGACTACATTCAGACCTTGGGTATGCAGTCCTGGCCCTTGTCCTCGGTTCAAGAGTGGAGGAAAATCGAGGCGCCGGATGAAGGCTGAAGTACTGACGAGCCGCGCAGGCGTGAACTTCATGGAGAAGACCATCAGCATCCGCAACACCGAGATCACCTTTTCGATATGGGACTTGGGCGGCCAGCGCGAGTTTGTCAACATGCTGCCGCTCGTCTGCAACGACGCCGTGGCCATTCTGTTCATGTTTGATTTGACGCGGAAGAGCACACTCAACTCGATCAAGGAGTGGTACAGGCAAGGCCGTGGTTTCAACAAGACCGCCATCCCATTCCTGGTGGGAACCAAGTACGACCACTTTGTCAATTTCCCGCGCGAGGAGCAGGAGGAAATCTCCAATCAGGTGCGTTGCGAGCCGCCCCCAAGCGCTGGGCGCGTCCTCTGCAGGAGCCGATGGGCTAATGAAATCGCGCAACCAGGCGAAGCGCTTCGCAAAAGCAATGAAGGCCAGCTTGATTTTCAGCAGTACCAGTCACAGCATCAACGTTCAGAAGGTAACTGCGACTCGCTTATCGTGTAGCGACTGTGGCTGATCGTCAAACAGATCTTCAAGATCGTCTTATCAAAAGCCTTCGACCTGCGGTGCACAATCCCCGAAATCGAGAACGTCGGCGAGCCGCTTCTCCTGTACCAGTCGGTCGGCTAAGTCTGGTGACTACCACTCTCCATCATCCTATCCACCACTCCCGTTGTCAGTCCGCTTCGACATCAGTTCGGTCGTCAGTCTCGAAATGTCTTTAATTGCATGCAGCCCGGTGTGTTTGGTATTTATTTTAGTTTCCTTCCTCGTCTCGTCGGGACACGAAGTGCCCCTTTTCTTCATCAAAGCTGGAGTAAACAGAAGAGATGTCTGGCGCAGGAGGGTGTTCATTGGCCCCGGCCTTCTTCTTTGTTTTGGGCGAGCAGCAAGCGCAGCAATTTGACCACAAGCACCTGGGCATACAGTCGACTTCTTCTCAGCAGGTCCCACCTTCGTTGGTATACTTTGTTCCTTACATTGGACTGGTTGGGCGGGCAGGGCGGGGGATTTCACGGCGTTTTGAGCATGAAGACGCGAATCAACAGACGGACAAATCCTCGAATCACAGTCGAGTGTTTGCTATGTACTTTGTACGAGGGCCGCATGTAATGGTAAACCGTAAACAGCAACGAAGCTAAGCACGCCAAGGCAAACAAACATTAAGACAGACAACACAGCATTGGCTCCACACGGAATGCGTACAGGTTCCTTTAATTTCCAACTGCAGGCCGCTCGATTGGACGATGACTCAGACCAAAGAGAAGTGCGAACAAGCTCAGCGGACAGCTCAGACGACGCAGTGTGGCAGGCGGGACCTGCAGTAGCCTTTTCGACTCATTGGCCGCTGCCGCAATACAACGTGTACACGGGATTTTTCGCATGTCGGTTCGCCCATGTACCCCTGGGCTTCCGGGCGTCTGTCTGGTTACCCACCGTCGAACCACCGGCCGATGTTCGTTGCAAGACTCACGGACCGCACGAACGCCTTGACGCTTCGATTCCCCAGCTAACTCTGGCCGGCCTACGTCACACCTACCGCACCGAGTATCTTGATCCGCCGGCGATCTGCCATACCAACCACCCTTTTCGTGCGGCTTCTCCACCGCCGTGGTCGTTTCCCCACATTCCCGTTTCCCATCGTCAATCGATGACGCCCAACAACGGATCATCCAGCGGACAAAACACGTAACCTCCATCGTCTGGCCGTTCGTTTGAACTCACCCGTGCATCATCCTCGTCATTACCATCGTCGTCGATTCACCGGTGAAAGCCGTTGGGCAGCAATTGCGAACGACAGTGCGCGCGTTACGCGACGGGTGGAGTGATGGTCAAGAACGAGAAGCACGCAGCGCGCGCGACATCGCGATTGCTTTTTCCCGTTCCGTCCCGTTGCGCGTGCGCTCTTCCGGTGTTCTTCGTCTGCTCCCTGCCTCCCTCAAATCGTGTTCTAGACTTTTTCCCGTGCACAATCTTGCTCGCCCCGCGAAATCCGTAGTGGCGATCTTCGCCACGAACAGGTCACTTGGTACCATGGCGTCCGCATCGGCGTCCTATCGCGTCGAGCCATTTTTCCCTCTTTTTCCCGCGGCCCCCCTCTCACTCGTCCGATTGGAAGCCTCGTCGAATGGCCTTTTTGCCTTTTCGATGAAGAGGGAAAAGCTGCCATTGCTCGCCTCGCCCCGACAGCCGGCTTCTAGAACACATGATCCCCCCCCCCTTTCCTTGTCCAGTCGACCAAGGCACATACATATATGTACAACAGGGCAGCGAACGATGAGAGAAACAAGCGCCCCTTCATGCATGTATGACTCGGGCCGACCCCGACCCTGACCCAGATCCTGATCCTGATCCTGGACTCTTCCCCCGATCTTGACCCTGAACCTGACTGTTTCCGTCGTGCTAGCGACTTCTTCCAAGCGCTTTAGCAAAAAAGAAAAGTCTAGGGGTGTTTTTGACTTATGCCGAAAGTTAAGAATGCCGCTGTGACGCCTTGGTAAGGACAGGCTGGCCTTTCGCTACCGGACTGGCCCGGACTGGATGGCTGGTCCCCCAGACTGCTCACGAGACCCCTGGTGCTTGTACTTGATGGTGACAACGCATCGGTGTGTGGACGCATTCATCCTGCAGCTATCACGCGTAAGGGAAAGCGACGGCATGGACGGCGCCGAAGGGGCGGAGGCTGTTTTCTGAACTTAGCCCTGGCTCGTGTCGGGGGCCTGAGTTCTCTTTTGCCGCGAGCATCGATCGTGCGCACAGCGGTGCGCAATGGTGAGCAAGCTTGCTGGTCCTGGTAGCCGCTATTTTCCAAAGCACAACGTTAGGAGGTTCCGAAGGACTTGCAATCACCACTTTTTCGTCAGGAAAGCTAGTGGCTAATCTAAGCAGTAGGCCGAGTATCCCCGGACTTCTTATCTCCGTAGAAATTGATATCCTCTTAGTGAAAGAATTTCTTAGCAAAAGGAGAAGGAGGGATATTTTGAATGCTTCACTACAGGAACCCTCGGGTGATCTAGTTAATGTATTCATAGTGGTCAAGGTCGATATACTGTTACACTATGCCTGAATACTTCTTAAAAACATCGGTAAGAAAATGTTCGTCCGCCATGCGAGTGGAGCCAAAATATTGTCAAAGGGTGCTAACAATTAACACCACCAATCAAATACTGGACGAATGCTCAGCCCGCACGCTTCCATTCATCCATGCATTCCCATCAGCGCCATACTACCCAGACAAGAGGGAAGAAAGATAGACGTTGAGCATGAATAATCACCAGCTATTCATGGCTGAGCACTGAACCAAAAAGATTACAGGATTCCAACACTCCACGCATACGAAAAGACTTAAGATAAATTCCCCCACGGGGAGATGTGTTGTGCATTTTATTGCGTTCGGCATAGTTATTCCTCATTTACTTTTCTCCTTCGCTCTGGCACATAAGCCAGAAATAAAAGGGAGGAAGAAAACAAAAGGTTAAAAGTTAAGAAATAGGAAAAGTTGTGTCCGTACGGGTGTGATGACTAGTAGATGTATCGGTGCAATCCCAGCTTTGTCGCCCGCGCAAAAGGGAATATAACGTGGTAAGAGTAAGGAAATCGACCAGCAACGATCAGCCAAAGAGATCCAGTCAGGTCGCTAGAACGCAAGAAGGGGAGAACTGAAGCACCACCAAACGGGAACGACGACATGACAGAAGGGGATAAGGGTTTCGAATAAGGAGCGCAAAAGTCCGGCTGCGGGCCAAAGAGTCGGAAATGAACCAAGAAACCGCATGATGCATTCTGCTTCTTTCCTACGTCTTTTTCCGTCGCCCGGACAGTTGAAACCGTTGCCGAAATTACCGGCCTGCAGATCTAGTCTTGCAAACGAGAAGGGGAATATAACAACTGCAAACGGGTAAGGAAAGGAGGGCAAAGAAGAGAAAAGGGGCCGGAAACGCAAGAAATCCTTCCTGTTTCCAGAGAAGCCTGCCTACATATACGCCGCCGCCCTATCACCAAAAAGTAAACTCTGATCGCCAAACTATGATAGAATGAGCCTCGCTTTTTCTCAAGAATCGCTCCTCCAAAAAAGACAAGCCACTAGCCGAGCAAAAGTGTGACGAAAAGAGGAATAATGGGAAAAAGGCGGAAAGAAACCCTTGAAGAGACTCCCAAATCTGATGCTCCAACAACCACTGACAAAGGGGAATATGCAAGGAATTGCTGACTGATGATGATCGTGCGGTCATGCGGCGAAAAGCTGTTGCTGCGGGCAGCACCTAGCAGAGAATTTTTTGCGCGGGTGACGGGTATTTCGTGTCAAAGGGGGAATATTCGGAAACTGCGAAAAGTCGAGATTGAGGTTATGCCGGTGATATCTGTGCCCGACTCTATAACGCGGAGGGAAATTGTGTCAAGCTCCGAGGAAACGTAGACCGTTTACTGGGACCAAGACTTGTGAGCCTCCCTCAGAAGGCTCAGCACGCGCGTCTGTGCGGGAACGCTCTCACAAGCACACTGGAGCGTACGACCATCGTGAAAGTCAAGCATGACGCTGTTAGGCATCTCCTCCCGTTCTTGGTCAGGAGCAAAGGGGGCTGAGAATTCGCTAAGGTGATAGCGTTTGGTGATACCTTTAGATTGCTAGAAGGTTGGGTCAGTATTGGTGGTTGTGACTTTCGAATTTTAAAGGATAACATACCTCGTTGGCCTTGGAGAGAGTAAGGACGATATTGCCTTGGACGTCGATCTCCACCCATCTTCTCTTCCAGAGCTGCTTGCAAGTCAATAACGCCAGATCCACGAAAAAGAAAAGTGCTGAACTTACGAGGGTGTCAGGGAACTGGACATTCAGATCGCCGATCTCAATGCCGGGTTGGGATTCCTTCGCCTCTTCAATAGGCTGAGGGGCTTCTTCCTGCACTGCATAACTCATCATTTGGTTCAAGCTCTTTTTGCTTGAGGTAAGGCTGTTGCTCATACGCTTCAGTAACCGGCTCGCCCGATTTCCCTTTTTCTTCTCCTCTCCCTCTTCGGTTGCCACACTGTCAAGGCTAATGACAGACTGGCTGCGCGACATGGGTGGCGGCGAGGTGGCTTCGCTACGCCTACGACCAAATGAACGCCAACTGCTCTCCGACGACGAACGGGGCAGGGCTTGCGCGGGGGATTCGAGGTGCGCATTCGACTGTTGCGCGGGAGAAACGTCGCCGGAGGTAGGTGATAAGGTAGCTTCTTCTTCGGCGGCGGGAGGGATGATAATGGACGGCGGAGCGGCAGCCTCATCGGTCTTGTGGTGGTCGACAGAAATGGGGCTCTGCTGCAGGTCCAAGGGCGAGTCTTCAAGCTCCTGGCCAGGAGTTTGCGGCGAGCGAACAATGCGAGCGGTCACGGTGACCGACTCGGTCTTGTTGTTCGCATCCTTGTTGTAAACAGCCTGGATGCTGTCGCTTGAGTTCTCGCCCTTGGACGCAGGACGCTCCAGCGGCGGGACTGAGATGAACGAGGATTTACTGAGGCGCCTCAACTGCTTATCTGCGTTGGAGGCATGCGATACCCTGAAAGAGTTCGAGCGTTGAGCGATGCTAATGGCACCTCTTTCCGGGGTGTAGCCAACTTTGGGGAGCGTCACCGGGGTACCCTCCTTGGCAGACTTCTCTGCCAGGGCTTTGATGCGTTGCGAGATGCCCGATGAGACATTACTCTTTTTGACTAGCGGCGCTTCGTGCTGCGCCTCACTCGCGTACGATGCGGAAAAAGAGCGTTGGCCGACGCCGAGCTGGCTTTCGGGCGAAGGCGAAAGCCGGGTCGGGGTGACCGTCCTGCACATGGAAAGAGGGTTGGAGTTAACGCGATGCTCAGCCGATTTTGTTGACTGTGTTGAGGTCTGGGATCTCCGGCGGGGGAAAATAGACATGATGGGCGATTTGGATACGGACATTGGCTTTGCCTCTTCGACCGTCGCACTCTGAAGTTCCTCCATCAGGGAGTCGTCGGACAGGTAGTCACAATCGTCGTCGGAACTTTCCGCGCCGGGCTCGACACGGATGGGGTCGACGGGGACTCGACGCTTGCTCTTCGTGGTGGAGCGGCGTTCTGGAAGGGAAGAGGAAGACGGCAGTGCCGTGGTAAAATCCTCTGACGATTCCGGGCCCTTGGCGGCCGCTGTTTGATGTTCTCCCGTCGCCCCCCTGTCAGGAGATGATGAAACATCCCGATTGGGATGCTCGGCACCGGAGGCCCGCGCTGGCGCTGGCTCCGCCGCCGATGGAAGACCGAGCGAAGTTTCCGCAGCCCCGTCGCGTGGCAAGGCAACCTCTGCCTGCTCGTCCGCGTCCAGCTCTTCCTTGTGTTCGCCACCATCTGAGATGGACGAGGGGCGCGTGGACGACGGATTGGACGACTCCTGAACGGATATTGGGGAGGACGCGACAGGAGTGGGAGGCCGAGCGTCTTCTTCATCTCCGGCTCCACTGATCATCAATTGCACGCCGGAGTCAGCCTTAGTGTGGTCGGGCGTTCCTAGAGCCTCATCAGGCTTTAAAGTCGACCCCGAATCCGTGCTGGACGTCGTTTCGCGATGCGATGCAATATCGTCCCCCTCCGCCTCTGGCGCCTTCTCCCCCGCTGAATCCACCTTCTCCTCGGCACCTGCCGTGGCATCGGGGTCGTCCTGCTTTTCGCTTGACTTCTGTCTCGCTAGCTGCGCGGCCTTTTGTTTCTTCCGAAGCTCAACTGCGCGCATCAAGCGCTGCTTTTCTGGGGTTATGCCTGGAGACTTAACGGAATTCGCACTCGACTTGGCGCCGGTACTGGATGTGGGGCGCGCAGGGGTCGTGGCGGGCATCTCTAGAATCGTAGGGACGGGCGGCGGGGGCGGGAAGCTTGAGCTGGGCACCGTACTCGAATCCCTGGACTTGGGCCTGGAGGAGCTCCCCTTGGTGCGGACAGCCGCCTTCAGGCTCGCAGGGAGCTTTGCGCTCTTTGACTCGGTCGCGTGCGAATGCGGCTCCTGAGTAGGGCGGGGACCGAGCTTAACCTTCGGTTTGTAGAGGTAGGAGAAGTCGATGTCGGCGCGGGCAGTCTGCGAGGAGGAGCGGCGGTTCGGGTCGTCGTAGTACTGGTGGTCGAAGTGGTTGAGAGATTTAAAGGATCTGACCGACTGTGCGTAACCCCTCGGACTGGCGATCACAGAGCTGGCGTCGCCCCCAGACGTTCCTGGCGTCTCGGGCCGCCTCTCTTCGTATCCGGTAGGCGAGAATGGACGGGACCTTATTGATGCCGTATCGGGCGCCGCTTCCACCTTTGCTGCCGATGTCACAGTCTCCGTCCGTTCCAATGCAGCACCCTCGCCTTTCCCACTCGTTCCCTGGCTCTCCTCCGCGTCCTCATCTATTCCATCCAACTTTTTCTTGGAGCTCGTCGATGACGCGCTTGTAGACGGGGCTGCGGTGTGCAGCGAGTTCGCTGCTGAAAGGGCATGGTCGGAAAGCTCCTGGGGGGTTGTGAAGCTGAAGACAGAGTCGTGCGGCGTGAACTTCTCTTCGATTTCGGTAAAATGAACGGTGACGCGAGCTGTAAACAGATGCCGTAGTGTCAGTTTCAGCACGGCTCAAATGGTCTGTCGGTGCGGAAGAATCCAGCGCACCTTGTAGCAATCGGGAGGTGCCTTCAGGCACGTATTTGAGAAGGACCTTGCGGCGTCTGAATAGCAGAAACCCGTACAGCGGGGATTTCTCGTCGTAGTCGAGCAGGGCCGCGCGTGCTTCGCTCAGGCCACCGGAGCCAAAGTTGAATATCTCGACGGCGTCTCTGGACGCATACTTCAACAAGAACCTGCGGGATGTCAGATATATCGTCACCACCCCTGCGCATATGTGAGACAGGTGCGGAAGACTTACCAGCCGCCCGCCTCGGTCAGAGCGGATTGATATGCTTCGGTGACGGGAGCATCGTCCAGGCCATTCAACGACATGGCGGCGCGGGCGCGCTGCTTGCGTTGCTGTGCGACAGCACGGGAGGGAGTCGGCGGAAGCTAAGCTTGAGGTCGAGCGTGGCACGTCAGGCAAGGGCGCGCTATCTTCGGGCCCTCAGGGGTTCAGACGGGATAGGGCTGATCATTGAAGCTTGGCCTGGTGCTGGGACACGCATCCGTCGGTGGGCGCGCGGCGACCGCCGGTCATGGAGAGGTATTTGAGGGAAGCGGAGGTGAATTGGATCGATTTGTGGGAGGGGACGCGAAGGTTGGGCGTTGCGAGGACCTGCAGCATCTACCCTGACTCCCAGCACCCAGTGCGCGACCGACGCGGCGGGCTGGCAGCGCGGGTCCGGCGTCACGCTTGCCGATCACTGGAAACCCGCCGGTGCCTTCTTTCTCTTTCCCATTCCCCCCCGGTTGACATGCGCCGATGATAGGGCACGCGTGCCAGTGGAAATTTCCCGAACAGCCACAAGCGCAGTCCAGGCGATAGTCTCCCAGACTTCGTCGCCCGCGTGGCTGCGGAAGTCGGCCAGGCTAGGAGGGGCGCAAAACAGAGATGCTCGGAGCTGTGTCGCACACCCATGTCGGCGCTCCCCAACACGACCGTCCCTTGCACATGGCCGGCGACGACGGCAGCCCGGCCAATGGCCGGCCGCTGCGCGAATCGACAGTCCCCGCCCCGCGCAGCGCGCGTCTCCACCTCTGTGTGCCGCTGCCGAGCTGAGCCATGCGAGCTGAGTTCTGATTTTCAGGAACGGCCGCCGATGCGTCCAATGGCTCCGGGATCCCCGTTGCGCCAGAGTGGGTACGGACGAGCGACAAAAATGGGCCCAGCGCGCAGCGCCGTGCAACATCGGGCCTGGCGGGGAGCCTAGGCCGATCGCCTACCCGAGGGACCTGGCCTATCCGAGAGCCCCCGCTGCTCACGTCTGACGTACTCGTACATCGCAACAAGCAATTCTCGAAATCCTCCGTCCGTGGTCAGGATCCCCTTGGTACTCCGTATTGTGTACCCCCAAACGCACCCCCGCCATGGATCTCAAGACCGTCCAGACACCAGAGTGGCCGCAGCGCACCACGCCAACGCCGCCGACGCTCAATCTGCCCTCCATCGGCTCGCTTACCACTGCTGCCACTGGCGACCGCACTTATGTGCTAGACCTGTTGTTCGAGCCGTCGCAGCCGCTGCACAACCTCGCGCTGCCTCTGCTCAACGGCACGCAGTTTGCTTCCTATGACGATTTGATTGCTGCTGTTGGCGTCCAGTTGACTGAGCTCGCCGAGAGCCCCAGCACCAGCGACACGGCGTGGTTGGAGCAGATCCTGGGCGCCCATCCGCGCCTTGGCGAGAAGAAGGTCGAGAGCGCACAAAGCAGGGCCGAGCAGGCCAATCTGAACAAGGCTGGCCCTGAAGCCGAGGCCGAGGCAGCTGAACTAAAGAGGCTGAACGAGGAATATGAGAAGAAATTCCCCGGTCTCAGATATGTGTGAGTGCGGGGCCAGAGTGGGGGTGAAGACATCTGTTGCTGATTCACAGACAGTGTTTTTGTCAACGGCCGTAGCAGACCCGAGATCTTCAAGAACATGACGGAGAGGATCGAGAGAGGGGATATGAAAGCAGAGAGGCTCGAAGCCATCAAGGTAAAAGCCCGCACGGCGCAACAATCGGGCTTGGGTGGCTAACCTGTTTCCAGGCAATATGTCAGATCGCGTCCGACAGGGCTCGCAAGCTACAGAACCAGCAGTAGGCCTCGCTCGCCTTTCATTTCCGCATGTGGAACCGCCTACACAGCTTCGTAACGTTGAGTATTCACGATGGAACGACTAAAGCAATGCTCTAGGAAGAGTGTTCAGATGTATAAATAGAAAATCACGTCGAGTCGAGGCATTCGACCTTGAATATAGCGTAGTATTGCAACCGAAGGCTAGCGTGAATCTATTTTCCTTTGCATGATGCCTGTTCAACGCTATTTCGTGGGCATTGTGAAACTACAACACATGTGGGTAGTTGAAGCTATCGTCCGGACGAATATGTCGAATTAATAATTAAACATTCTCGTCCGGACGATAGCTTCAACTCCCCATACAAGTCGAGTATTAAGACTCATTGCCTACGATATGAGAAATACATGCTAAGTGTTTTTAAATTCGATTGAACTTGCCAGCTAATGTGCTACTTGACGAATGCTGGCCCATTAACATTCGAACATGTAAAATCCATAAAGACCACCCCTGTGCAATTTAATTTCCCTTTTGAGACCCAATTCCCGTTTAGACTCAGAAACCAGAACCTGCATCTGGCCCTTAACGGATAGTCGTGTACTGGACAACATTCATGTCCATGTTGTGCATCTCGATGGGGAACTTGCAGTCGTCCAGGAAGATGCAGTTCTTGCCTGTTTTCTTGTTGCTGAACGGCGGAAATGGGCAACGATGACCATAGATACACTTCGGATCATCACAGCCGGTACCGTGAATGCAAGGGGCCATGCGAGCAACTAGTTTGAGGGTGTCCAGTTCGGATTTGGTTGGCTTGTAGTCGTGTACATGAGTGCAATTGTTGCCGAATGGACACTCATGGCGCAGAAAATGGACATTGCACATCTTGATACGCTTGACGCGGTTCGTCTCCTCTTTATCATAATTTTTCGTGGGAGGATCGATACGTTGGCCCTTGCGGTTTCGAGGTATGTTGTTTGGATCGCGAGCATTCTGCTTCGCACCAGCAACGGCAGCAGGCAAAGCAGCCGCCTTCGCGGCGACGTTAGCCCAACCAGCCGATGCACCAGCGGTTGTAGCGGGAGCAACTGTAGGACTGGGACTTGAGACTTTGACTGAAGTCACTTTGTTTGTCAGAACGCCGAATCCCGGCGGCGGAAAGGGAGTAGGTAGACTGTCCATGCCGAACGTGTTGATTTTCTGGGGCCGAAACAGGCCTTCAAATTTTTGTATCTTGAATGGAAGGCTTGCAAACTCCCTGCCAAACGGCACGCCTTCAAGCAGGGTTATCTTATCAACCAGGTAGTCGTAGTTAGAGATTTCTCCCAAAATGCGAGCATAACGATTGTCGTGGGAGCAGCCGAGCATAATGTGGCGGCAGGTCGGGCTGTAAAGGTTCAATTTCAGGTGCTCTGGAGGCAAGTGGTTAGCAAGAATCCAATGGAAATGAAATAAGATCCTCCCGCTCACCGACAATCTTTTCATCTGCCCTGTCCTTTCCAGATCCAACGTCGACGAAGTCCATGAGAAACTTGGCGCCTGTGAATCCGACGATGAAATCCTGCACATCAACTTTGGATGCAATGCCGGCGCGGGCGCAAGTGTCGGTCAGGCCTCTGGCATTTGCATACACGCGCGCAGTCACCTTTACGTTGGGAGGCATTCCCTTGAACTGGGTTCGTACATAGTTGTAGACGCCCTCTTCCAAAGCACCGGCAGCGCGCTGGCCACCGTTTGCACCTTCAGACAAAAGTTGGTCGTTGAACTTGAAGAGTCCGGGTCAGGACAGAGAAACGCGGTACAGGATGGATACTTACGATAAGGCCATCGCCATCAATAAGGACTAAGACAAACGCGTCCCGATCCTGGAATATCTCAGCTTGTGTAGGTGGCGATAAGTCGCCGTTACAGACCATGTTGCCCCTCATGTTGAGAATGGTGTTTTCCATGTCCTTGAGGCTTCGCTGCGCGATGCGGTTGTATTCGCGCTCGCGGTCATGATCTTCGATTTCTTTGCGGAACTGTTCGTTGAGAGTGTCGTAACGGCAGAGGAGCTCCTCTATCAAGTGGTTTGTCTTGTCGCTCACGCGCTGAATCTCTCGATACCGGTTCCAAAGGTCGGTGGTGGGACCACCATCAACGTAGGAATGGCCGGGTGAGGGTGAGGCGGTCTGGTCCGACATGTCGAGCGGCATGGGTAGCTTGGGCATGGGGACGCACTGGGGTGAAGTTGTAGTAGAAGAGAGGGTGGGAATCAGAAGGAGCACTAGCAAGCGCGTCGAACCGGGTGGAAGACGATGGCAGGTGAGGAAGGCGGGCGGGCGGGCGCATTTGAGAAACGCTCGCACATAGGCCACTGCCTTTTTAGACGCTCTCAGGGTCTCGGGTTACACCAACTGCTGTACTGCAACTGTTCATTATTGGAACACGGGAGGGCCGCCACTGGCTGGCCTCTCGACCACGCGCTCGTTCCAGCCATTTGTGGGTAGCTGAAGCTATCGTCCGGACGTGAATGTATAATTATTAATTCGACATATTCGTCCGGACGATAGCTTCAGCTCCCCATGTATGTATGAACCACCGCACGAGCTAAAAACATACTGGCGCTAGCACCGCACCAGCGCTCCGTCTAAGTCAGCATAGCTTTCCGCGTCGGAGCTTCAGTTAGCTGTAGGGGAGTCATCATCATCATTCCGTCGCGTCGTTTTCGGGGCGCGCAGAGACGTGCAGCTCCCGCGCGCGATTGGCCGGGCGGTTCCTGCAACTGCACGCTGGCGGGCTGAGCGAGGCGGGCAGTTGCAGCGGCAAGCTGCATCTCGTCAGCATGCGAGGGCAAATTATAGTAGAGCAATGTGCTGGCGCGAGCTGTGGATGGACGTCTGGACCCCAGACGCGCCTTGCCCGATCGCGACAAGCTTGGCCACGGCTCATCCTCGCTCGCGCTTCGCCGCCGAACTCCAAGTGTCCTCTCGCGAGCTCGACCGTCTTTTCCCATCCCTTCTCCGCACTCCCCATCTGTCTCCCGGTATTTGCTCGCAACCATGTGGTATCCCAAGCTCGCGGCCTCGCTCCTCCTGTCACTCCTGGCGACCAATGCCTTCGCCGCGTCCGATGTAAGTTTTTCCGAATTGCTCTCCAAATGACATCAGGCGCGCCTGCCGTATCACGCTAGCTCCGTCGCTGACCACTTCCTCGTCCAGGATGCGGTTGAAGAGGAGGTCGAGCGCCCTGACGCCTCCGCCAACCTCGCTGTCTCGGTCAGCGCTTCGTTCCCCAACTCTGAGATTTTCGGCGTGAAGCTGGTCAATGGCCACCCCACCAATGCCATTCTCGACTTCAAGAGCGAGGAGCAAGAGCCCGTCACGATTGAGTTCATCGGCGGCTCTCTGCTCAGTCCTACCACCGGCCAGCCCGTGCGCAACCTGACTGTCTCGAAATACAACATCAACATTGGAGCCTCAAGCAGCGCCAGCTTGACCTACAGCTTCCAGACCGAGATGCACCCCCAGGACCTCAAGCTCAACCTTGCCGCCGTTGTCAGGGACAGCAAGGGTGCTTTCTACACCCTCCAGGCCTACAATGAGACCGTCAGCATCGTCGAGGCGCCCACTAGCATCTTCGACCCTCAGATGTAAGTCCTTTCCTGTCATTCATTGATACTTTCGTCTCCGATTTCTAACGGGATGTAGCCTTTTCCTCTACTTCGTCCTCGCCTCTGTTTTCGCCGGCACCTGCTACTTCATCTACAACACTTGGATCACGACTTTGTTCCCTCAGAAGAAGGGCCGCGGCAAGGGTGGCGAGCGCGCCAAGACTTCGTCCCAGGGCTCTAAGGCCGTCGACCCGGCTGACCAGGTTGCCGTTGTTGGCGCTGACGGTCCTGCTGTCACTTCTGGTTCCAAGGCCTACGATGAGAGCTGGATCCCCGCCGGTCACCTGAACCGCCCGGAGCCTCGTCGCGTCAAGAGCGGCACTCCCAAGACCAAGGCCCGCGGTTGAATGCACGCTCGGCTCATTTTGCCCGAACCTCAATTTTCCTGGTGATGCAAGGGACAAGATCGAAAGCAGTAATTGGCTCATTCGTTTTGGCCAAATGCTTGGACTAGGTCTTTCGGAGAGGGAAATCAGGGGACGTGGTTTGCGAGTGCGGTTTCTTTCAGGGTCATTTGGTCATGTACCTGGAAATGGTGTCATGGTCATAAAAATTAATTTGTACATTGGAAATGTATCACCACAATTCAATGAGACACGATCTAAAGTCGTTTCATCAAAATCACACCCAATATCCCTTCGACAGTCTACACAAGGTCTAGGACATCAGTGCGTCCAATATATTATGGTTAAGTGGTCTCATGAACGTTGTTGAGCTAAGGACGTTCCTGACCACAGTCGAAGTATTATCTGGTTGAGGAATAAGCATGTCAACCAGCCAGTCCCTGAAACCAGAAAGAATACTGGAGAGTCTGGGTCACTATCCTTCCAGACATGATTGCGCCATTCAAAGCTTCAAAAAGCACAGCACGGCGGCTGCGCTAACATAAAAGATCTAATGCAGTCAGCCATCAGCAAGATCGAACATGGCCGTGAAGTTTTTTGTTTTTACTAAAAGAGTCTGACAAGTACTTACCGCAGATAAGAAATACGGCAGTCCTAAGGCCGCTCCGCCTATCCCAATCCCCTTGACCCAAGCAAAGGTCATGACCGGCGCGCCCACAAGCGACCCAACCGTCTTGACCAGCATGACGACGCTGTAGTCCTGCTGTGCGCTGTTGGGCGCGCGGCTCAGGCCGTCTCGGAAAGAGTCGCGATCCGCCTCTTGAGCATCGTCGTCGGCGCTAGACGACGGAGCAGATGGTGGCAACGAAGGGGAGGCGGTAGCCGCTATCGGTGCCGATTCGACTAAAGACATGGTGAAAACCGGGAGGGCGGAGCCGAGGGCGTAGACAATGAGAGCTATTCAATCGGATGGCCGGTTAGTGGACCCGGATTTGCCAATTTCCTCAAATGAAAATTTCAAGAGTAAGATAGCGTGATACAACAGAGGATGAACTTACCACACATCAGCACTCCTACCGTCCCTGCCGCTGCAATACTCAAAGCACCTAAGATGGATACCGCAAGGCTGATCTGCGCGCCTCTATAGTTCAGCCCCACCTCCTTTCCCGGCATGCGCTTCAGCAAAATTCGCATTGTTGTGGGGATGACAAGCGCGAGCAGCGTGATGTTGACGGCTGCCTTGACGGACAGCAGATAGCCGACGTGCTCGAACTTCCAGCCATACCGCTTAGAGGTGTACTGTGGCAGGAGATGCGTGTTGGAGGACGCTAGTGCGGGAAGGAGGAAGCCTCCGATCAGATGGACTTGAAAGTTACGGCGGCCGATTAACAAGCGTGCAACCGTTTTGACAGGTGCCAGAAGACGCTGCGAAATGTTCTTGGGCCTATTAGAGCGTATGACAGGCGAAGAAACCGAACCAAGGAGGGATTCTTCTTCCGGGACGTTGCCATGGCCGACGATATTCGAAGAGGTTCTGTTGTGCTGAGATGAAGTTGTAGGGAGGAAATAAATGGTAGGGATTGCGGCCGTAAAGAAGGCGATGCTCAGATAAAACGGAAGCCAGATATCGCGAGACATGGCCAAGGATGCCAACGATGGTCCAAAGAGTGATATGACATAATTGACTGATGAGATGTAGGCAATGTAGGAAGTCCTTTCGGCGTGTTAGTGATGCGCATTCAAAAGACCGACATCCGGCATACCGACCGTTGGATAAGATCATCGGTCAGATCTGTCACCATGGCAAATATTGTCGATGTCAAAACACAATCGTGGCCGCCGAGGATGGTCAAGAACGGGCCGGCAAGCATAGCCTCAACAGGAATGTCAAGATGGCCTGGGTACCGTGTTAGTTATCTGCTAAAGGCCCATGTACGAATGCTTGGTCCCCTTGGCTAGAGAATGATCTCTGTCGGAACCCATGAAAACGGTACTCACCAACAAGCACCACCCAAACCACCAAGCATCCAAAACCTACAGCATTGAGCGCCAGGACAACCTTTCGCCCAAACCTGTCTCCTACCCATCCCAGCGGCATTGTCACCGCAAGATCGATCCCTACAATCAGCGTCTCGATCACGCCCTGCAGCCACGCCAACCGCTGCTGCACCTCCTTGACCTTGCACATCTCCTCGGGGATCTCGGCGCCGGGCTGGTTTGGCAGCATTGATGGGTCGTGTTTCTCGTAGTAGGCGCGGCAGTACCGCAGCTCGACGGCGCGGTTAAGCGGCAGGCTGAACAGGCGCGTACCCATGGTCGTGAGCGCCAAAAGGAGTAGTAACGTCCAGAGTCCGCGGCGGTTGACGCGACGCTGCCGGCCTGGGAAGGATTGGAAGACGCGTGCAGCTTCATCGTCCTGATGCTCATCATCACTGGCTGAAGCGTAAGGCTTCTGCTGTGCTTCGCTGCCTTGGTGCACAAAGAGGGGCTCGTCCAGGGCGGAGCGGTCCCCACCGATGGCGGACATGGTCGTGAAAACTACCTCTGTAAATTATGAAAAACTTCAGCTTGAATGACAGTGTTCATGGGTCATCGGCGGCAAGCAGTGCGGAAGAAGTACGCTCGAGTTTGGCTCCAAAGCTTTTCGCGTGGTGTTGAGCTGCGATAAGCCGTACGATAAGCCAGCCCTGCCCAAAGCGGCAACTAGCCAGATGACGAATGTCGACCGTCGCAATCAGAGAGGCACCAGGCTAGCGAAAAGCTTATGTTATCATAATATTAAGCGATTAAGGTGGCAAGATGCATGTCTGCGCATCACAGCGGTACACGTTGCCCCTGGTCGGATCCAGTCTCAGGTCCCTGGCATCTGGTGCCTCGATCTCTTGAAAATTGGGCCTATCACCATCTTGCATTTTCTTTACCCCGCCAGATTCCTTCTTGTCAGTGCTTCATTGGCCGAATGGCCTTCCTATTGGCGCTACGGTCCGAATATCGACGGCTCCGGCCTTGTTCACCGCATAATTGCATGCCAGGAATGGAGAGGAACAGCATGGAATGGCACCGGTAGCAGCGGCACATCAGAAGGCGGGGCATCCAAAAGCAAACGCGTCAATTTCAAAGAAGTCTATGCTGAGGTCATTACTTGAAAAGCTTTACATCCCACAACCGCAACTTAGCTCACGCGAGCACCCATCACATCCTTGTTTCTCCGATCTCAATTACAACAGAACTGCCCCAGTAAAAGAAAAGTACTGATCAGCTGAACGAAGAGAAACCAAGCTACGCTCATTCTCCACATCCTTCTTCCTTCGATCTCAGAGACACAGTCCCAATCTCTGTCCACAACCGCCTGGACCCCCAACTTGCAGATGCCCAAAGTCAAACAAAGCAAAACGCGAGGAAGGAAACAAAAAGAGAGAGGATTTACTGATTCGTGCACATCAATGTGGTATAATGAAAACACGCCCTAGAGTGAGACAACAGAGGAAAAGGAAAATGACATCCTTGCTCCGCCCATGCTCGCTATGAAAATGGAAAACAGAAGAATTGAATTGCGTTCCGGTTGGTTTGCCCGGGAAAAAAACGCCTGCCTGCGCCGAAGTGTGTATTTTTTTTTAAATGAAGCCTTACGGAAGAGGAGAATGTGCCCACGTTACGACCCACGGGACAGCGATGGAATCAAAGAGATTTGAAGTCTCATCCCTCCATCAGAGTCTTAGGGGTGTTTCCGAGCAGCTCCAGGCATCGTCGCGCCAGGCTGACGACCTCGCCCTCGCCGTCTTCATTGTCCTCGTCGTCCGACTCGATGTTACGATCCGCGATGCTCTTGACCATCGTGACAATGGAGCTCGATTTGCCGATGAGGTTGAGCAGCCTGGAATCGTCAGATTCAAGGAGTTGCAGGAGTGTCCAAATCGCAATGTGCTGGAACGTAGGGTCTCCACTATCCAGGAACCTGGAAAGGTAGCCGTGAATACCACCGTTGGGCTCGTTCCAGTTCTGCAAAAAGATGGTGTAATCGCCCACTGCAGCCAGTCAGCTAGATATCCGCGCTTTGATTAGGAGAAAACATACCCTTGGACGAGAGGTTACCTAGAGCAGCAGCACTGTTACCCTGAACTTCGATACTGTCCGACTCCGTGAGGGGAATAAGCACATCAAAGACGCCAAGGTTCAGAAGATGAGGCTTCAGTTCATCGCTCAAAGCAAGCACAGCGACGGCAGCAGTCATTTCCGACTGGACAGTCAATGGCACATTCAGAACCAGCTGCTTACACTTCTGCACAGCACCAGCCTCAAGTACCAATTGCTTGTTGCGGTCCGAGCTAGCTGCGAGGTTACGAAGGGTAGAGATAGCATGGCATTGGATTTCCTCGTTCTCTGTAGAACCGAGAAGATCGACCAAAGGCCCAAGGAATCCGGCGTCGATGATAGGAGACTCGTTGGAGGGGTGAATCGAGATGTTGCGGATACACGCGACAGCGGAAAGGATTAGAGGGAGATATGACGACTGGAGCAGACGAAGGAGGGAGGGCAGCCCGCGAGCCCGAACGATCTCAAGCTGGTAGCGCTCGTCAGACGCGAGGTTCCGCAACGCCAGAGCCGCTTGACACTGGACCTTAGGTGACGAAGAGTCCATAAGGTGTACCAGCGATTGTACGAGACGGCTTTCGGTCTGCGCCAACCTCTTCCGGTTCTGCGCATCGACAGCGATATTGCTAAGGGCCGTTGTGCAGTAGTATTGGACGTCCACGTCGGGGGAAGAGAGCAGTTGAACAAGGACGGGTATCGCTCCCGCGTTGACCAGCTGTTGACGGTTGTCATCTGTCGCTCTGTCAATACCATTTCGTCTAAAATTAGGCGACACCGCCAGATTCATACCGGAGTGCGTCATGTTCAGTAGGGCGCCGGTAGCGTTGCGCTGAACCCGCATGTCCCTAGACTTCGCAAGTCTGGTGAGCGGAGGCAGAGCTCCTGATCGAGCAATCTTTGCCTTGTTCTCCTCATGCGTTGCCAAGTTTGTAATGCAGCCCACGGCGTTGCACTGCACCTCCACGTTGGGCGAGTTCATCTGCTTGATGAGCGGACCAAGGCCGCCGAGCTGGACGATGCGTACTTTGTTCTCCGCTGCGAGCGGTCAGTATACGAAAAGTGTGGGAGCCACGGCGACGTACTGTTGACGGCGAGGTTGCCTAATGCTGCGCTTGCCGCCCGCTGCACTTCGATATCGCTGTTCTGGAGGAGGAATAGGATCGGCTCGAGCGTGTCGCGGTCGACCTCTCGGACATCTGCTTGCAGGAGGTCTGCAGTTAGCACACGTGGATGACGTCGAGCAAACCGCAGCTACACACCTCGCTCTGTTATCTCGGCGAACGTCAAGCTCGCGCTCCGCTGCAGGTCGATGTTGTCAGAGTAGACCAGAGTGCTCAAGGCGCGGAGAGGATCGCCGGAGAAGAAGTCGGTCTCGGCTCTCTGCAGAAGTTCATCAGCAAGGTGTCGTTGGGCGGGCGGCGAGTTGAGGCGGACGCACGTTCTCGAGATAGCCAAGCAGGTCGGCAACGGCTTCCCGCTCGCTGTCGGCAAGCACAGGATCGTACAGCCCATCCTTGGAGCGGCCTGGAGAGCAGTCAGAAACAAAGCTTGGTTGCTGCGGGCAGCAGCGGGGACGCACCGCCGCAGCAGGAGCTGAACAGCTTGGAGCAGTAGCCCGATAGACCCATCTTGTCGTCGGGGCCTCTGAGGCCGATGACGCTGGCTTGGATCGTGTCTCGGTTGGCAGAGGCAGACTCGGGCGATGGGCCGCGTGCTGAGCGACGCGGGCGGGCGAAGGGTATATGCGGCGGAGGGCGGTGAGTTGGTTGGACGATGGATAGATACTGAGCGTTGCGATCGATGGCAAGCTCTCGCGGCCGCCAAGGGTCCGCTCCTTTCGCGAGCACGGGGTCAGCAAGCGCCCACGACTGCCGCGCCGGGGCGTGCGGGTGCTGTGAAATTATCACCAGAACCGCGCTCCTCGCCCGTCGCGCCGGCCAAGCTTGACCAGAAAACACCCAGATTGTCGCAAAGCGGAGCCTGTCGCGTTGGCCGCCCCATCGCCGTGACGTCGCGCCGCCCTCCCGTCCATGCCATAGAACTGGCCCACGTGAGGGCGTTGGGCTGCCGCTCAACTTGCTCACTAGCATACAGCCGGCATGCTATAATAATTCTGAGACGATGCTGTGCGCCGCCGTCCACTGCAGATCGCCCGCCTCGCTTTTGCGATGTTTCTGGGCTGTGCTTTTACGGCATCGCCAAAGAATGCTGCCAGCGCATGCGCCCCACTGCATGAAGGGTCTGAGTCTCCAACGCGCGCGTGAAGTCAGCGCGGCGCGGATCCAGCTGCAATATCGCGTCTCTGAGACGCCACAGTAAGTTGCACGCGACTTGAGCCCTCTTGGGCGGGCAGTTGAAGTAGGCGTCCGGGCGTACAGGTGGGATTTAACCTTACACGAGCACGTCCGGACGTTGGACTACTCGACCATCCACGTGAAGTACCATGTAGGGTGCAATAACAGGGTCGACTTCTTACTGTGGCGCGGCCCGCAGCGAGCTGGGTTGTTTGGGCAGCATCAAAAGTCCTTGCTTCTGACGGGATCTGCTGCAGGGCGCGGATCTGCACGCGGTGGCCAGAGTGACGCTGCTCAAGTCACTGCTCCACCAGACGACAAGCCAGCCAGCGACGCCACCAGGCCATCGCCGTGTGCGGACGGTAGCGCTCCTTATGGCTGCCCGGCAACCGGCGGAAACCGGCAGGCACGGATGTTCGCTGGCAACGAAATCCTCGCTTAGCCCCATTGCACAAGATCTCGTTGCCGGCGAGTGTCCGAACATCCGTGTCCTCATGCCTGCCGGAAAGGAAAGAGCCGCCGCCACGCATAGGGCCCAAGTGTCCAGCGCAACACCCTGCAGAAAAGTCTGCGACGCGCCTAGCAAGTTACTTTTTCTTTTTTGCTCTGTTTGCTCCCGACTCCTGCGCTCTGCGACGTCATCCGCTTTTAGAGGACGCTGTGTTATGGCAATAGGACAGCTCTCGTCCGCCCAGAAACAGATGCAACTTCTTATTCGCTGAGCCCCACTCTGCGCGCCTGCAGCTTAGCCCCGGCTCGCCGCCGGCCACCACCCACGAGCTTCAGAGTAATCCCCCAGCTTTTTGCTGATTCACTGCGTGGGGGCGCCGCCGAACTTTTATACTGCGCCGCCTGTCGTCGCGACGCCTCCGCAACAAAGAAACTCACGAACCTCTCTCCTCTAGTATACAGAAACCCCGAGGTCGAATGGCCCCGGCGGAGGACTCTCCGACTTTCCAGAAACTCAGGCTTAACACCCGCGCCTCCCCGAAGCCTATACCCTCCGCCTTTGCCTCGATAAAGCGCAGCGATGGCGAGCACCCAGGCAGCCCGTTCCCCGAGCTGGACGACCGCTTCTGGCCTCACCAAGACTCAGGTGTCGCCCTGACCAACGCGGAGCTCACCGACAATGCCTTCCCGAGCGAACATGAGGGCATGTACGCCCCGGACAAGCGGTCATGGCTGGAGCGCAAGGCAAGCGATGAGTACATGCTCTCTAGCAGTTCGCGGCGCTCGCCGTCACTTGAACAAGCGTTCAGCCAGCGCCATCGCGCCATCTCCTTTGCGCCGAAGGTGACCCTTGATGGTGGCGACCGCTTCCCCATGGACGCGCCCCTTCCCAGGCCTGATTCCTACGCCAGCCTGAAGGATGCAAGGCTGGGTGTGGAAAGAGGCGCCGCCATTGAAGAAGGCAACAATGGCCACGGGGCAGTCCACATTCGGAACAACAGCGAAACGGACAAGGCACGCTACGATGCGTGCACTGGAGAGCCCATGGACATCCGCCAACGTCGTCCGGGGTTGCCGTATCGCACAGGTCAGTCTCGCCATCCTTTGCTACAGGAGACGGTGGACGATCTAGCCAAGGACGCCGAGTTGGAGGAGAATGACCGAGTGGCTTCCCTTACTTCTGGCACTACGGTATCTACAAACGACGGATCGCTTACCCCGCTCGAAGCCCCAGCCGACTATCTTCAGTCTCCTCTCGCTGCCTCGTCGCCAATCGACTTCGCTTCTGCGCACAGCTCCTACTTCCCTTCGTCGCGGCGGACGAGCAGTGCGCGATCCAGGAGTTTCTACTCCGACAAAGGAAGCCTGCGGCGTAGCAGTCGACGAACCTCGACACGATCCGGTAATTCTTCCATGTCCCCTGCTAGTGCGTTCTTGTCGCAGTGGGGCAAGGAAGAAGCCTCGTCAGTCATCGAGCCGGATGACGAGGGCCAAGAAATCCCTGATCATAGCGGATACTTCATCGGAAAGCAGATTGGTTTCGGCGGCTTCAGTGTGGTGAAAGAGGTGTCAACGATCCAGGATGGAGTGAAGATCATTCGGGCCGTGAAAATTGTACGGAAGCAGGTCACGGGAAAGGATGAAACGGAGAACGAAAAGCTGCAGACGGAGTTCGAGCATGAAGTCGAGATCTGGAGATACTTGAAGCATCCCTACATTCTACCTCTGCTAACGGTTTACGATTCCCCATTTGCTACCTTCTGTATCACCAAATTGAACACCGGCGGCACGCTTTTCGATCTCATCCGCGCGAATCGCAAGGCAGGCAAACCTGCGTTGCCCTCCAAGTTAGCGAGACGCTACTTATACCAGCTTGCCTCGGCTCTCCGTTACTTGCACGAAGACGTCCATGTCGTGCATCGCGACATCAAGCTCGAGAATTGCCTGCTCGACATGTCTGAGCCTGACGCGAAGACTGAGGGGGGCAACGTTCTTCTCTGCGACTTCGGCATGGCCGACTTCATCACGAACGAAAATCGAAACCTGCCATCTCCCTTGGAAGAATCAGCCTACAGCCACGTCGGCCCATCGGACACCAGCACTTGCATCAATGGTAGCTTGGATTACGCCTCGCCGGAATTATTGCACGCTCGTACACCACTCTACTCAACTGCGGTGGATATGTGGGCATACGGCGTTATTGCGTACACGCTGCTCACGGGGAAACGGCCCTTTACTCATAACTTCCAACCAGCCCTCGTCATGCTCATCACCAAAGGTGAGTGGGATGAAGAGGCACTGCGGGAGGCCGAAGTTGATGAGTATGCCATCGACCTGATTCGCGGGTGTCTCGAGATGGATCCCCAGTTGCGGTGTACCGTCGCCGACGTGTTGGAATGTCCATGGTTTGATGGGTGCAGTGAGCTTTACGAAGAAGTTCAACGCGAGTGGGTCGACTCGAATTGATGAAGACTCCTTAAGCGCCATTCCCATAACCTTCCTCTCGGATTCTCGTCAAAAATTTTTCTGGAGTTTTGTTCCTATTTGCTACTATCGGCGCGAAAGCGTTTGGATCCGGACACAGTATTGATACCCTACGATACCCTTTTTTCGGGTCCCGTTCTTCTCCTCTTGCTATGGACTTCTGTGATGTGCGTTTTGGCATCATTTCAGCGTTCGAGCACTTCTTTTCTTCTTCTATTGCATGTATGAGAATTTTTTCCCCCCTGGGCGGGACTTCTTCCTATGGTCCATGGCAAGAATATGCTTGCAAGGTCAAGGCGAAGTTGGGTTTGGGTTGATCAAGGGACGGATCCCTTCGGTCGAGTAGTGCATGTGTTTGAGAAATCGTTGCACTGCTCTTCGAAAGTAAAATTTGAGAAAGTATTTCCTAAGGTCCAGTGTCTGTAGTGGTACGCTAAGAGTAAACATGTCATGAGGGTTTATGTAATTACAAGTCTAGTTCAAATCGATTCTATCAATGGAAACAAGGGAGAAAGCTCCGTTTCTGCGGGACCCTGAGCCGGTGAATTCCGATGTCAGCAGCCTTAGGAATATGCGGGGCTTATCGAGCCCTCTCCGCAAGTTGGCGAGTCAGGCCGCCCCGCCCAAGACCAGACGGCAGCATCCAAGAAGGCGCCAACCCTGCTTGGTCTGTCTTGCCCCAAGCTTGACCAAGTCATGACACAGCAGTTGCTCACATCGTATCTCGAGGTCTGCTGGCTACATGCGACGGGAGACGAAGGCACACTGCTCCATCCTATCTCACCGGCCGCGTGCTCGAGAAGGCACGGGATGACATCAGCGGCGTGCTTCCCCGCCAGCGACGAGGCAGAACAGCCGCCTCCACACTCCACAACAGGCCAACGACTGGGCTGCCTGGCCGCCAAGCCCAGACATCCGGGGAGCCTGTCAGCCCACGCCTCAGCCGCTGCCGTCGTTGGAGTAAGCCTTGCAATGCCGGGTATATCTGTTGCTCGATGCCCACTTTCCACCGTCGTCTGCGAGCGTGTCCCACCGTCAGCCCTTCGTGACCCACCGTGTTTTTCATTGCCAACGCCGCAGCATCCACGGAAATTCAAAGACAAACAAAGAGCGCAAGATCACGACTGCCGCCAAGGCCAAGCGTGTAAGTGGCGCATTCCTGTCAATCCCAAGGCGGGACGAGCACTTGGCCGACTTCTTCGCCATAAAGCTCACGGCAGCCTGGAGATGCTTCCGATCTTATCCACCAACCCAGCCCAAGACCGACCGCGCTCTTAATTCCTCTGGATAGCTCTGACCCTTGACAGCACCAATTAAACGTCGAAAGAGAAGAATTCACACCAGGCATCATGGGTGAATGCACTGCCGAAGACAAGAGGGAATGCTACGTGCCAATGCCGTCGCTCGGCCATGAATTAGGCATTATGTTCGGCTTCCTCGGTATGTTCCAGAGCGAGACTGGACAATGCACGCTTCCATGGGGTCGTGTTGTACAGTAGACGTTTCTAGGGGACCTCCCTTTGCCATCGGTTCTGCGACTTCCCCTATATCGTCCTGTCAGCGCTCAAATTCCCACCTACTGACAATTTCATAGCTCTCATGCTCGTCTGCATGCTTTCGTACGGCTTCATGTGGCAGATCGGCAACAGGCGCTCCCTGCGCAAAGAAGAGGAGCGCATCGCCGCTTTGCGCGCAGCCGGGCACCTGAAGGACGAGAAGAGCTCAGCCGAGAGCAACGCTGCCGCCAATCGAGCATAGAAACACGGCGCAACTGACGTTCGGACCTGGCCGATCGCTATGCGGGGTGGGTAGGTGATGTCGGCGGAATTCTTGTGGTTGTTTTCGCACGTCGGCTGGCCATGGCTCCTTCAACACCGCCCGGAGATACATCGTCACCCACAATCTCCGCCATGATTGGAACCCTTTCTGGGCTGTGCGCCGACCCATTCGCGCTCAATATGCGCACATGTGCCCAAATGAGCTCGCCGGCCGGCCCGTTCCGCTCACCTGTCGTTGATGTTTTCTTTTGCTGTCAGATACCTTCCATAATGATGATTCCCCTTTTTCTCCGCCAGATCGGTGCTCGTTCTGTATGCCGGATAACCGGGCGTTGCGGTGAGATTGGGATGCTCCGCTCTAGGCCGGTGTTGGAGAAGACTGAGCCCATTCCGGACCAAGGGTGCGGCGCAGTGGCCCAAACGAAGGACGCCAGCAAGCGGACGGCGACTTGGCAGCAAACGACGAGAAGGTGGCGAGTCAAGAGGGTAGAAAGCCAGCCGCCAAGCGACCGTTTGATGCGCCCGCTGCATGAATAGGCTCCACACGGCGCCTTCCCACGTGCCGATTGCCTTCACATCGCCTGCATGGCGGTGCACGTCCATCGGTGGCCGCACACCACAAGCCATTGTATGACGATGTTGCCACCCCGAGAATGCACGAGCCTGGACCCTGAGCCGTTACGATACCCACCGCTTCGCCCTGCCTTTCCTTCTCTTCTCCACTCCAAGTCTCCACCCTTATCTCCAACTCGATAATCCCGTTAATTGACCCCCCATTGCCCGCACGATCGACCAATGACTCTCATCTCTTCGTGACACGCTCGTCCGCTACGGCGGGGACCCAGTCTGGGGGGTTTGTGCTACATACGATGCGCTACAGCCTCGAGTTGAAGTCTCGGCGAGAGCAACCCGAGCAGAGAGGCTGGAGTACGAAAATGTCGCCCAATGCCAAGCAACTACTACTCAATGTGCTTTTTGCTCGCCATGCACCAACTTTTCCCTAATTTCCCGCCACTTCGCTATTCTCTCTACCTTCTCCCCCCGACTGACCTAGTCCCCCTTTTTCTTAGTTTTTCTTTTCCATTTTCTCTCGAGGCGGCGAACATGGGAGTAGCCGCCGAAGGAATCCGGCCGGAAGGGCTTCCAAATAAAGACACATACGACGCGAGAGTCGTGCGACAAGTAGCCTCCCCCTAGTGTGGCGCCGCGGCAGCCCGTCACGATCGCCTGGCGCCCTTTTTGACAGCAGCCGGACTCCCCCACCAAACCCGCCGCTGTAACACCCCATGGATTCTTCTTTCCTTCTTCGATTTATTTTTGGGGCACTGGCGTGGTAGGAGTTGCACCGACGCAATGCGCTGAGGCCGGCCCCCCCTCCGTCGCCCTGTCTCATTCCTCTTTTTTTTCGCGCGTGTTTGAGGTCCTTGTCTGGCGGAAGGGTTACGTGCATGTGGCTGTGTGCCTGTGCCTTCTCGTCACCACTGCTTCGCGGAATTTGCCTTCTACCGGGGGGCGCCAACCTGCAACAAGGGCTTCGGCCGGGGATGAAGCTTGGAACAGCGATACGCAGCAGCAAGTCGTCGTCAACTCGATGCCCAAAAATAAGAACATCGCGCATGTCCGTACGCTTGAACCATGCCGCGACCCAAGACTACGGGAGAAACAATGACGAAGCTCGTCGAATATTCCTGCACCATGCTTTTATTGTGTCGCCTTTGACGAGTGTCTTATGTGTTCCCACCCAGTCCTGTGGTTCCTCATCGAGGCTGTGCAATGGAATTCTGGAAGAAGCCGTCATGGGATATAACGATGCCTGTTTCATAATATCGATAGTACAGAGAGATCTAGCTATAGCAACAACAATAAGAAAACACATGACAAGAAGATATCGAATCATTCCATTTACATATTCCACGATTGTGGGATCATAGACGTGAGCGACTGTCCATCGAAAGCAGATCTACAAGTGATGACAAATTTCAGAAAATCAGGTGTGATGAACAAACTCAAAAATTGCGTCGATATCCCAGGTATCAGGCGAGAAAATCCATGACGTATCGCAAGCATGCGATTCAAGTGCCATCCCTCCTTCGGATTGTCCATCAAACGAACGCCATAACGCCAGACATATGAGGTAAACCAGCAGCAAAAGGTGTGGTGTCTGACCCGCAGAGGAGCATGAACCACACGGCGGCTGCTTAGGAAAAATCAGGGATGCGTGTCATAATCACAAATACAAGGAAAATGTCATAACAGTGTGGTGGAGGAGGGACCAAGCTTTGCCATCCGCTGCACCTTGACAACGAGAAGGAGCGAACAAGATGGAGGACCGAGCTTCTTGCCTGCGGTGGTGTGGTGCGCCTGAAATGAGAACGGACCGTCCGAGCGAGTGATCTTCGTCCAAGGGAAGTTACACTCTCCGTGGCGGGAAATTGCCGGATAAAATCGAACGTCCGTGATGGTGCCGGCAGTCACCAGCATTGCCTTGTCTGCAGCCATGGGCACAAAGGTAGCGGATGGCGCAGCAAGCCAGCGCTACAATCCTCAAACCAAGCTCGCGAGGTAGGTGACTACTCGTGTGACTGCGGCAGCCCCGTGCATGGCGGACTAGTGCAGAAGCGAGAAGCGAAGCGGTAAATGCGGTCGGTTGGACTGTCGTTTCAAAGGGGCAGGGATCAAAGCGGTCGGGTCGCGACTCTTAGAAGAGGATTTGGTGCCTGGGGGCGGTTAGCGCTTGCTGAGGGAGCCAGTGTGCCTCGTAACGAGTGAAGATTTACCTCTGTAATGCGTACTCGAGACTGACGTCACTCAGCTCCGCGTCGTCTGGAATCTCGTCCATGACCGGCACCAGGCCAGCGAACTTCTCACCGCCACGATACGCCAGAACTGCGGGGACGCCGGCGACATGCATCTCGGCGTCCTCGTAATGGAATTTGATGAACTTAACCATGCCGTGTCTCCGGGCTAGAGTGCGCAACGCGTCCTCGACCATGGTGCTGATCTCAGACTAGAGTCGGTCAGTGCATGTGTCAGATAAAAAGTATGAATGGGACAGACTGACCTGATCGTCGTAGATGAAGACTACCACGGTGGTGGCGGATTGCGTTTTCTCAATGGCCTCAAGGTAACCGTCTGCGTCGACCGACACGAGGCGGCCATACGCCCTGGAGCCCGGGCTGCCAGTCCGCGACCTCGAGCGGGACAGGGCACGCTGGCCCTTGGGCTGGCTCTGAAGCTCGCGCAGCCTGTTCTCCCTCCACCTTGCCAGGAACTCATCCTCGCTGCTGCTAGCAGCGCTCTTCTCGCTGAAGGTGGTGTCGGCGCGGTTCTTCCTCACGGCGTTCGCCTTCTTCTCGTCGCTGCTGCGGAACAGCGAGAAGCGCTGCGACTTCTTGGCTTGCTCGAAGGCCTGGGCGTCGGCGATGACACCCTTGGGGCCGGTGTTGGCGTCGGAACGCACTTGGGGAACGGTGTAGCGGGAACGCATTGTGTCGTAGTCGACGGTGTCGTCGTCGTGGTGGTAGTCGTCGTCGTCGTCCGAGTAGTCGCCCTTCTCAAAGAACTGCTCGAGAGGGGATTCGTGTCCGGAGTCCAGGTCAGAGTCGTCAGCGTCTTCGGGGTGCCGAGTAGAGCGGTCTTTGTCTCTGACGAGCTCGTTGAATTCTTCTTGAGCGGCGTTTGACATGGCGAAAGGGGAAAGCCTGAGCTTTCGGAGGGGCGGGCAGGCTTATAACGACAGTGACAGAAGGCTGCTGTACAGCGGGGGCCCGTTCACGGCGACAGGGTTCGTCTGCGACTGGAGGTGATGACAGCGGGCACGGCGCGTCGGAGGTCTCTGAGTGGGCAGGCAGTGCGAGGATCTGTTCTGTGCTCTGGTCGGGGTTTCAGCGGCCGTGCAAGTGCTCGAAAAAGAAGGCCAGGCCACACGCGCTAGCCGGGGTGTCCCACGTGCTGCTTAGGGTGTTGCGTCCGACGTAAGTAAGGCTGAGGGCTGCAAATTGGCTCCGGCCGAGGCCTGAGACGTTGACCGGCGAAAGGGGCAGAGGGTTGAAACGCCCATGAGCCCGGCTGCGGGGATCAGGCCCAGCCGCCAGCGCGCCAGACGCGCAACGCCGGCTCGTAAACGGTTGTCGCGCGTCGCGCTGCAGCACTGGCCGCTGTCAACAGGTCGACAACGTCAGGGCGCCTGCGCCCAAGCCTCACCATCCCCAGCCCAAATTACGAGCGGCTCTTCAACGGTGCCCGCTGCCAAAGACGGCACGTGTTACATCATGCCACCCGCATGTCCTCATGATCTGCCTCGCCGATTTTTGCAAACCACCAAAGGTCGCGCGCTGGCCCGCACCCCGTCGTGCGGCATCCAAGGCAGCGCCCACGGCAAAGCCCACAGCGTCCCTGCGCCACGCATGATAGATCGTCTCTCAATCCCGGCACTTAGCATACGGCGACTGGGGTTGCTCGCCTGTCCGCCGCGTTCCGATACGATACTCGCAGCCGCCCAGACTGGCAGCCAGGGTCTCGGCTTAGCCCGCCGCTCACTCGCCAGCACCTGCGCCAACCACGTCTTGTATTGTATGGCATTGAACTCAGATTAAATGCATGCTAGCCAACCGCAATGGACACCTCACCATAAGCCACCACCTGTATAGGAGCTGAGTAAAGCAAAAGGGAAAAAAAAAAGAGTACTAAGAACATCTCTTGAGAGGAAAAAGACTGCCGAACCGTCCCGGGAATGAGCACTTCTCGACCGAAAGAGCGAGGGATATCGGTGCCCGTTGCCTTGCGCCTTGGTGAAAGAATTCCGTACGTGACGCGCTTGGAGGGTTCGGATGATGGTAGTTGAAGGTACAGGGAATCGCAGCTTTTATTCCAAAGCAGAAAAAAGTTAAAGAAAACAGCGTACCGTCGCCACTGAACAGCGTGGGCCGAAACCACCGACCCGACCCAGACGTCCCACCCGTGTCGAAGAGAAAAAGAAAAAATTAGAGCCGTTTAGGAGTGTACAAGCCGAGACCAGTATGCTCGCCAGTTACTCGTTTGTAATATCGTGCGTAATAGAGAGAAGAGCCGCGTATGATACACACAAAGTATGTTAGCGAGCTTCCCTGTGTGTGAGTGCGGTGCATGAGCGCAGGTGGGTGAGCCACTGTCGGGTCTGCAAGTGCCCGGGGTATCTGGCGCCCGCAACAATCGTCGTTTTAAGGCTAAGACGGTTTTTACGCCCAGATGCGGAGCTGCGAGAGCGAAGTTAGCCATGTAGGGACCAAGGAGCCCGGCGGCACTCACCATCGAATCCCAAGATCCTGTGCAAAGACTCATGGCGTCGTTGCTAACTCCCAAGCAAGAAACACGGTTGTCGTGGCCTTGTAGGGTTCCGACCTTCTCGCCGCGAAGAACGTCCCACACCTGATACGGAATTAGCGCATACCAAAAGTCAACGTCCAAAAGCAACTCTGTGCTCACCTTGCACTCGAAGTCGTCGTAGCCCGCGAACAGAAGCCTGCCGGAGACGGAGAAAGCAACGGACGTAATGCCGCATACGGGCTCCCCGATCTGAGACATGTGTCAGCACTTTCCGAGCAGATCTCGTGCCCGATCCGGCACGTTCAAGCGAGGCTTCATCTTACCGTGTAGCTTTGCAACTCGCGGTCGGCACGAATATCAAACAGACGGCAGGATGCGTCGTCGGAACCGGTACCGAAGGCATTACCGTTAGGGAAGTACTGGATGGCGTTGATGTCCGAGTCATGTGCTGCAAACGTCTGGACGCACTTCTGCTGGCGGATATCCCAGAGCTTGGCAAAGGCGTCGCAGGCACCGGACACGAACTGATTGTTGTCGAGCGGGTTGATGGACAAGCTCATGACATCGCCGAGGTGGTCGGCAAACTCGTGGATTTTCGAGCCCGTCTCAAGATCCCACAAAACACAAGTCATATCACCCGAGGAGGTAAGGATGCGCCGGTCGCTGATGAACCGACAGCAGCTGAGGTAGCCGGAGTGGCCGGAGAGCTCACGCGCGACGCGAGTAGGACCTTCCCGGGCGGACAGGTTGTAGATGGAGCAGATGTTGTCGAGACCACCACAGGCGACAAAATTACCGCTTGGCGAGTAGGCACAGGTCATCACCCATGACGAGCGCAGCGGGATGGCGTGGACCTTGTTGGTGGTGTAGGCGTCCCAGATGATGAGCTTGCCATCTTGCGACGCGGAGACGAGGTGCCTGCGGTCCGTCGACCAGTGCATGGCGTAGATCTTGGCCAAGTGACCCTTCAAGGTGCGCTTAGTCTTCATCGTCAGCCGGGGAAGCTGCTCAACCCGCTGGCGGGCAACATCGCGGACTGCGGCAGAGGTTAGCATGCGAGGCTTGGCTGGGCCATTGGCGCGGCGCGGGCGCGGGCGAGGGTGGGCACGTACGGGTGGTATCCGCGAGCTCGTCCTTCTTCCGCTTTATCCGGTCCTTGAGAGCCTCCGCATCGCGCCGTGCGATCTGGATCTTCTGCTGAATGCTCTCAGCATTCAGGTCGGCCATTGCGACGTGTGGGTGCTGGTGTGTGGAGGGAGGTCAGGAGGGAGGCGGCGTCGGCTGCGACGAGGCAAGAAGATCCAGGGGCGGTTGCGACAGGTGGGCGGGCTTGCGATGCGGGCGGAGCGAGTGAATGAGCGACTGGAGGTGTGTGGTCCGCCAACCCGTTCGAGGAGCGCGATGCAAGTGCGGGCGTGCCCTGGGGGTTGACGAGAATCGAGCTGTGGGTAAGCAAGGAAGGTTGGAGTTGAATCGAAGGGAGAGCGGCCGGCTGGAGGGTGCAGGTCGAGCGTCCGCTGCTTACCCTTCCTAGAAGACGCTAGGTCGCGCCCCCTAATTATTAACTACGCGAGAGTCGACGCTGCCGCTCTCGCGCGCTCACTTTATTCAGAACAACAGGACACCGCCGCACACAGCACCCGCGCAGCTCGGCGACGGCGTGCAACCGCTGCGGTGCTCGCGCCATGCAGCACCCGCAGGCCTCGAGGGGTGCCGGAGCGTGCAGCAGCTTCGCAGAGCTGCAGTGTCGGCCTTGAGAGTAATGGCGCTAGCGCAGCCAGAGTGGGCCCGGCCACCACGTTCAGAAGCAGCCCACTCGCTGATTTTCTCTCACCCGGCTGTCGATCCCTACGCGGCACCGCGTCCGCATTCCCACCTCCGTCGAACCTCGCCGCCAAAGCCAATCGCGCCCTGCTGCGAGAACGTCCCCTCACCACCGCCCCAGATGATGGACCAGACTACTGCCCGCCGGCTCGCCGAAGCCCTACCGAAGGTCGAGGTACGCAACGGGGCCGAGAGCCCAGCCGCAACGCGTCTAGCGGCCCAGTGGATTCGTCCACCCGCCCCGGCTCTCTCGGGCTGACTGTTCGCCGCCAGCTCCATGCGCATCTAAGCGGAAGCATCGATCGTGACTGTCTGCACGAGATTTGGGCGCGGCGGAAGCAGGCAGACGACTGCTTCGACCTGCAGGACCCGCTGGACGCCATCCCGCCTGGCAAGGTCGACTACGACCTCAACACGTGAGCCGCCTTTTCCTCTTTGCTGCACCCAGCCCGTCGCGGGGTCAAATGAGCTTCTGCATAAGTGCGCTGAGCTCCCACACCTGCCTCGCTTGGTAAGCCCGTCACACGGCCCCAGCAGGCTCCGACGATGAGCTTCTATGCGTGCACACCAAGAATAGTCGCTTTTGTGAGACCCTGCGCGCGAAGACATGGGCACATCTGGGCTCGCCGTCGGCTTCAGAAGCGAGCGAGGCTACATCGCGCCACTCGCACGGCCGGATGAGTGCTTCGGTCCTTTTCGCAGGCCTGATCGTTCCTCTCCTCCGGGTGAACCCCCCAGTATCTCCATCTTGCAACACAACCTCTTCGCCAGTTCCTGCGTTTGCTTTGCTGTGTCAAGTTGGAGCTCACTGCTTGTAGAGAGGTTGCCGCGGCTAACTGGTTCGGAATGTAGCTTTTTCCCGTTGTTCTCCTCGTACATCTACAAGCTGTGCAGTGACACTGAAAGTATCAAGTACGCTTGAATACGTCCACCCTGATAGAAGCAGCTGCTCACGAGCCAGGTACTCCACACTTTCGGTGCTCGAGTCATTCCGTCGAGATAACGTCATACACCTAGAACTCAGGACGACGCCACGCGCCATTCCAAATCAAGGAATTACGAAGCAACAATACGTAGAGACGATACTGGCCTGCATCGAAGAGCACAATGCCCGCCCCTCGAACTCGATGCGTACAGGGCTTATCTTATCCGTGGACCGTCGAAACTCCTTAGTCGAAGCTGAGGAAGTTGTCAGTCTGGCATTGTCGCTCCAGCCAAGAGGCGTCGTTGGAATTGACCTGTGCGGTGACCCCGTGAAAGGCGATGTACGCATCTTCTCCGAATCGTTCGCCAGAGCCAAGGCCGCGGGGTTGAAAATTACCGTCCATTTCGCCGAGGCCGCTGCCTCCTCAACCGATACTGAGCTGTGGACGTTGTTAAGCTGGCAGCCCGATCGGATTGGACATGTCATCCATGTGAAAGAAGAAATCCGCAAGGCGATCATTGAACGAAAGATTGGGGTTGAACTGTGTATCAGCTGCAATGTCCATGCCAAAATGATTACCGGCAGTTTTCAGGACCACCACTTTGGGTGGTGGAGAGATTCCGGGGTTGGGGTCGCACTCTCAGTAAGCAATCAGCCACGGTGAATCGCGCTCGTAGAGCATGAATTGACTCTTGTGCTCTAGACAGACGATGTCGGCGTTTTCTGTAGTCCTCTCTCGGAGGAATACTACCTAGCCATCACACATTTCAACTTGAGTAGAGAAGATGTCAAAAAGCTATGTGAAGGTGTGGTTGATATCATCTTTGCAGACGACAAAGAGAAATCCCGACTACGGAAATTGTACGCGACTTGGAACGGGTGGGATTGAGCGCTTGTGTAGTCGCTACCATGGGGCTTGTAGAAGTCACCGCATCTTGGATCGAAGATGGCTCTGAAACACCGAAACATCTATGTCATGATTCGACATCTCTGCGAAAGTGGATCATGAACAACCGTACCTTTCCTTCTCTGGGGCCCTGCAGAATGATTAGGCTTTGCCCCCTTTTCTTTTTTTTTTTTTTTTAAAAGAAAAA
>RHKH01000003.1:663690-709162 GCA_009829795.1 Lasiodiplodia gonubiensis
AACTCGTGTAATTGAAGTTCATCATCATCTAAATCGTTAGTCTAAGCGTGACCATAACTTTCAACTAGGTAATACAGAAATATGGTTTCCGTGACGTTAATGTTATGGAGCAATTCATTACTCAAATGTAACGGAATAGAGCCAATGATCAACCCCAAATAATAAAACGTCTGTGAATATAGTCATGTCGGTCTTGAGTACCTGCACGGGTCTGCATGTCCTAGAAGGGTTTTGCAAGATGCCTTGCAGATGAAACCAAAAGCTAATTCGCGTGATCACATGCGCACGTGTGTTCAAGTTCGGCGCCACGGATGACGAACTTTCGCCCCGCCGTTTGTGCTGCCTACCTCGCAATTCCCACGTGCGCGCGCAAAGTTTCAGCACAATATCACTAGCAAGCAGCAGATCATAGTCGCGCGTTGACTTCTATACTCTGCTGTCAATCAGTCTGTCTCGCCACCGGGCAGATGCTTCTCATATGGCGCCGTCGAAGAAATCCGCCCGCCGCCACCCGCGACAGACACGGCTGAATTTCACCCCGGTTCCATCATCATCGCCTGCTGCCGGGCAGTTGTCGCCTCACTTGCGCGACCGCGCCGCTGCGGTTGATTACACTGGGTCCCCGAGCCCTGCGAAAAGGCGCAAAATAGCGCAGAACGATAACGTTGTTGGAGGTAGGCATACATTCTAGTATCCTATTGAAGGTCGGAGAAGAGCGGAGATCATGTGAACGTGCCCAGTCTTATATGGCGGCTAGCATACCTGGCAGAGCTGCTCAGCGGCCGTCTCTCACAACTTCTGTTGCGCGGATAGGTCGTACACGCGCTCTGCTTTGCATCTACAAGACGACCATGCCCACCTGGGCGCATTCGTAGTCGCACACTGTTCTTGTTTCAAGAACCTTCTGCGAAAGCTGTTTTTCCACGTTCCTTCCACTCTACACACATTTCAAGCTGACCAAACCTGCTGCTCAATAGTAGGAACCTCACAAGCCACAATGACTCCAAAAGTCAAGCGAGAGCCAGAACCTGAAAGAGACGACAGCAGCGACAGTGACAGTGATCCTCTTCCAAGGTCGCAACGGCGTAGCAACACGTTCCTTACCAGCGGCAGAGCCAGATCGCAAAAGAAGATCAGGTTTTCCCAGCCAGACAATCCAGCACCGGTTGTGAAGGAAGAAGACAACGGCTCTCAAGAAAATATTCCAGAGAGTGATAGCTCGTCTGAAGATATTCCTGTGCGCAAGCGCACTCAGCCTGCCACCTCAAAGGCTGTAACTCCGAAAAGGTCCAGAAAGAGAAAAGCTACACCAGATAGTACTCAAGGCTCTCCTCCGGCAAGCAAACGTCAAACGAGAGCAAGCAAGCGGCGCCGACAGACCCGACAGGCCGCTGTAAGCACATCCGAGGACTCCGAGGATCTGGAGATTGTGGGTGGGCCTGCGAAGGCCGGAACTCGCGATCTTGACATTGGTGAACCCGAATCCAGCGGTGACGATGCTCTTCCTTCCTCTCCAGGGTCACTTCCGAGGAAAAGAAAGGGCAAAGAGTCCTCTAAGGTGTTCAGTGAAGATGAAGATAGCGATGATATGCCTGTTTCAACCAGGAAGAGGAGAGCTCCGCCGGCTTCTGACAGCGAAGATGAACCAGTCACACAAAGATCTCGCAGGCGATCACCCGCGGCAGTTCAGCAGGAGCAGGAGGACCTCGCAGAAGACCTACAGTTTCTTGGCTCATCCCCTCGCAAGTTAGATGTCCCGCGTCGGCCAAGAAACGTGCCACCGGCTATGAATGCTCGGCAAAGGGCCCTGGAAGCGTACAAGAGGCGTCGTGCTGGAGAAGAACCGTCCCCGGAGGTCGAGGAAGGATCCAAACAGAGACGCCAACGTGCTATCTACGATACAGAATCGGAGTCGGGATCCGAGCCTGATCAAGATGACGAAGACCAAACGGATGAAGACGAGGACGTGCTATCCGATAGGCCTCATGCTAAGGTCCACCAAGCAACAACAATGGACATGTTCCAGGAAGATGACGAGGACGAAGACTTTGTGGTCGAGGACGAGGACGAAACTATCGGCGTTCCTGACGAAGATGCTACTATCCCTCTCGCATTCACTAGCATTAGTCGTGCTAAGGGCAAGGACCTGTTCAAATACGCGGTGGAATGGATGGTTCAGAAAAAGCTGAATCCCGGCTTTGCGAGGGATGACGAGATCTACAAGTTGACATTCAGGAAACTCGATGATGAGGTAAAGGGGTTGGCAGGGTCAAAATTTACGTCCTCAGCCTGGACACGAGACTTCACTAGGGCTCTGCACGCCAGACCCCGGATGGATTCTGTTGAAATCAGCGGTGCATCGAGGCTTCTTCTGGAAAATCATTGCGAAGCATGCAACCGCCGGACCCATCCTGCCACATGGAATATCATGTTGACGGGGAAAGCTTACAAGGGCGATTCACTTTCCGACGTGGAAGATGACGACTCCTCTGACTCATCTGAGTCGGAAGATAGCGATTCAGATGATGAGGACAGTCGCTCTGTTGATGCCAATGGACACTCGCTCCCACCGGAGTCTACGGTTTTCCACGTCGGCGTACACTGCAAGACCAATGCTGAAACAGCCCATACGCTGACGCATTGGCGCTGGCACTTGTATGACTGGGTCAAAGACCACCTGAAGGCGCAGGGCCACCTTGATCCTGAAAAGATCGTGGAGCGCGACGGATGGAAAACGAAGAAGAAAACGAAATATGCGAACAAGGTCGTCGATGAGATGAAGGAGAACGGCGAGATCAAGAAGCTATGGCATGACTTCAGAGCCACTATCAACACCGCCAGAGAGGCCAAGGTTAGTTCGCAAGTTTCCATCAGCTGGATCAATTTCTAACTGTGTCTTAGCAAGCTGGTTCGAGTCGGTTTTCTAGATGAGCCAGAGGTTTGACTGCGCCTTCCAGGCCCCATGCGCTTCACCGGGTTGATCAGCCTTGAATACTTCCGATTCCTCCGTGTTAATGCCGTTAGAACTGGAGTCTTGAGGATTGGAAGACACAGAGAGCTTTGGGAGAAGGATACGGTCTGCACGAATAATTGGTGCTTAATGTTGAGTGGGCGAACTTTTTCCATTATTCCTTCTTGCACGGAGCTGGCGGGAACTTTCCTGGATTTTCTTTGAACAAAGAGGTGTCCACCCTGTCGTCATACCCTCGGGTTTGTGAAACCCGGCTACTTGCTACTTAGCCCACATCATCAGTCACTATCATGCTTCTGCTCAGGGCACCGAGGGAAATTAAATGAAGCATTTTCCTTCTCTCTCAATTTCTACTCCTAACGCCATTGTTTCCAAGTTAGTACTTTGATAGTCGGCAACTGACGTGATGCCGGTTGCCCTGCGAGTGCCCCTTTCGTCCTTGTTCTAACATTCTTCCGCACAATATTCGAGGCACCGTTTCTATCCGGTCTTGGATGCTTCCGGTTCTAATCATTATTCTGTGGGTCGTGTTGCACGATAGTGCGGCCCGCCGTCACCTTGCCGCCTTCCTCAAGTCTCACATAGGCTTGTGATACGCTTCTTCATCGGGGCAAGCCGCTGCCGGCACTGCCCCCTGCAGCTGCGCCCTCGCCAGTGCCGCTGCCTCTCGTGCGGACGGCCAAGCTGACACGGACCGGCTCGGTGGGACCGCGAGCCATGAGTTCCTCGAGGCCGAGGTCACGCCAGGCGGGCTGGCGCTGTTTCTGGGTGGCACGCTGGATGCCGAAGGCGGCGTGCTGGTCAGGCACCACGTCATCTTCGTCCTCCGGGTTGATGGGCTGATGCTGCGGCGGCACGTAGATTTCCTCGGGCAGCAGCGGTGTGCGTGTGAACTCCTCGAACAGGTCGGCGAAGCGCGGCTGCGGGAGGTGTAGGTAGGTGCGGGAAGAGTCGCGGGACTTGGATGGTGTTAGCGGTGAGGTTGCCATGGAAATGTGAGTGGCTGGGAAATTGGTGCTGGTTGTCGTATTGGGGGGCCTACCATGGTGGGTTGGCTTGAGAGTTGGGCACAAAATGGATATCTGTGCGTCGAGTGGTGGTCCGTTGCCAGGTGGATATTTCGTGATCAAGGCGAGTAGGCTGTAGGGCTTGGATTTATGCTCGGAAGGCAAGGAAGGGTTAGACGTGCCGCCTGCGGAAGGCTGGACGCCAAAGGGAGTTTCGTGGGCGTTTTGTTCTCTCGCGGTTTTCGAGGTAGGCCCTGATGCGGATTCTAATGGCCCAGGCTGGTTGTAGCTGGATTGTTAGGGCTATCCAGAGGTAGGCACGAATCAAAGCAGTCTTGAGAGTCATGATGGGCAAGCATGTGACTGTAGGAGGAGGCCAAGAGCAGACAAACACTTGAGAAATAAATGCGGAAAGGGGCGGATGTGGATTGCTGGTGTTCTTATTTGAAGGGATCCCCACAGCCACGTCGTTTGCAACTAGGGTTGTGGAGCAGCACCCAAAGAATGGAGGCTCAGCAGTACGCGCAATTCTGGCTGACTAGAGGAGGTAACGAGAGATCTAGACGTACCAAGCCGGGTTACCCACGGAAGCAGCGCGTGTTCTGGCAGCGTGCGCGATGAGGCGCGCGGAAAAGTCGGAATGACAGTGCCGGGATCCGATCAGCAGGCCAAAGATGGTCTTGTGGTTTTAGCTTGCGGTTTCAAGCGTAGGGGAAGAGCGGTGTTTCGTTGGATGTTTACTACACTCGAATTAGCGCGCAGCGGGGCGCAGCGCCGTGCGACGACGCCAAACGGTCTCAGCTTCAAACTGCGTGGGCTGTCTCCCCAGCCGCCCGGACAGCCTGCGCAGCCCCAGCGCGTCGCCCACCGCAGCCGCCCACACCAGCGCTTGGGCGCCAAGCCTCGGGCCGACCTCGCTTAGGAATATTCGCACTGTGGATAGCGCAAATCGACCCAACCGCGACACGCAGAAACGACGACCTCCGAGACGACCACGACGGTAACCCTGCCCCTCCGGACGAGCTTCATTCAACGAGTGCGTGTTGCCGCCCGTCGTGCTCTTGCGCTGCTGCACTCATTCTAACCTGGATTCCGCTGCAGACACCTCCGTCCCACGACACCAACTCGCAACCATGGCCCACGAGACCGTCTACTTCTCCCGTCCCCGTACCTACGGCAAGGGCGCCCGCGGCTGGTACGTTTGAACCTAGCACAAGAGGGCGTCGATGGAAGGGTTCAAGGCTGCTTTACATGCTCGAGCCGGAGCAGGGAAGGGGGAGCACCTTGATGGAAGCGATCCAGACACCATGGTGGAGGCTCGTTGAATCATTCGCTGACGGATCGTTCTTCTAGCCGCGTCTGCACCCACAAGGCCGGTCTGATCCGCAAGTACGGCCTCAACATCTGCCGTCAGTGCTTCCGTGAGAAGTCCACCGACATTGGCTTCGTCAAGGTACGAATATTTCCCGTCCCCCGTCGAACAAGGGCCCACGCCAATCGGAAGCAATGCGACATCATGCGCTTGGGCATACATTTTGAGAATCACGGCCGAGGAAATAGCGTTTGCGAGGACGGATGGCTGACTTCTGGCACAGCACCGGTAAATTCGTTACTGGAAAGGAGAGTTGAGCTGTCTGGGGGGCTGTTTTTGGGAACCAGTCATGAGCGGTCATGGGCTATAAAAGCGTACGCGAGTGACGCGAAAATGGAGTTTCCTTCATTCTATGGGCCTTGCTTCACGACCTGCGATGAAATTTCGCATTTCTCCGTGGGCTGGATTCACTGCGTTAGGAATTCAGTTCTTCGTCTCGATCCTCCTTCTCACTGGCAATGAACCCAATGCAGCATCTTTGACGACCTCACCTGGGCAGAAGTCTGGCTGCGCTCTTTGAAATTCATTTTGCAGTTCATAACGCATACAAAGAAACATACCTTCGAGGAAAACACGGGAATTGCATTAGCCCAGGGAATAAGCACCAACTTATCGAAGCTCACGACCTCGCTCGTGCTGGAAGGAGAAAGAACCCTTTATGAGTGCATTGCTCTCGATCCTCAGAGCTCCGAGTATCATTTTTTTTTGTTGATTGCAGGCACCACCAACAAAACAACACGCCAAACAACTACCATTTCTCAGTACTTATAAATATTGCCGCCACAGGCTGTTGATCCACTCACCGTAAAGGCTCAATACGCAGATAGCGAACTTTAGTCTACCTAAACGTAATCTGATCGAGCAGTCACGTTATATGCACGGCATTCAACGGTCAAGCGCACGGGTAGTTGCAAACCTTCGCACAGCCCCCCACGAGCTCTGCAGCCACAACTCAAGTATGAACTGGAACACGCTATTAGTGATGAGCTTCTAATTTGGCACCCTACTTCCTGCCTTCTGCAATGTCACGAACTCCACTCGCTGGGCCCGGTCTGCTCTGAAGCAACAGATTGACATTTGCTGATTGCTTCAACGCTCTGCGTCCATGACGAGTGTTGAAGTCTAGGCTTCACCGCACACGACCATGGCTCGAGTAGATTCGAATGACCCTGTCCGCCGGGGCGCGAACAGCATGGTCTACGCAAGCTGGCGCTTTGCGAATCTCACAAGTCCACCTCTCTCAACTGCCGGATCAACCTCAGCATGTACGAGCTCATCAACCTCAATCGCAGTTACTCTGGGTGGTCATAACGGCACGGCCGGCGAGATATCTTCCACTCACCTATCACTTTGCCCAGGCATATTCGTGACAACCCCACCAACGCCTTCGACTCCACACACACTTTCAGCTTCAGAGCCGCTCGATGACAGTGCTGTGGGCATCACCACCGCTACTCCTACCACGCCAACACTTTCACTTTCAGGGTCGCCGACCACTAGTACTACGACTACGACGCTGTTCACAACTACTACACAGACGCGTTCACTTTTACGACCGCCTACTACCAGCAACACGCCGACGCTCGTGACTGCTATGCCTGCACTTTCACTTTCGGAGCCGCCGATTGCCAACACTACGACGGTCTCCATCACTACTACACAAATACTTTCACTTCTAGGGCCGCCAACTACCAACACCACGACGTTGTCCGTGACGACTACACGGACGCTTGTACTCTCTGGGCTGCCGACCATTGATGTGACCACGATATTCAGGACCATCACTGATTCATGGGCTCTCTCACCTTCACAATCGCTCAACACCAACACTAGGAGAGGCACAACGGTGACCATCACGGAATCCCCGACTCCGATCACCACATCCATAACTACGACACTCGTCCCAGCTCCCTCTACAATTACGATCACAAACTTCGTAACCCAGCCTCTATCGACAACAGCGGCATCCCCTCCGGTAGCTGGGCCGAGCGATGGTCCCCATGCCTATGGCAATGGCGGCGACGACAACGCTTCCAGCTTCTTGGTCATCACAAGCCCACGAGGTACCAGCATGACCATTCCTAGTACGACTCTCCCAAGATCCTCGTACGTTACTGCTAGCCTCCCCTCGACCTCGTTGCTGAGCAGCTCGATCACCCGATACACCCCATCCTTCCACTCCATCACGACCAATACGGCTCGACCTACGGCCCCGGCGTCCGCCGACGAGGGAAGCATAGCCCGCGACCGGGACAAGCGTATTGTGACAATCCTGGGTCCCATAGGCGGTGTTGTTGTCTGCATCGCGATATTGGTTACTCTGAAGCTCTTTTGGGAGTACATGAAGAACGTCAAGAAGGCTAAGAAAGAGGGCTCAGTGGCAAGTCACAGAAGGTCTTCGAGGAGGGATACGAGGATGAGCAGTGGGGTCGGACGGACGAGTGGTTCGGAAGGCAGTGAAAGGGGGAGGGCAAGGAGTGTGGAGGAGTGAACATGGTGGCGTGGCTGGTGCACGAAAACGGCGTTCGGATTTTGGTGCTTGATTCCGACAATGGCTTAACATCTAAATTGCCCTGCCTTCAGATCCCAACACCTTCGAGATAATGCTAATTTATTTTCATTCGGCAACAGTGGCTTCGGATTGTAAAAATTGAAGCTGACACTGCAGGCTTGGGTCTCGGAAGAAGAACGAGCACCCGAGAAAACGTGTCAATCCTTGCATGTGTAGTGCGGCTCTTCAGCGCAATGCAGAATCACAAACATTCTTCAACATGCGTAGGGCTGTGATGCCTGCAGCACATCGGGCCAGAAGCGACAAGTGGGGCGCGAGGGCAAGCCCTGCGGGGTAGCCATCTATTTATCCACCATTAACAACCGGACTCTGAATCGCGCGCTCCTTTATCTACGCCTAACTTTTTCTTCTGCCATGGGGTCCGCAGATCGAATCGACGTCCGCATACACGCACCTTTAGCTTTCAACCCCCAGTCGTCAGGTCAGCCGTGATGACGCAGGATGGTGTAACCAATGGGAACGAGGGGCAGCACGCACCCCAACCTACTTCCACCACCACCCGACCTCCGCTCTCCTCAATCGCGCCCGCCCTCGTGCTGGGCGGCGCAGGCTTCAGCAACCAGCTGCACCCGAACCCGGCGTCGCTACCGACACGGCACATGGTTCAACGCGCCCTGGACCTGGGCTTCCGCGCCATCGACACTTCGCCCTACTACGGCCCGTCCGAAGTCCTGCTGGGCGACGCGCTCGCGCAGCCCGAGCTGGTGGCCACCCACCCGCGCGACAGCTTCCTGCTCATGACCAAGTGCGGGCGCGTCGCCGCCGACCGCTTCGACTACTCGCCCGCCTGGATCCGGCAGTCGGTGACGCGCAGCCTGGAACGCCTGCACACCACCTACCTCGACGTCGTCTTCACCCACGACGTCGAGTTCGTCTCGGTGCCCGAGGCCGTCGCCGCCGTCGGCGCCCTGTTCGCCCTCCGCGACGAGGGCAAGCTGCGCTACGTCGGCATCTCGGGCTACCCGCTGCCGCGCCTGGCCGAGGTCGCGCGCGCCGTGCGCGAGCGCTACGGCCGCGGCGTCGACGCCGTCCAGGTCTGGGGCCAGCTGACGCTGCAGAACACGGTGCTGCTGGACGAGGGCGGCCTGGGCGCCCTCCGCGACGCCGGCGTCGACTGCGTCTTCGCGTCCAGTCCGCTCGCCATCGGCTTGCTGAGGAGGAAGGGCGTGCCTGTCGGCGAGCTGGGAGACTTCCACCCTGCGCCCCCGGAGCTGCGCGAGGCTGCCGCGCGTGCCTCCGACTACGTTGAAGGGAGGAACACCAAGCTGGCCGAGCTGGCGTTGAAGTATGCGGTCGCGCGGGGCTTGGCTGCGGGAGAGGAAACAGGATTGAAGTTGAGCACCATCCTGGGTGGAGGCACCACGCATGAAATTGAGGATAATTGGGACGTCGGAAGCACCATCACCACAAGGCACGAGGCAAAGAGAAAAGCAGCAGCTAAGGCGAGTAATGGCGATGGCAGACAGGAGCAACTGAGCGGTTTGCTCACTGAAGAAGAGCTTGAAATGGTGAAGGGGACGAGGGAAATATTTGGACAGTGGCTGAACCACAGTCTGGGTGGTTAATCAACAAAGAAAAAAATATACGTCTTCAACATTGTAAATGAGGAATTAGTGCGACCAATCACAAGGCTTTGCGATAAAAGTTCTCCTCGTCTCTGCGACGGAGCATGGGATCAGCCTTCATAGGCCTTCAGCTCGAGACCTGCCGGCCGCTCATCCCGTCTAAACAAGAATCAATGACGACAGTAGTCTTTCACACAAAGGCGAGGCTGAGGGCGAGACCGAAGGTGGCTTCGTAGTAGCATGTAAGGATTTACCACCGCTTAAGTCCGCCTCTGAAGTGCTACCTGTTTGGACGGGATGCTCGACATATTGCTTGTTTTGAGCGTAGCGCATCCTTCCCGGAGTTATCCATGCATGACGGACTTAGGCGTTTTGGTACGCTAATGGTACATATACAGAGCACTGGCAACACACAAGTCCGTCCAACTTCAATCCATCAGAATTCCGATACTCTGGACTCTCTACAACTCCGGTTATCATCCCAGCATTCACGAAAATGGCCATCTTTCTCACTGGAGGGGTTGGCAAGACGTCAAGCCGTGTCGCCTCACGGCTCCAGGACGCAAAGATCCCTTTCATCCTTGGCTCTCGCAGGGGTGCCTTCGCGGCTCCGGCCGGTATGAGTGCCGTCAAATTTGACTGGTTGGATGATTCGACCTATAAGAACGCCTTCGAGCATAAGTTCCCCAATGGAGAGACCATCAGGGCCATCTATTTGGTTGCGCCAGACGTCGAGGACGTTGCCCCGGTCATGAACGCATACATTGACTACTGCGTCAAGGAACAAGGCGTCATGAGATTCGTCTTTATGGCTGGAAGCTCAGCCGAGCCTGGTGGCTGGCATACCGGAAAAGTGTGGCAGCACTTGCTCGACATTGGCGTTGAATATGCTGTTCTGCGTCCATCCTGGTTCATGGATATGTGGTCCTTATTTCTTCTTCACATGGAAGCGGAATAGTAAATCATATCTGTAGCCCTGGCTATTGCTGACGCGTTTGAACAGAGAACATGTCCGAGGGCTGGTCGCAGGCGTCCGTTAAAAGCGGGCGGCTCGTCACTGCTTGCGGAGACGGAAAGATTCCCTTTATCAGCGCCGAGGATATTGCCGCCGTGGTCTTCCACACGCTCACGGACGAGAAGCCACACAACACTTCCTATCGACTATTGGGGCCTGAGTTGCTGACACATGACGATGTATGCTCTCCTTTTCACCCTTGTCCTGATCGCTCATGCTAACTACAATGGCATTTGCAGATTGCGGAGAAGTTGAGCAAGTTGCTCGGACGTGAGATTGTCAATTTGAAGCCCACCGGTGAAGAGAGGAGGAAGGCGCTGAAGGAACACGGCATGGCTGAGCACTTCGCCGACTTTATGACGGAACTTGAACTAATGACAGCGAGGGGTGAAGAAGAGTTCGAGGGTAACGATGTGGAGAAGGTCACTGGCCGGCCTCCTCAAAGCTTTGACGAATTTGCTCGAAGGAACAGAGCAGCATGGGTGTGATCTGGCTCAAGATGACTGTCAGTAGTTATCAACGCCTTACACATTCTCGGATCCTTGCTATCAATGTATAATGTAAAAAAACCGCTGCAACTATCGAAGCAAACTAAATGCTCTTATATGCCAACTGTTTGAGCGATCGAGCTACCATTTCCACAGAATCGCGTCCATGTCTCTACAGTTAATCATTCAAGTTCTATCAAAATGTGCAGTCATGTAAAGATTGTCTAACCAGTTCCATTTCTGTGTAAATCTTCACCGACAGCAGATCGAGTTTAGAGTTAATCTCGTACTGTATCTGACTTTTCGTGGCGGCTAACATGAAAATCAAAGACAGCCCACGGCAACGTCTTTGCTAATCTTCTCCCACTGTCCTAGTAGGTTCCATGCGGAGCAGGCGAGCTCTACAGGTCACAAAAGCCACCCCAAACAGCAAAGAGTTTTCGTTCGAGTGCACCCCACTACCGAACGCAGATCAAAAGGGTTCCCCGCATCTTCCACCACCACCAAGAAAAAGGAGCCAGCCAACAAACCCCGGAAGAGGCAAAAAGCCAAGCACCACCTCACCTCCACGAGGAGCAAAAGAAATTGTCCCTACGCAGAATCGAACTGCGGACCTTCGGATCACTACCTCTGAGAGGAAGTCACACTGTTGTAGTATGAGACCGACGTCATAACCGACTAGACCACAGAGACTGGATGGAAGCCTAATCACTCCCTCTGTGTTGTGGATGGCTGAGACACCCTAATCATGAAAAATGTTTTGATAAAAAAGCTCTTATAGCTATACAATTCTTTTTCGTCGTAGGTCGAGGCATGGCATTGGTTGATTGGAAATTTTAGGCGGCGGTGGTGGGCCAGGGCCGAGACCGAGCAATTTCGGACCGAGGCGCTCTTCAAGACGACGTGAGTGGAATGCGAGTATGCAGAGATTGGCAAGTAGGCAAGCCGTGCAATTCAAAGCATCATTGCGAAAGTTGGAGAAGATAATGGGAAAGGAGATCAGGCTGGTACTTGAGGGGGAAGATGCATTTATTAGGGTCAAGCTGCCCCAAATGGCATAGCGTAACAATAGTCGCATTAGGTCATGCATGAGGGAAAGTTGCCCCAGTGCCTCTTTTCCTGAGACTCACAAGGCAACACTCAATGTAGTGAATCGGATTTACTCAAGCTCTACGTCTTTAGAGCTACCGTGCTCGTTGCCTCTCAAATTGCCTGATCTTTCACTTCGAAATCCTGTTAAGGACTTTGTGGTATCATACCAAGACTTTGATTTGGGTTTTCCAAACTTGGTTAATGTTCAGAGCATGTATGCTCTCAGAAACCCGAAACCCCTTAGAAGCCGGTGTTCCGCTTATATAGCGCCAATCAAATGCAGTCAGATCCACCAACGCCTCGCAATGCCAACCTTCTGTGACCCGATGGTACGCTTAGGCCTATTTGCCGCCCAACTCATAAAAATACTCTGCTTTTAATGCCACCACAAGTGACTGGAATCATCCCACAATCTCGTCCCAGTCAGGTGTGACCACGAACTTGCCGCAGACCTGACCAACGCTCATGGCTTCACCGCCATCTCTGCCGACTCTCTGTTCTTCGGGGACGATCTTCGTGATGATAATGTCCTGGAGGAATGAAGCGTCCATTCCCATGCAAAGCTCCAAGCTGGTACCACCCCAATCCAACGTCGTACGCCCGCTCTTGTGAACGCGCAATTTGCCGACTGCACCAGGCGCCAGTTGAGCGGGGAGTTCGGGGCTCACAGTATCGATGGCTGTAGCATCATCGTCGGGCTTGACAGGGCCGTTTGAGCTGACCTCGGGCGTCGCAAGGTCGATCGGGTTGCTGCGGGAGGTGGCTTCGGGGGATTGGGGTTCTTTCTTGACCGTGTTGTCGACCATGAGGCTAGGTAGAACCGGGGGAAGTTGAAAGAGATAGGCACGATCCTGTTTCTTGTCGACGGTTTGGTCCTGCTTCGGAGCCGGGGCGTCTGCCATGGCAGTATCACCTTCGGCGTCAGGTGCCGGAACTGAAGGCAGAACGATTTCACCAAGTTCGTCTGCGAGGACCTTCATGCTTTGGTCGTGGCGCTCTTGCTCTTGTTTGTCTTCTTCGCTGACAAGTGCTGCGCGCACATCCCGGAATCGTGGCTTCCTGCGCTGCTTGATCTTTGGTTTTGTCTTCCTCGAGAGTTCTGGGGAGGAAGGTGCATCCTTGGCGGGCTGCTCCGGAATATCTGACGGCACGACGGTTGACCCGTCGTTTGGCTCGTCCTTGATTGTCACGACGCCTTCTTCATCTTCATATCCCCAAGCCCCCTTCCAGCGGCCTTGAGCTCCGGTAACCTCGACTTCCTTCGCCTTGCCCTTGCCCTTCCGAGGCGATGCTGCATCCGGTTCGGTCTTGATCTCGGGGTCTCCTGGTGCCTCAGCCGTGATTTTGCGCGGCGCGTTCTCGTGCTCTCTGCGGCGAATGCGGATCGGAGCGAGTCCAGGAGTATTGAACCTAGTTGTGCTGCGCCTTGATTGCAAAGGACCCCCCATCATATCAACGTCGCCATCTTCGTCATCACTGACGAGGTTGATGGTTTCAATGTTATCAACGTCCTGGCGGGGTCCTAATATTTCAACCTCGGGATCGGATGAGATATAGCCATCTTCATCGACCTCCTCAGCCTTGGCTCCGTCATTCCCGGCTTCCGACCTGATTATGGTGCGTTCGCGCTTGACTCCGCCCTGGTGAGAGGCCCCGAAAGTCTTTCCGCGATGGATCATGCGCGAGCGGTTCTCTGTCACAAAACATTTAGACCAGAAGACATAGGTGAAAGTAGCACACGAGAGTCTTACCGTTGACAGTTCCAGAGGCAAAGACACCACCCATGTCTTGCTTCAAGGCTCCCTCGAAGCCCCTTTGACCCATGTATCCACCGCGGCCACCACGGCCACCGCGGTCTCCCCTTCCACGGCCTCTGCCACGGTCTCCTCTGCCACGGCTAGCCTCATTACTGAGCTCCTGGAGCTTATCCCTCCTCTTCTTGTTGGCTTCGGCCTCTATGGCCTCGCGCTCTTCTTTGCTTCTGCGACCTTTGAAGGTGGGCATGCGCGCGACTGCCTTTTTGCCGCCACGCGCCGCGCCGGTCGATGGGGCCGGTGAGCCGGCTGGGGTTTGTGAGCCACGAACTGAGGATATACGGGCATCTTCAGGGCGCGATGCGCCAGCGCTGGCATCAGCTGCGACATTGGGCTCAGTGGTGGTGGTGATGTCGGCGTCGGTCATGGAAACATCGGCGATGTTGGAGGCTGTCGCAGCGCTCGCATTCGGGGCGGGGTCATCCTTTGGAACGAATAGAGAGTCTTCCTCGGGGGCAGTGGATTCTTTGGCTGGAGGCGCAGTGTCTTGCTGGGTGGTTGCAGCTTGCGCGCCGCCACGACCGCCGCGGCCGCGGGTGCTCGTACCCCGCGCACGCCGGGCGCCACGTCCTCTGGTGGATCCGTCAGCCTTTGGTGGCATGCTGGCGCTCAATGTCGAAGTGAGCTCGAGCGGAATGGAGGATGACGAAGTTAATGAGCTCCAGCTGCCTTCGGACTTTTTTCTGACTGAGTCAGGCAGAAGTCCACGACTGCTTTTAGCGGTTTGGTGGGCTCCACGCCAGCCGGGATAATGACTCTGGTCCCCCGCTTGGGTGGGCGACCACTAAATTCACCTGCGTTACCAAGAAAGTGTGTCACCGACATGTGAGCGTCGTCTTCGAAAGTGATATTCGAATGCTGGCTGATCTGCTCGCAGCCAGCAAGATGGTGCTGAGCACTTATAAAAGCTCGTCCATCTGCGTGCATGGATGACGAAGAGATGCACTTGCACCACCAAAGCTTCCAACCGCCAAATCCAGCAGCGCAGCCATTGATCCTTCTCCTCGTGCCTCGTACCAAACTATTCGACAACCATAATCATTACCGCTTTCACACGCGGCATGCTCGGTTGCAGCATGGCAGACTCGTCTTCGGCGTTCGCCTTGGTTGTCATATCCGTCTGAAATTGAATGTTCGAACGCTTCAATCAAAGGCAAAGGTCTTGCCTCTGAGCACGACTCCACCCAACAGTTTCCCCGCTGCATATCCAGCATACGCCCCACAGACGATGGTGACGGGCCACTTCTGCCATTCTCGGTCCCTAATAGGTCGACCAGTGAGCATATAACCGGCGCAATCAGTATGATGACACTCACCAGTCCAGCGGAATCGGCACAGCACCGGCCCAAGCACCGAAAAGAGTGCCAATTGCAGCGCCAAACACTTCGTCCACGGGAACCATCAGCGCAACCAGCTCCCTCCACCTGGCTCCATCGACTCCGAACGCGTAGATAGTGGGAACAGCAGCGAGGTATGCGATGTGGGCAGCGCAGAGTACGGTGTGGCCGAGGTGCGTCGTCAAGGGTGCCCCGAAGAGGATAAGGATCACGGAAACAAGCGGCACGCCGGCGATGGTGGAGAGGATGAGAGAGAGAACGGCGGTCTGAAAGAAGGTTAGTAGGGGGAGAGGGAGGGAGGACTGGGAGGACCCACAGAGACTTTGCTTCCAATGCCTGCTTCCGCCTTGCCGCTACCACCCTTCTTCCGAGCACCGCCAGAAGACTTGGACGTAGAAGAGCCAGCAGCCGGCAAGCAAAGGATGGCGTAGACAAGCTGCAGGACGCTCAATGGGATGAGAGCGTTGAACAGCGAAGGAACCGGATCCGCAACAACGCCATTGAATTGCACGGCGAAGATCGAGACAACGAGAATGGGGTGAATGTGTGTGTAGATGCGGGCGATTTCCGTGTTCAGGGTCTCGATGGGCTTGGAGGACGAAGCGGGCGACGAGGGGAAGGCGACCGAGGTGGCCTTGGCGGCGGAGCCGGCTGGCTCCTCGAAGCGCGTGAAGATTGTCTGGGGTTGTTGCGACATGTCGATTTACCGGCTGGCCATCACTGGGGTTGCGAGAAGCTCGGGAGGTGTTGGCCTCTACTGGAAATTGGGCCGGAGCTTTCTCGGCTGCTGTCCAGCTCGCGGCCACCGCCAGTGTCAATCGATAAGGGAACATCTCACGGGAGCACAATCGCAATTCCATGCCGGTTCTCTGATATTACTATCGTGATTTTTGCTTTGCCCTCATGCCTGCAGCCTCGTCACCAGCCTGCTGCGGCCCTCCCTCTATTTCACTCAGCTGCTGTCCGAAGACACCAGGTTCCTCAGAGATAGATCGTAGACAACATCTTCAACCTCCTTGACCTATTGACAACTATTCAGCACCGTTGTAGTCACAGTCTCGACAAAATTTCATACCTTGTACTTGATGGCATCGCTACGCCTCCTCAAAGAGTCGTTCTTGAGGTTGAGAATCTGGAAACCGGCGTGGACGTCCTTGATGAACTGGGAAATCTGCATCGGGCGCTTGTAGTCTCCGAGCGTGACCGAGTTGCGCGCGAGGCGGGCCTGAGCCGTGTCAGTGTATGAAGGTAATATCACTATCATTGACGCACCAGTTCTTCAATCAAGGAGATCAGTGCCTGCAGGTACTCTTCGATGGTGATGTGGAACGCATCTTTGTCCTTGAGATTGACCGGTACTGCAAACGAATCAGTCAAGCATACTTTCGTAGCACACAGAGGCAGTAGCAAACCGTTCATGATGCTTCCAACTTCCTCGATTGTCAACAGACGGCCGGGCTTGGCATCGCTACCCTCGGGCACAAAGCCTCCTAGGTAACCACAGTACAGAATCGTGAAGATCTGAGCTTTGTTAGTATATCACTCGTTCTAACATAAAGCTGGTCCGAGGAAGCGGCGAGGCAGTTTCAACGTCGGTCTGGATCTCAAGTATTGGATGGCTGCTTGCAGTACTTACTGTGTCCTGGACCTGGCGAGACCAAATGCCATTGAACTTGTAGTACGGATGCTTGCTGGCGGCCTCGGCAAGCTTTTGGACAGCCTCAATCTCCTGGCGGATGGCGCTCTCGGCGGCGACGACAACAGCAGGTACTTGAAACGGATCAGCAGGTATAGTTCGCCGGGGAGGTTGCTCTTCATACGCTCAGCAGAGGATGTTGAATGAGCCCGGGCGAGAACCGACTGCGCAGAACGGCCTGCGAAGAGTTAGCACATGCGACACATGGGCAGGTCGGATTTGACGTGCCGTGCTTCTCCAGGGCCTGGATGATATCACGGAGCTCCTAGTAGGTGTGGTCAGCGCCGGGTGGCACGGCGGCTATGGTGTGCGTCAGGCCAGGCTCACCTCGCGCACGTTGGAGTCTTGGTCGACGCGCTCCTGGAGCTGCTCGAAGATGGCCGGGTCGACCATTCCCTGTCTCTCGGTCATTGTGGCAGCGGATGGTACTCGTGGCGGAGGGTTGGTGTTGCAGTCAGAGTTTGCCTGCGGCGGATGAAGTTGGCTCCGTTTGCAAACGCGGCGCACGGCAGGAGCGTTGCATCACTTGCTACATTTCACTGATGGGCATTGCGCAGCTCGTTTGAGCACTCTTATTCTTCATCAAAACGGCAGCATGCGCTACCTTTCTAATTACGCTGATGTTGTGGTCGCGGTGAAGCCGCACGGCCCAACGCTGCAACGAAACTCCAAAAATGCACCCACGCAAACAACGCGTAGCATTCAGTCACTTCTCACGCGGCGTGCCTTTGCAGGTCTCATCCCTTGCAGGCTGTCCTGTTCGAGTCCACAAAGCGCTCGGCAGCCAGTGTTCCACTGCTTGTTCGCAAGGAAGCGCACCACTAGGCAGCTGTGAAAATTTGCGCTCCCAGCCTCAAGTCCTATACCGACCTCCCAGCACTTCACTCTTCGCGAACATCTTCCTCAAGTGCCTGCGCATGGCAAGCGTCTTAACGAAAATGTAGTGTTCGCGTCAGCCCGAGACAGTGCAATACGGGCGACACTGTGGACGGCGACATGAGCAAGCCCAGCGGCCGTCGTCCGAGTTCCAAAAACAAGATTAATCACGAATGTCTCCGTAGAGACGTTTCAGAGATTAAACTGAAAAGAACAGATACTACACTTGATCTAAGCCAAAAGGCAAAGAGAGCTAAAGAAAAGAAGAAAGCAGGTTGGGGACTGGGAGACGACTGGGTTTTATACTCTCAGGATCTGGCTGCTTACTAAAGCAGCGCTAAGTCGGGCTGAATGGTCTGTGCTGAACGCGTCCCACTGCAGCCAATTGGTGTTTCCTCGGATAGCTTTGATTGGCTCGTAAGATAGCCCCGAGGCTTTTCTGCGCGTTGAAAGGCAGGAACGAGTGGTGGGGCCTGTGCGATGACGGCATGCCTACGGGCAGCAGCAAAGTCCTCTGAAGTTCGCTCGATATGGCAACGGTGATTGATGGGCAATCGAAGCGTCTATCTAGACACGAACTCGCAGTATTCCTGGAGATGACATGAGCGCCAATTATTTCAGCTTGTTGCAGTAGCACACAATCAGGCTCTAAATAGACGCTAAGCCGCCTCATGTTCGCTGCGGCTCGTCACATCAGCAAACTTGAGGCTGGCGAAGCTTGCGGGTGCCTGCGCTGGTGACGTCGAGTGCCGTCGCTCACTTAATCTGAGGGAGTCTGACCGCTCTTCTGATATGATGAGGTGATGGAGATAGTCGAAGGAGAGGAAGTCGCAGCCCAACCGGATTGGAAGCCCCGCCATTTGCGAACGCGCATCCCGCGGCACCACCTGCTAGCGCATGGTCGCGACTTCTGTTTGGCGCCCGCCTCTCAAGGTGCCACGCGACGCGATTCAGCCCGCTTGCTGCTCAGCGTGTCTTTTCGTCAAATCGCATCCCAGCAGCCGAGTTGGGCAGCGCCCCCGACCAGGCATCCCAAACATGCCCACTCTCCCACCAGTCAGGCGGGGCGGAGCACATCCCCCACGACCGACGTGAGATTCGCCCCGTGTGCAATGCAGACAACAGTGTGGCTTCAATGAAGCTTTATCACACTGCTTCCGCTCTCCATCCCGCCACCTTCCGCCGCCATGAGTAGCCAACGCCCGTGGTCCGCTTCTCACTAACCGTCATGTCTTTCAAACTCCCACCCCTCCAAACCGTGACTCAGTGCGCCTCCCTTGTCACTGCCACTCGAGCAATATGGGAGCTTTCGCGCATGGTCCGCCAGAAGAAACGCGAAGTGGACGAGACAAAGGAAGTCGAGGATCTCCTGGACGAAATCGAGGAGTTCGTCCATGAAGGCGTCTTGACCAAGCGAGAGTGGAAGGCCTTCTGCTTCAACGTCGAAGAGGCCCTTTCCAAGAAAGAATGTACCCCACGCGAGGCACAAGCAAAGGTCCTGGATTTTCTGGAGGCTCTGCATTCCATTGCCCAGGAGTTCCAGGAGGAGGACGGCGCCTACCTGTCCGAGCCAGAAGATGTCGGCCACGTTCCGCGCCGCCGCATCGAAGAGAAAGGCCATCCACGCCGGGACTCCGCCATCAACACCAGCAGAGAATCCCACTCGCGCACCCACGCGGCCGTATATCCGCCTTCGCCATCTGTAGCTCGCTCGCAGACGGCTCATTCACCCGATTTGCGTCCGCGCAGAGCATCTGCACCGCTGGATCATCACCACTACCATGCACCCTCACCCGGTGGTCAGATGGATACAGGGCCTGTCACTCCAGGAGACCCCAGCCAAAGTATCCCTCGTATGCCAGTCGCACTGCCTAGTCAATTTCAGAATAGCCAGCAGTATAGGCCTCCAAGACATGTGAGCCATCCCGCCCACATTTGTCCTTGCCAACGAAACTTGCTAATTGTTTACTTCTAGTCCTTCGCCTCTCCATCTGCTACACCCGGTGCCAGTGGCGCTTTCTCGCCAGGAGCTGGTGCAAGCGTAGTCTCCCCGGGCCATATGCTACCTAACCAGCCGACCTATTACCCCAACGCCCCGCCTTCCCTCTTCACTCCAGGCACTACCTCTCCCTTCGCAGCTGGTGCCGGTGCTAGTGGTACAGCGTCTCGTCCATACGTACATCGTGGACCAGTGAGCCCAGTTGGACCCGCGTCACCCACATTCAACGTAAATGACACCGCTTCGCCACCACCTCCTAACTACTCAGGCCCGCTTCCCGTTCCGCCTTCCCGATTCACTCAACAGAGATGGGGCCCATCTCCCACACAGGCCTCAGGAGGCCCGAACTCTCCAGCGTCGACCATTCCCGCCCAAAACACCTGGAGCAACAACACAACTTTCCCCTTCCCGAGTTTCCCTGAGAGCCAAAGTCGAAGCCAGAGCAATGCCAACAGTACCCGTCCCAGCGCTGCCCCCACCCCTTCTCGCTCTCACTCCAGTCCATCCCATAGAGAATCAACGGCTTCAGCCAGAGATTACCCTCCTGAGATATCTCCCTCAAATTCAACATCTTCGCCCGTCGTACCACCATCGCCTGACGGTTCAACGAGCGCCCACGTGAACGGCTGGGATAGCCGACAAGGCAGTCCTCGTGGCTTCATGAGTCCAACCCAAGAAGCTCAGGCACAGCGCGCAGCGGCTGCGAAGCTGCGGGATCATGAGCGCCAGCAGCGTCAGGCACAAGCCCTTTCAGAGGAGATAGGCGTCCCCGACTTTGACATTCCACCACCGCCGAATGCGCCCCGCCGTCAGCAGCGCAAGCCGCAGGTCAACTGGGCTAGCAGCGTCGAGGATGACTGGAAGGTGAACGATACTGAACCGACAAACCCGCCTCCGGACTCGGTCTCGGAGGCAGGAACGTACATGAATCCTACTGGTGAGAAGAACAAAAGACGACGTAGGAGGCAATGAATCGGGCTGAAATAGCGTTTGTATGTTGAGAGGGCAAATTGCAGACAGTGGAAGACAAGGAATGCCTTCGAGGAACAGACGACCGACCGGTCTTGATAACAGTCGATTCATTTTATTACGACCTCACGCAAGCAGAAATAGGCGAACTTGGTATTCTGGGGTATTTCCCAGCTCTTGTTCATTCATTCAATCGGCGATACCAGACATACATCTTTTCTTATTCATGTTTTCGTTTTATTCTACATTCACTAGCTTACCACATCAGTTAATACCCACCTCATTTCTTGCAGCATGCTCTACTATCTTCTCCCTTAGTTTCGTCTCCCGAAGCACCCTTCTACTTTCGAGACGTTGCGCCGACTTTTGTCATTAGATACCCTTTCATTTCCACAGTGTGATGAGAGAATTCACGAAGAATTGATAGAGGATGGCATAGGACAATAGGAAAGTAATCTTTGGAGGAACAAAGATAATGCAGCGATATCGATGAAATGAGAGCAGAATGAATCTGTGTAGTATTGAGGCCTTCAAAGGCCGAATTATGCGAAGAGTATGCCAACACGCCTTCAAATATGCTGTCTTCGTACAGAGCGCCGACCTTCGAATTTCGCATCGTCCTTAATTTCATAGTTCGGACAATCTTCTTGCGTAATAATTAAATGCTATGTCATCATACTATTAAGCCCCTAAGCGCAACGAACCTATTTAGGTACAAAACGTCGACCTTCATAAATCTTACACAACGGAACCCGTCGGTTCTCGGCAAGTTTGACCCTTCAAGCTCCGGCTTTAACGCCTTGAGCCCCTACTCCGACTCCTGCTCCTATCTCTCCTTCGATCCCTATCCCTCTCCCTGCTCCTGTTCCGATCATCCCTCGAGCTCGCTCCTGCTCTACCACCGCCCGGAATGTATCGGTCAATGTCACCACGGCTCCTATAGTCGCGATCCCTGTCCCTATCCCTATCACGATCGCGATCTCTGTCTCTGAAATCCCGATCCCGATCCCTATCTCTGTCCCTTCTCGAATTTCCGCTGCCCGGTACGTACCGGTCTGTCTCGGGCGGACTCCTGCTCCTCGACCTACCACCCCTGTAGCCGCCCCTCCGTGGCGCTGGACTTCGACTTCCGCCGCGGTAGCGCCCGCCGGACGGGCTCCGCGAGTGATTGCGGTAGCTACTTCGCCGGTCGTACCGGTCGCCACGATCGCGGTCGCGAGCATCATAGTAACGGCTGGAGCGACGGCGGTCGTCATCGTAGCGAGACGAACGGGCGACGCTTGGAGAGCGCGAATGGTAGCGGCTGCGGCGCGAAGCGGTGACACGACTACGTGAGCGCGAGCGAGCGCCCCGGTTTGAATCTTTGTCTCTGGAGCGAGAGCGGCCGCCGCGGCGTGACTCGCGGTCGTGGTCACGTTCGGCACGAGAGGAGCGGATAGATCCCGTAACGGAAGGGGCGCGAGCAGATCGAGCTTCTTCCTTAGTGGACTCTTCTTTCTTTAGACTGGGAGGTTCTTCCTTTCTCAAACCCGCGTCCTCAGGCTTCGGCGTAGTTGGAGAGGAAATGGGCGCTTTGTCTTTGGAGTCCAGTCTCGCCAGGCGCTGAGCTGCAGGGTCGCGTGGCACGATGGACTTGGGGACTAACGACTTGCGGCTGGGCGGCTCTAAGGAACTGGAGCGCTCCAATTCGGGGCGTTGGCGGGATTTCTCAAGCGCTTTGCTCTCTTCGAGTAGTAGGCTGAGGGCTTCTTCATCGGAGATCTTGACCTCCTCAGCAGTCTTCTCGACCTTCTCAACCTCCTCGGCTGGCTTGTTGCGCTCAGGAGAAGAATGATGTGCCTCCGGACTGGGGGATCGTCGCTTTTCCTTGCTCCGCTCTCGTTGCCGGTCCCTGCTCCTGCTCTTATCCTTGTGCCTATCCTTGCTTCGATCCCTACTCCGGGCCCTGTATCTGCCTCTGCTCGTATCTCTGCTTGTCGACCTGCGGCGTCTGTCTCGGTCTCGGTCCCGGTCATAGCGGCGGGAGCGCTCGCGCTCGTATTCCTCATCCTCACGGCGTCGCCTTTCTCGCCGCTCCTCCCGTTCACGCTCCCACTGTCTTTCCCTCTCCCTACGCTCTTCGCGCTCGCGTTCATATTCGCGCTGACGCTCAGCCTCTCTTTCTTCACGCAGTCTGCGGCGAGCTTCTTCGCGCTCTTGGCGCTCCTTCTCCCTCCGCTCCTCCTCTTCACGCTTACGGCGGCGCTCTTCCTCCGCCTTCTTCTTTTCCTCACGTTCCCTCTGCTCCTCCATCTCCAGGCGGACATCGCGGGCCTTCTGTCGCACTTCACGGCGCTGCTCAGCTTCCCTCAAGTAATCCTCCTCTGATTTACTGCCGCGGATGAGCTCTTCCTTTGCAGGCTCGTCCCCAATGTCGGCGCGGCGGATCTCGCGCATGCGGGCCTCGGCGCCGGCTTGCTCCTCGAGGACGGAGTGGAGGATGTCGCGCACACGCGTCTCGGCGGCGCGGTAGATTTCGCTACGCTCAGCGGCACCTTCCAGGAGGGGAGCGGCTATACGGCGGTCTTTGGATAAGAGGGTGGGATTGCGGGTGGTCTCGCTCTCGCCGAGCTCCTCCAGCGACTGGATGAGGGTGAGCTTTGCATCCTGTCGGTGTTGATGTGGTGATTAGCGGGAGCACGGCGGAAATGGAAAGGTTCGGGGCCTCACGCTCTGCTCGAATTTGTTGAATGCATCCTTGCGCAGGGAATCGAACTCGCCCTTCTTCTTGAAGGTGTGCAGGATGGCCTCGATGGCAGCGCGTTTATTCTGGGTGAGCGGTAGGTCGGAGATCTTGAGCTTTTTACGGGCGGTGACCGGGTCGGGTAGCGCATCGCCCTCCTGCTCGAGCGAGCGCTTGCGGCGGTCGACCTGGGCCATGGTGTGGTGTTGCGACGTTTCGCGAGGGGACGTGAAGAATGTCGAGGTCGAGGCGCCGATGGCGGATGGACGAATGGCAGCGGAGCTGGACCTGCTCACGCATGCCAAGACGGTCGGCAGCGGCAGCAACGAGGGCCGGCCGCGACAACGCGAGATCCATAGCATTGCTTCCACCTGCAATACCACCACCCCCACACGCCCAATCCCTGCCGAGCAGTCACGCCTGCTGGCCCGCTGCCGTCCATCTCCTTGCACGCTTGCAGTTCGAATCGCCCGTCACACAATGGTCTCCAAGGTTCTCTTCTGGAGCGGCTTCGGTACGCCTGCCCGGCCTCCTCGTCCTCCGCACCACCGCTGGCTGTTCCCGCGTGAGCCGGCATTGGCTGACCTGTCGTCGCTTCCGCAGGTGTCGCTGTCCGGCTATGGCAGCTGGGCATGGAGATGCGCCCGTTCTTCAACAAGGGCTCGCTCTGGGCCTACCCTCTGTACGCGACCATCGGAGGCAGCTTCGGCTACTGGCTGCAGGGCGTCGAGTCCCGCCAGTATAAGCTCCTCGCCGACCGGAAAGATTCCCTGCTCGAGAAGCGGGCCCGTGTCGCCGAGCAGGAGAAGGCCGCTGCGTAAGACTGGGGCGCGCAAACGGGCAATTTGGGGAGGAAACGCGAGGAAACGAAAAATCAAAAGGGCACAACCGCCGAGGTGGAGGAACATTCAGACAGACGCATGGAGAAACAGAGAATGGGAGCTATCATATCTGGAGGGCTCAAGCGCCTACATATATTTGACGCATGCGATGCCGGGGCCGAACCACCCCACGGCGTACAAAGCTCGAAATACACCTTTTACTCAATGGGCCGGTTGTCAAGGGTGCATTCGTGATACGTCCTACTTTGGAGAGCGCATGAGCGATGACGTTGGATTCAGACCAATGAAGCAGCGCTGCGCGCTGTGACTCCCCTTTCGGACAAAGTGCCAGCCAGCGCCCGAACTGCGCCACTGCCCTTCCCTCGCGTCAGCCATGCAAAGTGTCCTGATCCTTTCGTGAACGCGTTCTGCTCGTGAAGCTCTCGCTTATCTACGTGCTGCTGCCCCTCGGCCCAGCTCGCACGTCTTCTGCACTCTCGTTTCGGCCACCATGGCTCTCCCCATCTTTGGAGATTCTATCAAGCCCAAGGGGATCGTTGTCTTCTCGGGTGGAAGTGCCGCAAACAACTTGGTTGACGTGTTCAAGACGGTCGCCGAGCGGAAACAATGCTCCTTAAGCTACGTCATTCCCATTAGCGATAACGGCGGTAGCACATCAGAGCTCATCCGCGTCTTTGGGGGCCCAGGTGAGCATTTATCGTCTTTGCTAACGCTGTTCGCTGACAAGATCTAGGTATCGGTGATTTGCGAAGTGCGTTCAGAACCCCGCGATGGAAGCGTGTCCGATTTCCCTGACCGCCTCGCAGGTCGTCTCGTCCGTCTCATTCCTGAGAACGGCGACCCGCAAAGAGCCGCGATCAAGGCTTTCTTCAACCATCGCCTGTGCCTGGACGCCGATGGAGCAAGGCATGAGTGGCTTGATATAGTCGAGGCACGCCACGACCTGTGGAAAAACATCCCTTCGGAAAAGAAGGAACTGATTCGGTCTTTCTTAAACTTGCTAAATTTAGAGATTGTGAAGAGGGTCCGGCCAACCTCCACGTTCAACTTTTCCTCTGCCAGTATTGGAAACCTCTTTCTCACTGGGTACTCAAGCGTTGCACCTCTTCATTCCGACGAGCTCCTTCTGACTTTGTGCAGTGCCCGCCTCTTCTCCGGCAGCCTTGAATCTGCCATTTACCTTCTCAGCAGCATTTGCGGAGTACCATCTAACACGGCGGTCCTCCCGGCCATCAACACCAACTTCTCGCACCACATTAGCGCCGGCCTCGCCAACGGCACCACCATCACTGGCCAGAATGCCATTTCCCACCCCTCAGAACCCACCGCTCTTCCGGACATGACCTCCAAGAATCCGGAAGACACAGAGGACCATGACATTGTCGAAGACGCTAATCTCCCCGGCTCTCTTCCCATGCTCCGGAAGCCAAACATCATCTTCAGCAAAGCCGAAGAAGAAGATCTCCCCGCTCGCGTCGACCGCATCTGGTACATCAACCCGTACGGCCAAGAGATCCGGCCGCCAGCCAACCCGAAGGTAGTCTCGGCCATCGCAAATGACAGTCAGGCCGTCGTCTACAGCATCGGCTCACTGTACACCTCCATCATCCCATCGCTAATCCTACGTGGAGTTGGTGCCGCCATAGCCGCCAATCCGGCCGTGCGCCACAAGATTTTAATCCTGAACAGCACCGTGGACCGTGAGACGGGGCCATCCTCCCAGCCATTCTCGGCGTTGGATTTCGTAGCTGCCATTGCGAAGGCGGGCGCCGAGAGTAGGACTCGCGGCGGGGCAGACGTCATCACACCCCTGGAGTACAGGAAATACGTGACACATGTAATTCACCTTGAGGGTGCGGGCACACCTGCCGTCAATAGAGCGGAGTTAGCAGCATTGGGCATCGAGACGGTGCGGCTGTATGGAAGAAGAGGTGGAGGCAGCGGTGGACAAGGAGAAGGGTTCCTTAGGTACGACGAGAATGCGCTCACTCAGGCACTGGAGGTGGTGATCGGCGGTGGGAAGGATCTGAGAGGTGATAGGAGCAGACGAAATACATTGGATAACTAGATGGTGCGGGATATACCGCTTTCACCAGCCATAGTAGTGGATTAATGGCGCCGGACAATAGTACATTGACGTCTACTGTGTGGTCGAAAATGGAACCAGTCCTTGCTCGTTATATTATTTACATGGGGCGAAAGACACGCGCAGTCACTTGCAGTATTTCTAAGAAGGCCTATCTCCATTGACAAGCAACATGCTGGCGGGGTATTGTTGGCGTGGTTGAGCGTGATTCCTAGAGCCCATAAAATAATGAATCAACAAAGCAGGAGACATTTGTTTCCCAGCCGCTAGAAAGTGAGTGTGAAGGTTGTTAATACGACTAATTCTAGGTTCACCACTCAATGTTATTTGTCGAACTGCAGGACCGCGAGTAAAGGCCTTATACTCTGACATTATCTCAATACCAATAGTTGCGCTCGCTTCATCGTCCTGGACAACCTACGAGTAGACTTTGTTATCAAATCTGAGAAGGAACGCTAGGTAGATGCAGTAGGGTGAATGATGGATTGGTTAATAAATGACGCAGCGGGCCTCTATATTTCTTTCATGACTGGAGAATGAGCTTTTCAGAAGCATGCAATTCCATTCCGGGAAGCACATTTATTGGATGTTGGCTCGGAGAATTCAGACTGGGTATTTGTATACACTATACGTAAAGGCACTTTTCCCTCCGTTTTGCCGCTAACGCCCGTCGACTCCTAGTCCGGTGAGCTCTAAAAATAAGGCTGGCAATTTTCCCCTTCCGCCGTAACGTAAGCAGATTGCTAATAATGGACTCTGTGGGTTTGGGTCATTGTCCATGGCCGTTAATCGTTGATCGTTGTGCCGTGAAGATTGTAGATCCTTTGGAAGCCGGGCTGTGTCCCTGATCCTGCGCTCCCAAGTTCCAGCTCCGCCGTCGTGCCCGCTTCTTTGATACAGCAATCGAATGCATTGCTTGAGTGCTGTTTCGCTACGGCCTCATCAAACGGATCCCCCCCTTCGGACTTCAGCTCCTCCAAATTCCCCCACATGATGAAAAGCTTGTGTTTGAGCTGGTTCAGCGTTCTCTTATCCTTGCGTAGACTACGGCAGTACAATCAGCGCATGAATGCCACATATAAAATCAAATGCCTATTGCTTACTCTGCGGCATCAAGACGAAGAAGACATTCCGCAGCCTTGTCAAATACTAGGAGCGGTATCCTGACGGGGCTTTTGGTTCCAGGAGGTTGCTTTGCATCTTCTACCAACAGGCAGAAGTGCCACTCCCAGCGCTGAGTACCAGCTGAGAGGGCCGTGTAAGTCGTTGAGCTTTGTGTTTGATCTTCTTCATGGACGTCATTGAACTCGGGGTCTTCCAGGGATCTGGAAAAGTCCTCTAGCCTCTCCGGCCAGAAGTCGACGACGCGAACCCGAGCTCTGTAGATTGTGTTGATGAAGGGCAGATCACCGCTTACTCCGGTTGGTGTCTTATACAGACGTCGTTCATTGTTCTCAATGTCAGCCAACCGCACCGTTGGGTCTTGTGGCCTCTCGCATTTTACTACTCCAAGTTAGTGGCGAGTCGATGGAGATCAATCAGGGAGCTTACTATGAGAGTTGGGCTCGAGGTGGTTTGCCTCGTTTGCAGGGTCCTCTGATTCTGTCGCTGTTTGTTTCCCTTTTTGTTCCATTGCCTTTTTCTCCTTTCGTTTTTCTTTGCGTGATTGTTTGCCCTGGCCTTGTTGCTCTCGATGTCTCATCGCCGTCAAATAGACCTGCTTCCGATCCTTCAATCCACGGAGCCGCGGGTCCCACGGCTTAATCATAGTGACATATATGCGTCCTGGATGGGTCCTGTCTCCATGTAACGCGCCTTCAATCTTCTTACCCTGGCCGTCCATCTTGATGTGGACATTCTGCAGTTGGATAAAATCTCCTTCCCTTACCTTGTGCAAGGAGTCAACATGGTTGTCCCAGAGCTTCACCTGCAGAGTCATTTGGCCAAATGGTCCTGGCCATTCCTTCTTTTGAAATTGGTCAGTGAGACCCCAAGGATCACCGTCTCTGCCTATGCTGGTATCCCGCTCTTCGTGGGGATATTTGTACCGATAGAGGAGTGTGTTCTCCGTGTAATCCGTAACGTACATCTCAAAGGTCGGTGGGTACGACTTGACCACTTCGACGGCTAAATCGAAGAATTGACCTGGGCCAATGTCTTTAATAAGCCTGAGCTTCGTGAACGTTTGTCTGGGGGTTGCGGATACGACGGCAGTCGGCTCAGTGGCCAAGTTCGAGCACAGGGCATGACTAAGAGAGATGGCCCATAATTGCTGTTCCGGGGTTGGTGGTTTGGCGCCTTGCGGGTGGCTCAAATACTTGAGCATCTTCCCCGAGGCATAGGAGTCATTGAAATGGGGGTCGGGCAGGACATTCGAGGGGAATATTATGCATTCGCTGTGATACGACGACAGCAAGAGGTGTGTACGCGAGTAGATGATGACCTGGAAAAGTAAGTCGGCACAAGGCTGGCAGATTTGTTGTGGGGTGCGGACCTTGAAGCCTCTCAGAATGATCGTGTCGCCAACATTCTGTATCTTTGGGGCCTCGGGCATGTAAGATTTGATGAACCATTTTACTCGTACACTGCGGCCCTCGTGAAGCTTGGCCGTGACGGACTTGTCCTGTAGCTGGACAGCGAATTGCATGTCCATGAGATGGTCAGCGGGTGCATTTTACGCGGGCAAATGAACGCCTACCACTGCCATTGGAGTCTTTCAGTGGTAGGATCTCGCTAACGACACCGATAACATTGACGATCGTTTGGATTGGCTGTTCAAGTGCCTGCTCGATGGTGAGGAAGCCGTCCGGCTGTCTCACCGGCGCTCCCAGCGGCATTGCGGGCGCAAACTCAACGGGTCGCGCGTCGTGACGGCGAGAGTAGAGGGACCGGAAAAGCCGTTGGGTGGTAGATGCTCAGGGTCGCGACAAAATGGGGAAGGTCACGGAAGCGTGCAGGACATCGCCCGCCCTACCACGGCTGCGGCGTCACAGGCGAGTAGTGGATGGGCAACCATTGGCCGGCGCCTGGTGATCGGCTGGCGGGGCACACGGCGCTGTTGCTGGCGCGGCGGTTGGAGCTGCAGCAGGCCGCGCAACAAGAATCTAGGCGCGTGCGCGGAAGGTGAGAACGGATGCAGGCTCCGCGCTCCCAACGCATGCACTTCGGCGGCGCGTGCAGGGCGGGCGTAGGTTGGCGCTCGCGTGTCGTCATGTCGTGAGCCAGCGTGCCAAGACCGGCGCTGACTCATCTGCGCTAGTCGAAAACAGAGCCCAATCCTCGCAGGGCTGTTGCCCGCATTATTTTCCGCCCGCTCGACCTGAACCTCCAAACACCCCACGAGCTTCTTGCCTCACCTTGCACCTGCGCTGCCTGCAGCGATCCTCGTCCCCTCAACCATCCCTCTATCACTCGCGACCGTATCGTCCGCCGCCGCGAAGCCCCGCCACCATGGCCGATCGCTACATTCCCGAGCATCGTCGCACGACGTTCAAGGCGAAGAACACCTTCAAGCCCGATGAGCTGCGCCGCCGCCGCGAGGAGCAGCAGGTCGAGATCCGCAAGCAGAAGAGGGAGGAGAACCTTGCAAAGCGCCGTGGCATCGCCCCCCGCGAAGGCGGCGGCCCCGGTGCTGCGCTGGGCGCCGCTCCGGACAGCGATGATGAAGGTGGAAACATCGAGAGCCAGGTACGCCACCCCGCGCAGTCATTCACGCATCCCGCCCACGCGAGCAACAGCCAGTTGTCGTGGTGGCGCCGCTGCTTGCATGTCTCTTCCGCCTTGCGCTCAGGCTTTTATTGCCGCTGTTTCCCCGCCTGATAGTTGCCGGGCGAACTGGCCACCCCTTATCCTTATCCACCAGCACAAGCCACAACGAGGACCATGATTGCCTCTTTGAAAGCGTCAATGCTCAATTTTTTTTAGACCTCTTTGCTGACATGTTGCGCGTAGCTTAACGAGGAGCTCCCCCAGATGGTCAAGGGCGTCTTCTCCGAACAGATAGATGAGCAGATCCAGGCCACCACCAAGTTCCGCAAGCTCTTGTCCAAGGAGCGCAACCCTCCCATTGAGCGTGTCATCGAGACTGGTGTCGTGAGCAGATTCGTCGAGTTCCTGCGCTCTCCCCACACCCTCGTCCAGTTCGAGGCCGCATGGGCCCTCACCAACATTGCCTCGGGCTCTGCCCAGCAGACCCAGGTCGTCATCGAGGCTGGCGCCGTTCCTATCTTCGTCGAACTCCTTAGCAGCCACGAGCCCGATGTTAGGGAGCAGGCCGTTTGGGCCCTGGGTAACATTGCTGGTGACAGCCCCGCATGCCGCGACTTTGTCCTGCAGGCTGGCGCTCTTAAGCCGCTTCTCAACCTGCTCGGCGATAGCCGCAAGCTGAGCATGCTCCGCAACGCTACCTGGACTCTGAGCAACTTCTGCCGTGGCAAGACCCCGCAGCCTGACTGGCAGACTGTGAGTAAACCCCGGAGATTTTATACCTTCGGCAAATGCTAAAACTTTACCTCGTAGATTGCCCCCGCCCTTCCCGTTCTCGCAAAGCTCGTTTATTCGCTGGATGACGAGGTTCTAATCGATGCTTGCTGGGCGATTTCCTACCTTTCCGACGGCTCGAACGACAAGATCCAGGCCGTCATCGAGGCCGGCATCCCGCGTCGTCTTGTTGAGCTTCTGATGCACGCTTCGACCTCGGTCCAGACCCCTGCTCTGCGCTCTGTCGGTAACATTGTCACTGGTGATGACGTTCAGACTCAGGTCATCATCAACTGCGGCGCTCTGCCCGCGCTTCTCTCTCTGTTGAGCTCTACCAAGGATGGCATTCGCAAGGAGGCTTGCTGGACCATTTCCAACATCACCGCTGGCAACTCGACCCAGATTCAGGCCGTTGTTGATGCTAACATCATTCCCCCGCTCATCCACCTTCTTTCGAACGGCGATTTCAAGACTCGCAAGGAGGCCTGCTGGGCCATCTCCAACGCAACCTCGGGTGGTCTTCAGAAGCCTGACCAGATCCGCTACCTCGTAGCGCAGGGCTGCATCCGCCCTCTGTGCGACTTGCTGGCCTGCCCCGACAACAAGATCATTCAGGTGGCTCTGGACGGTCTGGAGAACATCCTCAAGGTTGGCGAGATGGACAAGGAGGCCACGGAGGGCGGCGAGCCGATCAACCGCTATGCGCTGTTCATCGAAGAGTGCGGTGGCATGGAGAAGATCCACGATTGCCAGAACAACGCGAACGAGGAGATCTACATGAAGGCCTACAACATCATTGAGAAGTACTTCTCGGATGAGGATGACGCGGCCGGCGATATGAACGAGCTGGCTCCTCAGCAGGGCCAGGACGGCACGTTCGGCTTTGGCGCCCAGCCTCAGCAGCAGAACTTCAACTTCGCCAACGGCGGGGACTCGATGGACATGTGAGGTGGCAGCCAAGCCAAATCCGGCGCAGACCTGTTGACAGGATGCGGCGGATGATTGCAGCATTCTAGCGACGGCTCCCACTGTCCATCTTGGCGCATAGTCTCGTCCGATTCGTTGTTGGAGCTATACATACCGACAGAGGACGGGGCAATGCTGCTCTTGCCCCAGCGTCGGACCGGGGCATCGAGCACGTGGGCCGATTCTGGACGGACTTGAGGACTGCCTTGCTTTTCCGTAGCAACATCGACGGCCAAAATCCCTTTCAGCCCCCAACAAAACACACCAAATACCACCTTTCCGCCCCCCGTCTCCGCGAGTCGTGCCCCCTTCGTCATGACCGATCACGAGCCCCCAAAGATTCACCGTCATGTATTCTCCCTTTTGCAGTGGCCAGCTGCCACTGACATCATCATATCCCCGGCGTTCTCATCCGATTCTCGAGTTCTGGTTGTGTCTTCTATGCGGGAAGGGTATTCTTCGTCCTGGCGGTTGTTGATAGACACTCCGTAGGAATTGATTCCGAGGTCTGTTGAAACGGACGCGATGCTGATCAGTGTGTGACTTTATACTTGTGTGGGGCAGTAGCGCGCCATAGCCGCTACTCCGATCCCAAAATAGGCCTGAGCGAATACTGTCGTCAGGGGTTGGCGTAACGTCGCGCAGAGGCAGCAAGGAAGGTTTGCGGCGTCAGCATATGCAGTCAGGCCTGTCCGTAGAGTGGGCAGCGTCACTGCCCGACCGACGAGCTCTGAGTCATTGCAGTGGTGTACTGTTATCATACGAGCTGCCCGGTCATCCGCGTGGTCATCAGCTACGTAGGAGCTTGCAAGGTGCAGAGTTGAAACGGCCAAGGACAGCTCCTTGCAGAGCTGAGCGAGTTTCCGGGGGGATGTCATGGAAGACGGGATTCGCCTGAGGCGGCGGGGCACTGTTGCGGGCAGATCGTTGCACGGATGGCTTGCAGCGGGCGAAAACCGGTTTACATTGGCTCGATCGGGTCTAAATCTCACAGCACTAACCGCAGGTGCCGGGCTGGCGCAGGCTTTGGGGAAGTGCTGCGGTCGGCAGTGGCGGTTGCTGCGGTAACGCTCCCGGCCGGCGCGCGGCTCGTAAACACTAGCTTCAACACCAGGGCGATCCCGCGTCTAAAGAAGCGCTACGTACCCGCCTCCTCGCTTCTGCGCTCTTCGCCTCACCACCTCTTCGCTCTCTGAGATCACCGCCGAAGCTCGCTCGAGAGCGCTTGAGGCTTTGCGATCCCCCGCCGCACCGCCGCGCCCACGATCATTACCACTGCCGCAGGCCACCACTCAGAGCAGCTCGCCTATCTGCACGCCCGTCGCTCGGAACGCATTCCGACTGCCCTCCTGCAGTGTTGCATGACACGTAGTCGTCCAGCTGCGTTTTCGCACGCAAGCCTGCACGGCCATGGACACTAGCTACCTGTCGCAGCAGGTAACCACCATCATCGACCAGCTCCACGGCCTCTTCGACGAGATTGGTGTTCCCGACCACGAGCGCGATGCCCGCGAAGAAGAGGTGCGCTTCCTACTACATAACTACTTTTTCTCGTGCTGACGTAGCCTGCAGCTTTTCTCAGCGCTGTCCGCGACGCTGAACAACCAGCTGAAGCTGGTGAACGCGTACGTCGGACACACGAACGTATTGAGACCTGGTGTGACTAACTTTGTGGCAGGGAAAAAAACGAGAAAGTTGAGGAGGCGCACCGCCTGATAAAAACCATCAAGCAACTTGAGGCTTCGTTGGAGGGAAGAAGCGCTCGCGACAGCTACAATCCGGAGGACGAGAGCCTTCAAATCACATATCCTCTAAGTCACTGCATCCAAGCGCTGAAGGAAAAGCAAAGAGCTGTTGGTAGACAGCACCGTGAGCGCTTTGAGCAGGTTAAAAGCAAGTTGCGATTCCCTGACCGTTCGCCTATCCTGTGCTAACAGTGATTAGAACTTGCGCAAGCCCTCGAATCATACGCCTCGCATCTCGAGCCCTCCTTCGTCCAAATCAAAATCCCCCCGACGTCGCCGAATGCAAAGATTCCCCCAACCTTCGATGTCTCACCGGCGTATGTCGATTTGCTCGATGAGGAATTTTCGCGCGTTTACGAAGAGTACACTCGCCGTGTACAGTGGGTACAGTCAACAGCAGAGGAGATCATCAAGCTGTGGGCGGAGTTAGGGACCCCTCAGGCACAGACCGATTCTGCAATCCTGGAGTTTGCGAGAGAGGCGCCTGAACAATTAGGTTTGCACCAGGATGACCTGGACCGTTTGGGTTCTAGGAAGGATAGGCTTGTCGAAGAAAAGGCGCAAAGGGAAAGGCGTCTGAGAGATCTTCGCAACAACATTGAAACCCTCTGGGATCGTTTGGGGGTTGAGGAAGCCGATCGCAAAGCATTCCTGGCCGGCAATCGCGGCTGCGGCATGAGGATCATCAACGAGTACGAAGACGAGCTTGCTAAACTCAACGAGCTGAAGCGCCAAAACCTGCACCTGTTTGTAGAGGATGCCCGCGACAAGTTACAGCAACTCTGGGACAGTCTGTACTTCTCCGAAGAGGAAATGCTGGACTTCACGCCCGCTTTCTCAGGTGCTTGTCTCCCATCCACTCTTGATGCAAGTAGCTAACATTTTGCAGACGTTTACAGCGATGCTCTCCTGTCTGCTCACGAGGCTGAGATTGACCGACTGGAGGCTCTGAAAGAGCAGCGCGCCCCTATACTTGCCTTGCTGGACAAGCACAAGTCTCTCCTACATGACCGAGAGGAGCTCTCCGCATCTGCACAGGATGCATCCCGTCTAATGGGACGCGGTCAGAAGGGCGAGCGGAGGGATCCCGGAAAGCTCCTAAGAGAGGAGAAAATGAGGAAGCGAATCGCAAAGGAGCTCCCCAAGATCGAAACCGAGCTCAGAAAAGTTCTTGAGGCATACGAGGATGAATACGGAAGACCGTTCATGGTCCAAGGAGAAAGATACCTCGATGAGCTTGACGCTTCTGCCTCTGCAAGAACTCTGCCGCCTCGCTCGAAGACCCCATCCGTAGGTTCGGCTACACAAAGACCTGCTTTGCACAAACAAAGCAAGTCAACATCGTCGTTGGCTAGTGATGGTACGATATCCCGCTCGAACAGCGTTCGTGGCGGATCGCAGGCTCCTCCTTCTCGGACTAAAACACCGGTCTCGACAAACTTCAACCAAAGTACTGCCAGCTTCAGGAGCAATGCCGATTACAGTTTTGGTAGCATTTCCAGAGGACATAACCCGCTGTCCGCATCGGTGTCGTCCAACGGTAGTGTCAGGGGCGGGAGTCCCACCAAAATTCCAGGCCGCGCTCCGCTACGGAACCTGCGGAATAGCAACGACTCCACCGGCGACCGTCGCTATCAGCCCGGAAGGGACGATTTAACCATTCGTGGTAACTCTACAATACGCGGTAACATGGCACCACCGCGTGCCCCGCCGCCCAAGATGAAGGACCTCTTCACTCCTCCCTCGGAATCCAACAACTACGATCGCGAGACTTCCTCGGATCGTGGCAGCATTGTCCGCTCCGTCGCCCCGGAAGACCCCTATGATGATCGCTCTTTCATGTCTTTCGTCCGACCCGAATCTGGTCGCGGTAATTATCCACCAATGGCACCCCCATCTGCTCGGTCGGATAGCCGCCAGACGTCCAACACTTCGTCCACTGTGCACACTGCTCACTCAGGATCTGAGAATTGGGAGACATACAGCGATGTCTCTGAGCCTGAGCCTGATGCCAGCGAAGCGTATTACGCTAAGCTGCGTGCTAACCACATGAAGCGCTATACCCCCGAGCTTAACAGCACGCACCGCAGATCGAGGCCAGCGGGAAGCATTCGTGGGGTTGGTCCGACTCAAATGATGATTGAGCGTGAGGACGACCGCATGATGAGTGCTGAAGGCAGCGAAGCTGGCTGGACGGACGACAATGAGACCTACTGAGTTCCAGCTACTTACACATGAATGGGCCTTCACCAGGACGGATAAGCCCAGCACCCCTTTACTTCATCCTCTCGAACAGCCAGTCCGACCCTCCAGCTAGTATTGCAATATTCTACAAGCCATGCTGACCGATGAAAGCAAGCTTCAGTGGCATAGACTGATTTTCCGGATCAACTGGCTGCTCTAGCTTCCTTTCTATCTTGTTCATCCTTTTTTTCTTCATCTTATATGGATACCCTACACAAGCTACACACCGTCTACAGAAGGGAAATCCAGCGACTTCTCGGGAAATCACGGTTCCGCCAACCCGTAATCCTTCTGACGAGTCAAGGTGCATTCAAACTTGCTGTGGATGGTGGGTGGCTGGTCGCCCACATGCTGTCTGGACAGCCTTCTTTTCTTTTCTTTTCAGTTCTCTTCTCTACCTTGTTCTGTATACCACGAGAAACGGTTGGAAATGACTTTTCCAGGTTTTCTTTGCCTTTCTGCGGATGCGTAATCCATTTTTTCTGTTTGTTGCATTCATTCAGTCAACTACAGCTGAGAAAGACGGTGAGACTACCTATAATTCGGGATCGAAATAAATGGGTAAAGGGTTTGATGGCGGATATGGGAGTGATGTATGAATGATGACTCTTCTTCCTTTACGGCCATTCACGTCGGAGATGGGGAAGGAAAGAGTCGTGTTTTCTGGCAGCGTCACCACGGACTTCCTTTCTCTCACGGGCATGTCGAAATGGATTTTCTTTTTTTTCACTTTTTTTCCTGCACATCTTCCTCTTGTCTTCGAGTCTGCTATTTCTTCGATTACTCTGTGCATGCACTGTTTCCATTTGTTCCATGTGCTTTCTTGTCTTTTTATTCTGCTTGAGGCTGGGATCGATACAGCGCGTGAGGAGACACATCGTAGCAAATCAGCAAGCAAACCACATGAACATGTATGATTTCGTTTGTCAATCAAGAATCCAGGCATGAAGCTCGAAATCACCTCCACAGCATTCAGTGGCGGTTTTGGAAGTCTGTGAATGCAATTTGTTTTCCCCCTTCCCGCAATCACATTAAATTCACGTCAACGAATTCTCATCTGCCGCAGCTGTTCTACCCGCGGGCGGCCGCGCGTCGTACATTGTAGGCCAGCTGGGGGTGTGGATCCACAGCCCTTTAGCAAGTAAAGGTCTGGCGATCCGCTCGGGGGTCTGGCTAGTGAATGAGGGGAAACTTCTCTTGCAACGTGATGCCGTTCTCTAATTCCTTGTATGAATGAGCTTTGCGATTAATTGATACTGTAGAATCTCTGTAGTGGCAGTGGCCGTCATGCTTGCTCCCATAGTGCCTCTCTCGCCAGCTTAACAAGTGATTATGTCGTCTCTTACTCGTCTGTGCTTAAAAACTGAGCTAGTAGTTTTATCTTGTTGGCTCCACCCAGCTGGCCCACCACATATGCAGGGTCTCTCGCTTCTTATTTTCCCTCATGTTGAGACGAAGTGGTGCATGGTTTAGCCTTTTTTTTTTAAACTTTTTTATGAAGCTAATTCATGTTCACTGCCGCCTGAAAATTGGAGTTGACTTGGGTGCGGGAAATGTAGGGTGGGAGCAGGCCCGCCGTCGGCGTGGGTACGTTTTGGTATTTGGTGATGAGCGCTGTGGGGCTGAGAAGCTTGGGGCATCGGTGTCAGAAGATCTGCAGCTAGGTGCTGAGAAGATTTGGTTGAGATCCGGTGTTTGGGAGTGCTGCCCTTTTCACGCCTTGAGCTGTGAGCGTGCATGCTACGGTCGCGTGTCCCCCTTAGGCTTCACGTGAGGCCGGCGCGTGAGGGGGGAGGCTAAGACAAGGGGAACTCCCTACGTGAGCTGCCCTGAACACAGATGATCAGATCGCGCTTACGAACTCTTCCATGGTCATTACAGCCATGCCAATAACAAACAAGATCAGCGTGCCGATATTGCGAACATGAGGCGGGACGAGCGCGGGAACTGCTCGGGATTTGGCGCCAGCGGTAGCGGAAAGACTGTGCTCGGAAAGGAGGTGCCCGGTGCATTACATTCGCTCCATGCCGAACCGACCCGTGGTTGATATGCTACCATTCCCGACTTTCCAGAGCACACTACGCGATGAAGCAAGATTGTGGTTCGGTACGAGCACTCGTGCGGTCTGAATGCGTTTGCGTTACGGGAGGCGCTATGCTCTGGCGCCGTAGGATTACTTGCGGCAGCAGCCGCTTATTGGAGTGCTCGGGAGCACGTACTCGTGGATGGATCGGCGCAAATAGCGTCATGGGGCGTGGTGGTCCGGCAGCGGGTTATCACACCAAGCGAGCTAATGGAATCAAGATAAGGCCGGTGGTGTTGGGTCAAGCTGCAGGCTGCCGTCATCCCGCTCTTCGATTCCAAGCAGGCTGCTCAGTCACCGCCGCACGCGACGGGAATTGCACGTCAGGCAAGCAGTAGAAGCCAGCCACGCAAGCAGCAGAAGACCAGGCAGCCCCACCGCTGGCGGATTCTGCCACCGTTGCAACAGCACGTGAGGGGCTGGTGGAGGCACGCTTATCTGCTAAGGAGAGCGGTGGGCGATGAGGCCTGTGTTGAGAGGCCGCCTGCAACCCCGGATCTGCATGCACGACTGCTGGTTGCAGCGTAGCGCGACGTCTGTGTGCGCTGGAGCCCCGGCGGGTGACGCGCAGGTGAGTGGGCGCGCTCAGCGGCTTTTGCGGCGCTGGACGTCGGCGATGCTTGGCCCCCGGGGCTGGCTCGCGAGGGGCGATATGGATGCAGCCATCCCGAAGAGAGCGAGCTGGAAAGCTTGAAGCGAGGTACCCCGTCGCGGGGACTGTGGGGTGCATCCGAGGTGTCGATGGCTTAGAGATAAGGGCAGCTGCGCTGACAGGCCGAGCTCGGCGCATCACGAGACTTACGGCCATACGTCAGAAAAGCAGCTGCGACTCGGGCGCGGCTTGGCAGGCACCGGCGGAGGGCACAGTAAGGCGCACAGCACGCGTCTGCCGCACGAGGCGGCCGGCCGACTGCTGCGTCGGCCGGGGCGCTTAGGTACAGACCCTGAGCATCGGGGCGAACGCCGGAATCCGTAGCTTGGAGCTTCTTGCGAACACAGGGCTGGAGTGGGCTCGCGTGCGCAACGGCAGTGCGCTAACTGACGCGTTACCAGTCGTCCGGCCACCATGTAGGGATGATCGCCGCGAGGATGACCCTTGGCCACGCCTGCGCGCCCAGCGACAAAGGGAAGGCGTGGGCGAAGCACTGTGTAGTAATGCCGTATCGGCGGCTGGCTGCGCCGCTGCGTCCCTTGCAGCCCTGCGGTTGGCCAGCTGCCATCACCCACCGTCGCGTGCAGTCAGCGGCCCTTATCTCGAACTTCCCCGTAATCAAGTATCCCGCGCATGCGGCCCTACCCGCGTGCTGCGCTGCTGTGCTGTCATCGCTCCAGCTGGAGGCCCGAGTGTCCTTTGTTCATCTCCCAAAACTCCCCGTCAGCCTCATGGTCGCCATCTCCTCATCCGCCCTGTTTCCATTACGAGACTGCTCGGCAAGTGGCAGTAGCTTCGGAGCCTAGCCCGGGCCAACGTCACCACCACCTTCTCCACCGCGCCGCCGAGGCTGGGAGCCTAAGCATATTACTACCACTGCTCGCTCGCAGCCATGATGGTTCCGCGCTCTTACCGATATACCTCCTACCACCCTCCCCCCGACCGCAGCATGGGTTCCGTTAGGATGTCGCGATCACGCTCACCCGCCCAGCCCGACCTCAGAAAAGAATCCCCACGGCCCTCTGGTCCTCAGCAGCTCTCCGCAAAACCCGTCGCCTCGGCGCCCGCTCACTCGAAGCCCATGGTTATTCCGTCTCGCACCCAGCCCCAACAAGCTCCATCGAGGGCACTTCACAGCTCCCGCAAGCCCCGGTCGGCATCCGAGCACCAACCCAACGCAGTCCCGCCCGCTGTCGCAGCACTGCTCTCCGTGACGTCGATTCCCAGACCACGACGTGCCTCTTCGCCGCGCCGTCGCCTTCAATATGCCGACCGCCGCATCTCCATCGACGAACTGATTGAGGAATGGAGAGCTGAGGACAAGGAGATTTCGCCGGGCAGCTATGGATCACCGCTAGACATCTTGCTGGAGCGCGTCGAGGATTGTGATACTGACGATAGCTTGAGCATTGAGGATGGAAGCCAGAAGGAACGCGACTTTGTCTCTCCTCGCTCCGTCTCAAGCGAATCCATTCCGTCTGTGCCCGATCTGGACGAAGATCGGTCGGTCCTCTCCTGGAGCAATCCTTCTACCCCGAGGTCACCGTCATTGGCAAGAAGAGCAGGCGAGCGGAGGGAGAGGAGAGTTGTATCGTCACCACCGAAAGAGGAGGCCATTCTTGACCACCCGCTACTCCACTACGGCTTCGTTGAGAATGAAGAGGACGTACCGCCACCCCCGGCCCCTGAGGTCAAGATTGAGCGCCAGGCCCCAGCATCAAGGTTGAAATCGGCCTTCACCTCAAACCTTACTGCCTCTATCCAGGCCCTCAAATCGGCCGCCAAGTCCTTTTCCAACTTTACAGCCCCGAGCGTTCCGCCGGATGATTTGCTTACTCGCTCTCTACTGTCTCCCCGGTTTGCGAGCGAAATGCGCCCTAAGAACTTCCAGGGCACCCCGGATCCAGCTCTCCGTCGCTACCTCAACCCGAGCACTTCAAACAGGCCGCTTACTCCGACTGAGCTCTCACAACAGCTTCACGAAGCCCTTCTGCACGGCCAACCGGTAGATGACCCTGGCGACGGACCCATGATTCAGATGCAAACATACGAACGCCGCTCGCGCAACCAATCTCGCGGCAAGCGCCGTACCACGGACCCCGCGTCGGAAGCTGGTCGTGCCATGAGCCCACAGCCAGCCGTGCGCCAGAGAGAACCCCGCGAGAATAGCGACTTCCTACGTGTCATTGTGCTAGAGATGAACATGCGCCGCGAAGGCAAGCTTGATGCGCGCGCTATGGGCAAAGCCAGGATCTGGCTTCCACCTCGCAAGATCACCACACGTAGCGAAGATGAGGATGCAGTGGATGGAGTCCCGGTGCGATGGGTGGGTGTGCTGGCAGACGCGTGTTGAGCGGCTTCCAGGAGTCTCCAGCAAACAGTCATACTTGCATCAGGAGGCGCAGGGTCGACATGCGACGTTCACCAAATCCCCGTCCCGGCATTACGTTGGATCTGCATGCGCCGCAGGAGACTCCAAGATGCAGCTTCCGAAAAGCGCACTCGCTCCGAAGCCCATACCTCACCGGTTCCAAAAATCTCTGCAGCACCAGCCCTTGCTGCAGCTAGCGACACGAAACGGATGGCCTCGAGTGCAATTCCATTTTCTAGCATCCCCGAATATCGACTACCGCCATCGAATTTCTCGCGCCGCCCCTTGCCGGAAATAATCAGGGTTTTCGCTTCGACCCGGACGGTTCCGCCAAGGCGAAAAAGCAATAGATGCAAGACCCTGCGTCGATATTGTTCCCAAGGACCACATCCATCCTTGTGCGCGACCCATGGCAGCCGATCACATGAGCGTTGCCCTGCAGAGCGCAACAGACAATTTTTTTTTCTGCACACCGCTTCGGCCTTCAACGCTGCGCATGCCGACGCACCCTGCGATCTCCCTCGAAGGCCGGTTCCACTACCTTCGGGCCGTCCGGCCTTACTATGTTTTCGGGAGGCAAAATCCCTTGCCGGCTAAACGTCTACCAACAATCTGCGCACGCGATCTCAACATGCCAGTATCTAGGACCCTTGCCGGCAAAATGGTGCTAGCTGTATGAGGCAAGTGGGCGGAAACGACTGGAACGAGCAAAAAAGAGCACTGACGTGGTTTGGGCGGGGCGTGGCTTGCGTGGGCGCGGGTTGCATCGGGTGCTCCAGAAAAATTCGTTTCGTTTCCGCCATGTGGGGGCTGCACGAGCAGCGTGGGATGGAGAGGAAAAATCAAAATTGGTTTTTCCTTCGCTGCCCGAAGCTCGAGCGAAGCGCCTGACGATGGACCTTCCACTTCTCCGCTGGCTCCGTTAGCTCGCCCGCTCGACCTGCCTCTTGCTTGTTGGCGTCTGCTCTGCCTCTTTCCAGCCCAACATTGCGCACCTTGGCGGCATGACTATCGTCTCACCAAGCCGGCAAAGGGTTCGCCCACCGGGTGGAGCTCGCGAATGTCTCGCAACCTGCACGTGCCTTTACGTCGACAATCTTTCCACTGCTCGACTGTCTGCAGACCACGTGCTTCCCGACTCTCGCCTGCCCTGGCTCCTCAGGACGTCTCAGGATTGATTGTAACGTCATGGAAATTTTCCAGGTCTGCTACTCAGGCAACCTGTCGGCTTGTTACCTTGGCTGCCGACGATGACGGGATCAAAGCCGGCTTTCTTCACCACGACCGTCATTTCTCCACCTTCGTCATTGCGTTCATTGTCGTTGTCATCACCATTAGCGAGCATTACACAGCATAAGCGCTCCTGGCAGTTTACCAGGCCATCATGATTGGCATTCGCATTTTCGACCGACATCATCGTCATCATCATCATCATGTTTATCTTCATCATCATTCCTTGTCAATATCTTGACGTCTTTTTTGCGGGTCGTGTACAAATGGCCGACCTACCAAGCAGGCAGGCAGGACCTCGCACGCAGCAGAGGTCGTCCCATCCAAATGGTTTGCATGCATCGTTTCATTTATACATTGTTCCTAGCGCTTTGGTAAACATATAGGCTCATTGGCGTTTTGTGGTATCTGGGATTATGGGTACATTGGTATTAGGTTTCAAGGCATTGGGGTTCAGGTTTAGGTCTGGGCGTGCATATTCTTAAGCCCTCTTGCAAGATTCAGGTGGACGGATGCGAAAGATACCTTAGATGATTTTTTTTTTTTTTCTTAGCTGTTTACGCGTACACGAAAGAGAGAATGAATTGCTTATTGCAACATTTGCGAGCTTGGTTCTGAATCCCATTGAGGAATCTTGGGCTAGAGGCTACCCCTGGTAATTAGCGATACTACGAAATGTGTTTGACATCTACTGAACGTTGCAGATTGATACCGGTTAATCACTTGATGAACGGAGCATCACTAACTTGGTCTAAACTGAGTTTTTTACTGGGCATCGCACCCATCATGTGCGATGCACTTTCACATACTTATGAGGCTTCCACGTTCTCATGTACTCGCGCCCATGGCATTTGGATGGAGCAAAGATTTAGACTGGCCTTCAACGTACGCGGGCCCGCATTAAGCTAGTGATCGTCGGTGGGGGGATATACATGATAGGCCGGCCACGAAACATGCCACCTCAATGATAAGCTGGCGAGTGTCGGTAGGTACATCTGTTGTGGAGCTAGCGCGCAAAGGCGTGTTGGAGGCAACAGGAGGTCAGAGCAAATGCGCTGAGAATTTCACAGACCATGATGAACATCTCGAGCGGGGTATTCCTGACCGCTGCAGCGCATCCTACGCTTATCATCTCACCAGTACGAAGAAGCCACAGGGACGGAAGCTGTGGGCTCGCCGCCCATGAAAGGGTACTTCATATCCCCTTTCCCAGATCCCCGAGGGAGAGACGATGCTGCCTGGTTTGAGGCTGGAACGGACAAAGATGGAGGTACATACAAGGTGGATCGTCTGGCTTTTTCTTACACGGGGTTCGCCGTCTGGAACAGATAGCTGGAGGCCAGGGGTCATCCAGTTCTTTCCTTTTCTGCTATCAAGCTCCCGACTCTACTTCGTCTTTCCACAAATATACTTTATTCGGCCCCTGAAGTCTCCTAGCGTGTCATATGATACGCGTGGGGGCGCTTCGAGCCAACTAGTAGGTCTCCAGAACTCCGGATTCAGAGCCTAGCGGCCCCTACGTCTGGGTGCTTGTGACAGCACACCTTTGTGAACCTTCTGCTTCCGTACCTCTACGCTTACCCACTTAGTCCGCCCTCTTCTTTCCGCGCATGACGCGGCGCCTTTGGGCCATCATGTGCGAGTAAAGGATGTACGAGCCTGGCACGGATCAGTGCACTGATTCAGATACGGAAGGAAGACAGGCATACCAGGTACGTAAATGGCCAGCACAGCCCACAGGCCGTAGGCGATAAGGGGATTCAGTTCTGCGGCCGGGCCGGTCGCCTTGTATACCAGCCAGCACTCGCAGGAAATGCCGAGCGGGTAGAGCACGTAGAAAGTGTTGTACCGCAGCCAGCTCAGCACTGCCGGGACCTTGCCGCTGCCCAGCAGAAAGACGAAGTAGCTGTAGCGGATGACCTCGGTGACGGACCAGGCAATCAGCATACCGGCGAAGGCGGGCGAGTGCGCGGTCGATTGGGGGAACGGGTAGGCAACGCCCCACACCAGGAGGAGGCGGGAGGCCACCTGCATGAGGGTGGTGAGGAGAGGCGCGCGGACGATGCCTGGAGAAAGAATGCCGCGGTCAGCATATCTGCATACAATCTCCTTTCGAACTGCCGTCTTCCCACCTCCCTACTCGCCGGCACACCCATTATCCCAGACTCTCCACGTCCTCCTCCGCACTTTTCCCCGCACTCCATACGTCTGCGTGTTCGCAAGTCCGACTCGCCTTTCCCCTACCCTGATCCGCCTTATATACTTGACTCGTAGCACCTTCCACATGGTAAAAAAAAAGACTCACCAAAAGCAGCATGTCCCACCTCGGCCAGCGCCAACGTCTGCACCCAGCGCACGAAGTCGTCAACGCCGCCGAAGACGTTGGTCACGCCGACCAGCGGCACAAGCAGCACGACCCGACCTAGCACGGCCGTCCACAGCAGCGCTGATGCCGCATTGTACGAGAGGAGATAGGTCTGCGCGACGGTGCTGGTGCCTGCCTTGGGCTTCGTTGTTGGGGCGGTAGAGGACATGGTCGGCTCGGACGAACGAGTAATGGGTGGGGTGGTTTCGGCGTGAGGACCGATTGGATTGTTTGTAGTGGTGAGGGAGAGCGAGAGCGAGGCAGTGTTGGCGATGCTCGTTGCGCGACGAGAGGGGAGCTAGGTAGGGTAGCTTTGAAGGATTGCTGGGCGAAGCAATTGCAATGCGCAATGATCAAACGGTGCGGTCAAACAGCTGATGCGAGGCTGCTGCAGACCACCGCTATTCGATACGTGCCGTCGTCTTTCAACAAAAAATGTTTTAGGGCGGTGATGGCTGGGGAGAGAAGACAGCAGCTTCCAGCCGAGGCAGGTCGGCGTTTGGAGCTACGAGTCGCCGACACCATCATCAACTCGTCCCCTCCACCGCCACAGACAATGGTCTCCGTTTCGAGTTGCTACTGTGTTCGTCCATGTCCTATTCGTGTCACAAGCAACTCACTGTGTTTCAGAAAGCCGTACTGCATTGCTGGTCTCGGTCCAAGATGTCAGGCGACTTGCGCCTCTCGAGAAAAAAGCAGCTGTCTGCCGCCATATGCAGGAAAAGATGCAGCAGACCAAGGCGAGTTGGCATATCCTATGTCGGAAAGCAGATGATCCGTCCGTGATCCATAAAAAAAGACCTGTCACAATCATTCCCGTTCCAATGATGCCCCTTGACCCCCATGCCCATCCTATCCTCTCATCTACCATTTGACGCACATTAACGCCGGAAAAAAAAAAAAAAAACTCCAGA